>ML805676.1:47317-66511 GCA_009831015.1 Picea engelmannii
AGTTCCCTCATGCCAAATTCACATTTGGATTCCTTGGCATATAAGGACTGGGCCTTCATAATATCCAAGACCTTCCCCAAATGTGCTAAATGCTCATCCCATGTCTTGCTATAGATCAATATATCGTCGAAGAATACCAGAAGCCACTTCCTCAACTGTCCTCTAAAGATATGGTTCATGCAATACTGGAAAGTGGCTGGTGCATTGGTCAGTCCAAACGGCATGACCAAGAACTCAAAATGTCTGAAATGGCATCAGAATGTTGTCTTCTCAATATCCTTCTCCCTGATGCTGATCTGATGGTATCCTGAACGTAGATCAATCTTACTGAAGAAGACTGCCCCATGTAACTCATCCATCAGCTCATCTATGCGTGGAATGGGGTAACGATTCTTGATCATTTTCTTGTTGAGCTCTCTCTAATCGATGCACATCTGTAATGTGCCATCCTTCTTCAGTACCAGTACTACTGAAGATGCAAAAGGACTCCTACTGGGCCTGATATGCCCCATAGCGAGCAATTCTTTGATTGCTTTCTCAATTTCATCCTTAAATTTCTTGGGGTGTCTATATGGTGTTGTAATCATCGGTGTAGCCCCTGCCTCTAACTCAATCATGTGCTCAAAACCCCTATCTGGCGGTCTCCCTGGTGGTATCGACCTAAATACTGGCTCATAACGTCCCAGAAGCTCTCTGATCTGTGGGTGGTACTGCTCCCGACCCTCTAAGTCTTTTTGCGTGGTGATCCAACACTCTGTTGCATAAGCCACATCACCATGACGAAAAATCCGCTCCATCCTCTTTGCCAATACTACTCGAGGTGCCCCTGTAGACATGCATCTCAGCACAACTCTCGATCCGCTGGCATCTCTGAAGCTCATGGTCAACGTCTGATAGTTGAACTCTATCTCCCCCAATGAATATAACCACTGTACTCCCAACACGGCATCCGTATCTGATAGGTCCACTACATAAAATGTGTCAGTCAGGGTGTAGTTTCCAAGTTTGACCTATAGGTCAGGGATCATGTCCAAGCATGTCATCGTGTATCCATCGGCCACTGCCACATGGAATCCCTCAAACTCCTTTGTACATAACCCCCTCCTGGCTACCAAGGATGAATCTATGAAGTTGTGGGTGGCCCCACCATCAACTAAAGCTATCATGTGTTTCCCTTGTACAAGGCCCTTGAGCCTGAGAGTGTTGTACCTGAGTAAACCTGAAAGGGTGGCTATGGTTCCCCCTTTCACCTCTCTACGAGGTTTGGCCTCCTCCTGGGGCTGGGCCCTTGCCGGTATCTAAGGTTTCTTCGACTGCTGCTCTGGCTCATGTGTGGTCTCAGTCTCTGAATCACTGTCTGTCGGTTCTTGAATACCCTCATCCTCCTCCTCACTGCCTGATTCCACTTCAATATAGTGGATATGTCCCTTCCCCATGCATCTATGCTCGGGGACCCAAGGATCTCTGCAGGAGAAGCAAAGCTTCTTCCTCATCAACTCCCGTTGTGTATCATCATCCATCTTGGGCTTGCCCTTCCATTCCCTTGGAAGATTCTTTAAATCCTTGTCTCTCTGTGGTACAAAGGGTTTAGTGAAAGGTTTAGTTTTTGGCACCGAATCCGCCAAATCTCTAGTGCGTCGGACGACATCCTGCAAGGAATGAGGTTGGTATGCCTTCACCCAACCTCTCAAGGGTTCTGTGAGCCCTTCTTTGAATAGCATGACCAATCACAGCTCAGATATGTTTATCACTGCCACTGCTACTCTCTGAAACTCCGAGATGAATGCCTCTGCTGTGCCAGTTTGTCTTAACTGGGCTAAATCTCTGAAGTGGATCTCTGGATCCCTCCTATCAAATCTATTCATGAGTCTCTCTGTGAACTCTCTGTAGGAGGTAATGTGATTGTGACCCAATGTCACCAATCCATGATACCACCACTCGTGTGCCTCACCCTCCAAGTGTAGTGTGGCGAAACTAATGGCCTCTGCCTCGGTCATCTGGTTGAGCTTGTAGTAGGTATCTAGTTTCTGTACGCAAGCTCTGGCAGTGCATCTGGATGATCCATCAAAAGAAGGTATGGTGAGTTTACCAACTTTTCGGATGAAGTCAATGTTATGCCCCTACTGCTGCTGCTGCTGCCCTCCCCTCTGTGGCTCTCTAGGATAATTCCTAAGTCTGAGTCCACAATACTCGATTAAGGTCATGTCCCGATGAAAGTCATGGCCCAAGGCCGCATACTCTCTCCGATACTTTGCAATGTCCTCTGCATGTGTGGGCGGTCTCTATGCTATCGGTATCTGAGCTGCTACCGAGGTTTCCCTCTGGAAACTAGGAAACAACAAACATGGAATCCTACTTGCATAGGTATACGTGCGAGTGGGTGACTGGGGTCTACTTCCTGCCCCTAAGTTCCCATGCGCTGCATGTGGGCCTTGTGTGCCCAGAATGTCTACCATACCCAGTCTATTCGCTACCTGAGCCAAAGACTGAGACATGGTCTGTTGGCTAGCTAGCATGTCATTGATAATATGCATGAAAGCTACGTCTGGATCCACAGGGGCCTTACCACTGCCCTCTGGTCGTTCATACCTGTCACCTAGCCTCTTCTCTGCTTTGCGCTCAACCTCGTGCTCTGGTCGTCGCTCTGCTTCTCTAAGTGCCTCTTCCTCTTCCTCTGAACTGGGAGGAAAGGGAGGAAAGTTAGGCATGTCCCTTCTTCCCGTGCGCCTGTTGTACGTGACATATTCGTCACCTTCGTGCTCACGACCATTTGGTTCTTCTGTTGGATTCATGGTCTTTAGTCACAGGATGGCAGGACTAAAGCTCTGATACCACTGAAATATCCCTGATCCGGCTGATCAAGATATTCGCTACTGTTCTAATGCTCTGTCTTGCAGATCTGATACACTAGGGGTTTCTGGATGTGTTTTAGCCGTGTGTTTGAGATATTCTTCGGTTATTGTGGTTGCATGTTGGTTATTGCAGGTGCATGTTAGTTATTGCAGGTGCATGTTGGTTATTACATGTGCATGTTGCATATTTAAGGTTTAACAATCATATAAAGATGCATGCAAAAGTCTAGAATGTCAACTGCTCAATATCATGAATAATAACGGTTCAAGCATGGAAATACAATAGCCTACTGGAAAGATAGAATCTAAACGTCAGTCAAATCTCCTAGATCTGTACTGGAATACAATCAAATAACAAAAAATACCCGTGATCATAAGAAGATAGAAGATCTGATGCATGCACGGATAGATCGAAAAAAATGTGCGATTCCAGAGAAATACGGTAACTGCTACCAGCTGGAAAACCCGACCTAAAGAATCCACCATCAGAATGTGCCCGAAACTGCCCCAATAGAAGCACCCTAGCCTCTAGTCTGGAATGGATGTCTGTCGGATCTCAGATCTGACCCCGGCGGTACTGGATCTGGACCCTTGGGGGGTTTGCACCCCTCCTAGAACACTGAATGCGCCCCAAAAGATTCGACTAACGGAATCTACTGCTATATGACTCAAAATGATCGTCTCGTCAAATGATGAAATGGGTCGGAAGGATTTGTCTGGATCTACCCTGAAACTCTACATGCAACGCCAAATGTCTGTCTGGAATAATTGCGCCCTGAATGGCTGGATGAATCGATCTGCAAGATTCCACCATCGGAATCTGACGGTAGACGGCTCAATGGAAGTGCCCTGGCTAGATCTCTAATGGGTCGGAACGAAACTGCAATCCGGACACAGGTCTATTGCAGCTCTCCAAACCCTCAAACTAGCTTGCGCCCTCCTTGGCTGAGTTGTGCCCTCCACAACGAAAACTCCTGAAACGTACGGTGAAATACCTGGATGGTATCTTTGATGGGCTAGGGTGTGTCTCTCAACATCGAAATCGATTAAGGGTGGTGGTTTCCTCCAGAAATCCACAAAACAGTAAGGTCGGCTCTCCTCCTCCTCTGGAAACTCTCAACATCAAATCATAACAATGCATAATGAGGAATTAGGTCAAATTCCTCCCTTTATATCTTTCCCGATCTAATTCTTCATTGACCTCACTTAAGCTAGGCACCTTTCCTCCTAAAGTGATTTATTTGTCAATTAAGTCCCCCCCTTAACACCTTTTCATTCTAATTCTTCGTTGACTTAGGCTTAAGTGACTTTTCCTAAGTATTTTGGCTTGATTCATCGTTTAGCCGTTAATTCCTCCTTATTTCTCCATCTTGTTCCCTGTTTGTGCCTGACTATAGTCTACGGGAACATATAGACTACTAAGTCACTCCCTGATGGCCTACTCTTGGGGACGGGACATCACAGGCTTCTCAGGAGTAGGAAGAGGGGTGTATAAGACTTACTTCTTGATGGCTGGCTTGGCAATGGCACGAGCAGTGAAAGATCTGATATACTTATTGACGTCCTGTCGAAGTTTTGTCCAATAAAAATGTTTCTGAAGAACGACCACAGTTTTCTCCATGCCAAAATGCTCTGCCATCCGACTATAGTGGGCTTCCCAAATCAGCTTTGCATGCTCACTTGTAGGAACATAGAGATGGCCCAGGTGGCATAATACTTCATCCTAAATGTGAAAATCGGTGACAGTCGCACCTGTACCCAATATTTGATAGGTGGTGGAGAAGTTTGGATCTTGCTGATAAAGTTGGGGCCACTCAGATGCTTCATGTCCACAGGAATGGAGTAGAGTGGTGAGTGCAGCCATAGGAGGTTGACTGAGGCAGTCAACGACGTGATTTGAGATACTTGTCTTATACTTGATGTTGAAATGGAACTGTTGCAGGTAGGTGGACCACTTCTGATAGCAGTCATTTTTCAATTTCCCATGTGTTTGTATGAACTACAGAGGCTTGTGATCAGTGTGTATAATCATCTCCTTTCCCAGAATGTAATGTTTCCATTGTCGATAGGCTTGTATAATGGAATACATTTCCTTGTCATAGGTGGGATATTTCCAGACAGTATCTGAGAGTGTCTCACTATGGTATGCCACCAGATGACCGTGTTGAGTGAGAACTGCACCCACAACATAGTTAGATGCATCAGTCTCAATCTTGAATTATTGATGCAGATCGGGCAAGGAGAGTATTGGAGTTGAGCACAAGCGATGCTTTAGATCATCGAATGCTCATTGTTTTTCCTTACCCCACACAAACTTTTCCCTGCCACTGCCCTTGGTCACCTGGTTGAGGGCCCATGCAATATGGGAGAATCCCAACACAAACCATCGTTAGAAGTTGGCTAGTCCTAAGAAACTCCGAAGCTCGATCAGTGTGGTCGGGGATGGCCAGTCACAGATGACTTGGATCTTAGTTAGATCAACATGTACCCCATGCTCATAAACAATGTATCCCAAGTATTGGACCCTATTCATGCCAAAAGAACATTTTTCCACATTGGCATATAGCTTGTGTTGTTGCAGAGTGCTCAAAACCTATTGAATATGCCACATGTGATCCTCCCACGTTATGTTGAAGAAGAGGATGTCATTCAAATATACCACCACAATAGAGTTGGTGAAGGGTCTCAATACAACATCCATCAACCTCATGAAAGTGGCTGGTGCATTTGTTAAGCAAAAGGGCATGACTAGCCATTCAAAGAGACCTCCTTTAGACTTGAAGGTTGTCTTCCATACATCAGTTGGTTCGATGGGAACCTGACGGTAGCTAGACTTTAGGTCAATATTGTTGAATAATTTTTTTCCCTTGAGTTGGTCAAGAAGGTCATCAATCCTGGGAATGGGGTATCGGTTCCTGATTGTGATTTTGTTTAAGGATATGTAATCAATGCAGAGTCACAAATTCCTGTCCTTCTTCTGCACCAGTACAATCGGGCTTCCCCAAGGGGAGGAGTTGGGTCTAATGTGCCCCTTTTGAAGAAGCTCTTGGATCTGATGCATGATTTCGTCATTTTCCATGAATGAGTGACGATAGACTAGTCCATTAGGTAGAGGTGCGTCGGGGGTCAGATCAGTTGGATGCTTGACTTGGCAGTGTGTCAGTACCCCTTTAGGTGAGGAGAATATGTCTATGTATTCTTCCATGATCCCATCCACTTGCTTCTGCTACAAAGAGAGGCTCTGTGTAGAGCCCATTGATGTGGCGATGACCTTCTGCTTACTGTGAGCAGGATCACAAAGAAGATGAAATTCCCGGTCTGTGAAATGACCTTACTGCATTGCTTACAAAGATTAAATAAATAACAGTAGGCAACGCTACCTCTGGTATCCTATATAATTGTATACCCAAAGTAATAATAACACTGTGGGGTCTAGACTCATACACAACATGATGCTTCCACAAATATGGTTGTCCTAAAAGAACATCACAAACTTCAAGGGGAGAAATATCACAAAGTACCTCATCTTTGAAAGGCTTGATGTCATAGGGAAGACAACACTATTGGCTGACAGGAAGATCTCTTCCTTGGCAAAGCCAGCCGATGGTGTAGGGTTATGGGTGCGGTGTCATTGGCAGGTCCAACCGCTTGATGACTTCTATTGAAATTAGGTTCTTTTGACTACCTCTATCGACAATGAAATGAAGCGGAGCCCCCTTTACCCACATCTTCTAGTGAAAGAGTCGTTCCCCTTCCTCTGGTTCTTCTAGCTTGCTTGGCTAGACTTTGGTGGTAGCGACAATGGAACTGGGTTCAACATCGACAACCGACTTCCCTCCTTCAAGATTTGATTCAGAATCAGAATCTGCCTCTAACTCAGAAGCCTTCAATTCGACCATGAGTGATTGTTTGGAGCGACATTCTTCGGTGTTGTGCCAAGGGATTTTATGGTACTCACACCATTTTCCCGTGTCCTTCTTCGTCTTCTCAATGCCCTTCTTGTGTTGCGGCTTGGACTAGTTTTCCTGAGGGTGTCCATCTCGACTTGGTCCCTTGCTATGTGGGTTGGGGCCGCCTTTGCCCTGCTTCGGCTGTGAGGGGTTAGCAAATCCAAACTCTCGTCTTTTTCTGCTTAAATTTATGGTCGATCTTGACAACGCATCTATAAGTCGTGCCCAATGAGACAATATTCAGAAACTTCATTTTTGTTTGAATGTATCTATGCAAACAGCCGTGGTATTTGAGCACCAGATGATTCTCAGAGTCTTTGATACCCAATTTGGTTTGCAAGGTATGGAAACTATTGGTGAAATCTGGTATTGCCTGGTCCCTTTCTTGACATAGGATGGTCCACCTGGTGTACTGGTCCTCATAGCTTCCAACAGAGTAGTATTGTTCTTTAATGGAATCCCAGAAGGAATCCCATGTAGGGGCCACCACAAACATTGCATATTCTTCTACGAGCCTTTGCTCAGAGCAAGTATCCCACCAATATTTAACATGGGGAATGACCTTGAGGAGTGCAAAAGTGATCTTTTTTCCTATCGGGAAAATTGTGGACCGAAAAATACCCTTCGAGCAGATTCAACCATTTATCTACAACATTTGCATCTATCAGTCCTTTAAATAATGGAATATCAAAATTTATGTGTATCTTGAAGGGGTTTGCATGGCTGCTTGATGAAGATGTTTCTCATGTGGGCAGTCGTCGAAGGATCTGCGCGAAGTTGTCCATCGTTTCATTCCTTTGTCGCGCGAGGGATTCCTCGAGCAACATTTTAATAGGATCTCCTGCTCCATCATCTTTGTTTTCGTCCCCTATGGGTTGTTGTCGGGCTTGGCATGATAGATCTTGCAATGGCTCAATTGGTTCGAGTCCCAACTTCTTGTACCCAGATCTTGTTGGGGACATGCACGAAGAAAAATAAATGAAGAGCAGACCGCTCTGATACCAATGATTCAGATTTAGGAGTGGAACGAAATAATTAACAGACTGAATACAATAAACATGGAGATATGAAGAATAACACAGATATCCAGTGAACAATATCTTCTATTGAATAATGAAATAGGTTGAAACTGTAAAACTGTAGAACTGAAACACTTGCTCGAATGGTGGTAGCTATCTCCGAGAAGAGATGTGGCTTCTACACACATTCGTTTGAGCATAATGAATCACAATGAGGCTCTAGAGGCTTTTTTGATATTACTCATGAATTCCCAAACCCTGGACATCCAAAAACCTAACCCTAAGAGGTGAAGCGTCAAAATTCATGTGGGCCCCTATGGGTAAGTTGGTACCTCAACTTCTCAGGGTTGTAACTTTAACATACCACCTCCATTTTAGGCACATGATAGCCCGTTGGAAAGGTCTTTCATAGAACTACACATTCCACAATCAAACTATGACTTTGTCTATAGTTTTACTGTGGCGAGCCAAAAAGAAATTGTTTAGGCCTCCAAAATGGCCCTGGAAGTACAACAAGATGTACTGACATGAAAACATACAAAATAATCCAGTTGGATTAGGTGAGAGGCCACCAATATCCACCTGAAATATGTGTAGGGCTTCAGACAACCCCGAAAGTGTGGAACCCACAATTACAAAGAAGTACAAAAGAACGTGTTGAGATAAAAATGAACAAGAGGAGCCAATTGGAATAGGTGGGTGGCCACCAATAGCCAACTGGATCAGGAGGAGTTAATACAGTCTCTGAGGTGTCTCTTGTGATTTGTTTTGAGAAATGGTATTCCACCGAGTTCCGAAAAAATAGGATCCATACGTATCATATAGTGTAGAAACCTTGGCAAATCTTACTAACTCTTAAAGTTACAACTATAAAATGTTTGGAAATATTTTGTAAAAATATTCAAATTTGTAAGGATTTTATATAGTTTAAAAAATATGACTAGTTTTAGAGGAAAATGTTTTTTTCCTATAGAATTCCTACAAATAATTTTAGGGAACAATGGAAATTGGGAAATCAATTTTTTTGGAAAAAATATGGAAATTGGGAAATCAATTTTTTTGGAAAAAATATGGAATTTGGGTTGCTTATTTTGTATACCACATCTCATATGCTTTGTAGTTGTGGTAGCTACAAAAAGCCAAGGAAATCTCAGGCATGCACATGCTTACAATTTGGTGGACCTTTTGCAACGTGTTTTGATAAAGCTTCTTAGGAACTTGGAAGAATACACAATTTCATCATTATCCCTTTTCATAATCCTTAAATGTTGCAATCCACAAGTTGAAATATCCCAAAACACTTCATTGTTGTTGTGCACCTAGTTGTTTCCAACTTAAACATAGTTTCCTTTCATTTCCTAGAAATATTGTGATCAATAGCCTTATGGGACTCCCCAATCATCCATTGTGTACTACATCCATCTATGAAATTATGCTATTACACTTCATCCCCTTAGCTAACAAGCTCATCACTAGACTCATTCCAAAAGAATTGTAATAAGCTAATAATGTCGACGATACTATAGAGTCTTGTAATAAAACTAGACTTGTTTTAGGAGCCATGGGTGGCACACCAGGGGAAATGGAAGGGGACGTACCTTTAATGTATGTATATGCATTTCTAACATGTTTACATATATCTCTCATGTTCGCATCTTGGCAAAAAATAATGTATAAAATCTATGAGATGAATAATATAAAGAATACAAAAATACTTTTTCTTAGTATACTCAACCACCTACAAATACATTATATCTAATTTTCAAAACATTTGTAATAAAACTAAACTTTGTTAACCCATAAACAAACAAATAAAACTTAAAAAATTTATTTACAAATTATTCAATTACAAAAATAACACAATAAATTAAAATAATCAATTTAAATTTATAAATTTATATATTTAATAATTTAATAAAATTTATAAATTTAATAATTTAATAAAATTTATAAATTTAATGAACAAAAGTTCACAACAATAAACAATAATCATCATTATAAACTTAACAAATATTTATAATATAAATACTTGATAGAAGATACTTCAAATTTAAGATCTAGCAATATGTTACGTGATGGTCAATAGGCTTGTTGTAGGTCCTATGTGAAAGGATAGATTTCACATACATTTCGATAACTTAATAATTTAATAAAATTTATAAATTTAATGATTCGATAACTTAATAATTTAATAAAATTTATAAATTTAATGAACAAAAGTTCACAACAATAAACAATAATCATCATTATAAACTTAGCAAATATTTATAATATAAATACTTAATAGAAGATACTTCAAATTTAAGATCTAGCAATATGTTACATGATGGTCAATAGGCTTGTTGTAGGTCCTATGTGAAAGGATAGATTTCACATACATTCCGATAACTTAATAATTTAATAAAATTTATAAATTTAATGAACAAAAGTTCACAACAATAAACAATAATCATCATTATAAACTTAACAAATATTTATAATATAAATACTTAATAGAAGATACTTCAAATTTAAAATCTAGCAATATGTTACATGATGGTCAATAGGCTTGTTGTAGGTCCTATGTGAAAGGATAGATTTCACATACATTCCGATAACTTAAATGGGGTTGGACATGATTGGTATGTTACATAATGGAATATTATTATTATGGCATCTCCCTTAAGTAAATTAAAATTTTTAAATTTTTAATTTTACTATATAAAATAATTGAGTGAAATATTTATTTAACAAAATCTTTTATATTTTGTATATGAAATAGATATACAAAATTAAATAGTGATTAATATGTGGTGTAATTGAATATTATAATTTTTTTAATATTGAAAAGTAAATTAAAAATATTTAATTTTATTATATGAAAAATAGTGAAATAATTATATAGATAATATCTTTCATATTCATATAGATCAAAGTAGATTAAAAATATTTAATTGTATTATATAAAAATAGTGAAATATTCATTTAAACAAAATTCTCCATTACTAAGTTGTGTTTATGGGATGATAAGAGTATGGACAAGTGTGAGAACAAGATAACTAAAAAATGACATAATGAGGTATTATAATTTTTTCAATATTTAACATTAAATTAAAAAAAAATCAATATTGAAAAGTAAAATAAAAATATTTAATTTTATTATATGAAAAATAGTGAAATAATTATATAGACAATATCCTTCATATTCATATAAATCAAAGTAGATTAAAAATATTTAATTATATTATATAAAAATAGTGAAATATTCATTTAAACAAAATTCTCCATTACTAAGTTATGTTTATGGGATGATAAGAGTATGGACAAGTGTGAGAACAAGATAACTAAAAAAATGACATAATGAGGTATTATAATCTTTCTCAATATTTAACATCAAATTAAAAATACTTAAGTTTATTATATGAAAAATAGTGAAATAATCATATTGACAATATCCTCCTATTCATATAAAAAAGTAAATTAAAAGTATTTAAATATAATATAGTGAAATATTCATCTAAACAAAATTCTTCACTATAGTGATATAATATAGTGGAATATTATAATCTTTCTCAATATTTAACAAGTAAATTAAAAATGGGGTTGTCTAAGTGCTTTTAAGTTTTGATTTTTTTAGTTTTTACTAAATCACTATTTTTTGTTGTTTAAAATCCATCTCTAAATGTATAAATAGATTTAACATGTTGAAAAATCTTTGGGGTATTTGGATTCTACATAATTAACCACTCAAATATCCAACAATTTCTAGATGAATTTCGGACAAATATCTCCCCAAAAAATGAAAAAAAATAAATAGAACGTTTAGACTACAACATTAAAAATATTTAATTTTATTATATACAAGATAGTGAAATAATCATATAGACAATATCCTCCATATTTATATAGACAAAAGTAAATTAAAAATATTTAATTCTACTATATAAAAAATAAAAATATTCATCTAAACAAAATTCTCCATTACTAAATTTTGTTTATGCGATGATAAGGAGTATGGACAAGTGTGAGTACAAGATAATTAAAGGGGTGTAGCATAATGGAATATTATAATCTTCCATAATATTTAACAATAAATTATAAAATATTTAATTTTATTATAAAAAAATAGTGAAATAATCATATAGACAATATCCTCCATATTCATATAAACAAAAGTATTTAATTCTATTATATAAAAAATAGTGAAATATTCATGTAAACAAAATTCTCCATTACAAAATTGTGTTTATGCGATGACAAGGAGTATGGACAAGTTTGAGGACAAGATAACTAAAGAGGCGTGACATAATGGAATATTATAATCTTCCTCAATATTTAATAATAAATTAGAAATATTTAATTGTATTATGTGAAAAAAAGTGAAATAATCATATAAACAATATCCTATAGACAAAAGTAAATTAACAATATTTAATTCTATTATATAAAAAATAATTTTTATATAGACAAAAGTAAATTAACAATATTTAATTCTATTATATAATTTTTTTTTTTTATATAAACACAAGTAAATTAATAGTATTTAATTCTATTATATAAAAAATAGTGAAATATTCATCTAAAAAAAATTCTATATTACTAATATGCGATGACAAGGAGTATGAACAAGTGTGGGGACAAGATAATTAAGTCAATATTTAACAGTAAATTAAAAATATTTAATTTTATTATATAAAAAATTGAAATAATTATATAAACATTATCAAATTAAAAGTATTTAATTCTATTATATAAAAATAGTGAAATATTCATCTAAACAAAATTCTCCATTATTATCAAATAAAAAATATTTAATTCTATTATATAAAAAATAGTGAAATATTCATTTAAACAAAATTCTCCATTACTAAGTTGTGT
The DNA here is from genome assembly GCA_009831015.1 of Picea engelmannii. Taxonomy (NCBI): domain Eukaryota; kingdom Viridiplantae; phylum Streptophyta; class Pinopsida; order Pinales; family Pinaceae; genus Picea; species Picea engelmannii. The sequence continues at coordinate 59,996 of ML805676.1, forward strand.
TTATGGGATGACAAGAGTATGAACAATTGTAAATTAAAAGTATTTAGGATGACAAGGAGTATGGACAAGTGTGAGGACAAGATAACTAAAGAGGGATCTAGCATAGAATCTTGTGTGTATCATGGAGTTATTTATTGGCTTATGGAGTTGTTTATTGGATTATGGAGTTGTGTATCATGGAATTTTATAGGAACCAGTTAATTATGTAGTGAGTTAATTATTGACTTATTTTTTAAGTGTATATTGTTTATTATATAGTAAATAGTATACATGGAATGGACATGATGTATTGACGAAAAGTTAATGATTAGCTTATTGTATAGATAAATTAATGATTGATACATAGTGTTTGTTGTTAATTTTATAGGAACAACCATAAGTCATTAATAGAATATGAATGTGGAGTCATTGGTAAATCAATAATTGGCTTACTGCATAGTGTTTAATATTAGTCTGACAGAAAAAGTCATAAATCATTAATAGAATATGCGTGTGTAAGATTATTGGTAAACCAATATTTGAATCAGTAAATAGTGTTTAATGTTAGCCACGCATGAGCCGCCATACGTCATTATGCTTGTGGGGTGTGGGTTACCGGTATGTATTTTGATGGTAAGCAGCCTCTCTTGTTTTTATAACACGAACTGGGCATCTTGCTTTTAGAGATGATGAATTGGGCATTTCAGGTAGGCGTTTGGTGAGCAGACAAGGCGCAGGAGCGTCATTCAGAGGCAAGGTATCAATGGGATTATGGAAGCATTCGCCACGGGAAGAGCCTCTCCTTGTTCAGGATTCCAATACATCTTCACCCAGATGGAATCTGCACCGTTCCAAGCTGTTCTGCGGGATCTATGCCACCTTTCTCCTCACTGCACTCATTCTCGTCCCCTTCAGTACACAAATGCTCGATCCACTTATCAATGCCAAGCCCACCATCCGCGCCGAGGATTATCACAGACTGTTCTTGAAGATGGGATGCAACGACACCATAGCTCAACATCTCAAGGTCATCACCAAAGAACCCCATGTGGCCGGCACTCCTGAGAACTTTGCCACAGCAGACTATGTTCTCTCCACTTTTCAGAATGCTGGTCTGGATGTTCATTACACAGATTATCAAGTTCTGCTCACTTATCCTCTGTCAAGGTCTTTATCCCTCACATTACCGCAGGGGGAGGTCATCCATCTAAAACTGAAGGAGCAGGAAATAGAAAGCGATCCTTCCACCAAAAACGCCAAGGTAATCCCGACCTTTCATGCTTACTCATCCGCAGACATTTCTGCAGAAGTGGTGTTCGTCAACTATGGCAGAAAAGAGGACTACTCCACTGTCAGAGACATGGGATTGGACGCTAAAGGTGCCATTGTTATCGCTAAATATGGCAAAATGTATAGAGGAGATATCGTAGAGATTGCTGCAGGAGCAGGAGCAGTTGGAGTGCTTGTATATTCTGATCCTCGAGACTATGGGGGGAACAGAACGCAAGGATATTATCCAGACTCTAGATGGTTGCCCCCATCTGGAGTTCAACGAGGTTCTATTTATCAAGAAGTTGGGGATCCTCTAACGCCCGGTTGGCCTAGTCTGCCTGATTCAGAACGCTTGTCGATAGATGATCCCGGGACTAAACTGCCTACTATTCCATCGATTCCAATATCAGCGGAGGATGCCACAACCATAATGCAGTCGCTCGATGGCCCGGTTGCTCCTGCTGAGTGGCATGGTGCTCTGGACCTGCCTGCATATCGCCTTGGTCGGGGATCAAGCATTCTCAATCTTCACTACAAGGTAAGCATGCCCACTTTTATTCAAACCATCCCTGCGTCCATACTGTATCCCCAAAATCATGCATCTCAGTCTTCTATAATAAGGATTTTGCCCGAACTTCTTACTGCTAACCCTCCCAAATGACACCATGAATCTTCCCAATTGGAAGACCTTGCTTCTGTTTCATATTGGGGGAACAAAAACTAACCCATTTCTTGGCCTGAGGATTGAAATTTAAATTGCTGGGAAGAGTTGCTCAAACCGCATCCCCTTATAAACTAGCCTTTTTTTCAAAATAAATTTTCCTGCGCAGAAAGAACCCAATTTTTGGCCGGGATTGCGTCAATATGATTTTTCCAGACAGAAAGCACCCAAGTTTTTGGTAGGGGTTGAAATCAAAATTATTTTGGAGGGGCCATAAACCACCAATTTTGATTTGAAATGATTGAAACCACCTAATTTTTTTATCTGGCATTGAAATTAGATATCCTTTTTTCTAGATTGATACAACCCAATTTTTGGCCTAGATTGAAATTGGAACTCGTGTCATTGAGGTAGAACACGAGTTGGCTAAGAAGGAACAAATATAATAAACTCTCACCAATTTACTGCTGGTGGGCAGCCCAACCAACTCTTCTGTTTCAAAATCTAATGTTAATTTTTGGGACAAAACCACCCAATTTTGATTTGAAATGAAATCAAAATAATTTTCTCTGGATCGAAACCACCCAACCCAATTTTTATTTGGCATTGAAATCAAGATTATTTTTTCTAAGTTGACACCACCCAATTTTTGGCCACGAGTTAGCTAAGAAGGACCAAACATAATAAACTCTCACCAATCCACTGTTGGAGAGCAGCCCAACCAACTCTTCTGTTTCAAAATTTGATCTTAATTTTATAAGAAACGTCTAGTAGAATGCTGAATACCATAATTGAAATTAACAACGGAACTCTTAACAATTAAAACTAAGAACTGAATGCTTAACAGTTGAATCTAAAGGCGTGATTTGCTCTCTAAAAGTTAAAATTTTAGGGTTTGATTGGATACTAATTTTTTTTTTTAAATATTATCAAATATTTGCTATTTTTGGAAATATTGAAATTTGCCAAATTTTCTACTTCAAAAATAAGTTTGTATCTTTCAAATTTTCCCTGATTTCCAACACCCTTTCTCAGAACTTCTAACCTCCTATAGAAGCCTACTTGAATCTAATACCATGTTGAAAGCTGGACAAACAAAGAATTAAACATATAATACCATGTTGAAAACTGGACAAACAAAGAATTAAACATAGGACTTGCTCTTACTCTACCAGTGACCTATATGCCCCTTTCATCATTACCTTTAACAAGGTCATCTAATTTAAAGGTGTGCACAGCTAGCGTCCCGTAAAATTGAAATCACAATATTAGGCTATGGTTTCATTGAGGGTCTTCCTATTTTTCTGAAAAGTAATGTGGATAGCTAGCTTTCTGTAACATCGAAAGTATCATATTAGGCTATGATTTTATAGAGGGGCTTCCTATTTTTCTGAAAAGGGTCTTCTGAGAAAAAAATTCGGAATAGCTAGGCTGGGAAATCCATTACTGTGATTACTGTGCCCGCATGAAGAAGCAGAAAACCTGCTCAAGGCCAGCAAAAATTGGCTGGAATAAGAGAAAGGACAATGAGATTATCGGCATCTCCGAAGTAGAAGGAGAGTAGAATTTTCATGAGATCTGAATTTCATTTAGACATGAAAGGCTCGGTTCTTTGCCTCCATGAGACTTCCTTCTCCACACAAGATTTGAAGCTTAGGCCCCTCAGCGAGACCATTAGTTTAGAAGACATATGTAATGAGATGTGCATATTTCATGACCAGTTAGGAGCATGGCGTTTAGCACTCTCCTTACAGTACATTTTATATTTGGGTGAGAAGCTATGGAATCTGTACTTATTTTTCTTTAATGGAAATCTCACATTCTCGTGATTTTAGATCAAATTCACACTATATAACAGCTGTCTTTCCTCTCATGTAAAGTTTGTTACAATTAATCTGAATATTGTTTGCAGTTCTGAAAAAAGGCAGAGATCCTTACATATTGATGTTTGATTGTCATTACAGTCAAATCATACCATTACCCCAATTCGAGATGTATTTGGCCTCATAAAAGGTTCGGAGGAGCCTAACAGGTATGGATCACCTTCTGGGACTTTAACTTCATGACTGGATCATTGCATGTTCAATCATGGAGCATATTTTAAAGCTGAGGCAATGGTTAATATCATCTAACTCCTGATTATTTGGTGCAAGTCTTCACTAAATATGTTACAGCTTTAAATACTGTAGCTATTGATATAAGAAACAAAGTTATATTTGGTGATAAGCAGGTATGTTTTGCTGGGTAACCACCGCGATGCATGGACTTTTGGTGCCTGTGACCCAAATAGCGGAACTGCAACCCTTCTGGAAGTCTGAATCATTGCGAGCTTAATCCCCCTTCTTTTCTAAGCTAAATCCCTTTCCATCCATAAAGATATCCAAGTTAACCACTGTCTGTCTTGTTCAGATATCCCAGAGATTAGGGAAGTTGCTAAAACAAGGCTGGCAGCCAAGGAGAAGTATTCTGTTGTGTAACTGGGATGCAGAGGAATACGCATTGGTAAGAACTTTTATTTACTTTATGGTGTGTGGAGGAATACGATGTTCTGACAATCAGTATTTGATCCCAAGTATGTTCTTCAGCTCTGTTTTTGACAGTTATCTGATCTATGAATAAATCTATCCAGCAGTTTAGATTAACAGTAAACTAGTAATGGGATGAGAAGCACACGAAAAGAAAGATATGTGTAAAGGATATCCATTTAGGAGCCCGAAAATAGAATTACAGTTATTCATTGTACCCAGAGAGAAAGTGTATATATATATGAAGTATATGTTAATCTTTATAGTTCAAGGGTTAGCTCAATTAGTTGTTGTCAATGTTGTTGGGTATTTGTTTAATTCGGTCATCCTTAACCCTCTTTAACCCAGTAAATTCAAGTCATTGAAAGGGCAACCACAAAACCAATGGTTGACTTTGTAATTGAGCCCTCCTATGACCCAAATCTACAATCGAATTCAGTTCAGATATCAAATTCTGTTTCAGCAGATATCAAATTCTGTTTCAGCAGTTGTCCTGTTCCCTTAGATTTCCTGTTTCCTCTGTTCCCTTAGATTTCCTATGAGGTTTTCTTTGGAAAAAGAAATATCATCTTAACCCTGCAAAAAAGTTTTAAAAAAAATTTAAAAAAATTACTAATCTCTCAATGTCTAGTTTTAAAAAAAAATTAAAAAAATTATTACTTATCTCTCAATGTCTAATAAATCTATGTCAATACAAAACAATGTCTATGGTAACACAAAACAGAGAATTGAATATAACTTTAATGCATCTTATCTACTTTGAAGAGATATATGCTATTTATCAACCTATTCAAAATGCAGATTGGATCCACGGAATGGGTGGAGCACAACTATGATTTACTATTCTCATCCGCAGTGGCATATCTCAATGTTGATGAGGCTGTCAAGGGCCCAGGGTTTGCGCTTGATTCAACACCCCAACTTGACGATTTTATTCAGGATGTAACTAAAGAGGTCAGTTGAGAAATTTTATTCAAGCGAGTCTATTATACTTTCTGCTGCCAATAAGAAACTGATTATAATACTTTGAATTGATTATTATACTCTGGTTTGCAAAAGGTGGAAGATCCAGACAATCCTGGAAAGACAATCTATGAATCATGGGCTGCTTCCAGCCAAGATTCCCATCCTCTTGTAAGTGTTCATGTTTTGTGTCATGACCTTATGCTCCAATTAATGATATGGATATGTTCATTGAATCATGGGCTGCTTCCAGCCAAGATTCCCATCCTCCTGCAAGTGTTCATGTTTTGTTTCATGACCTTATGCTCCAATTAATGATATGGATATGTTCATTAAAAGATGATCATTCACGGTTTTTAAATCGAAATGATTAATCTGATTCCTACCCGAAGAAAAGATTGGGCGTTTCTGTAAAGAGCTTATTAAATTTTTCAATCTCAGATTAACAGGTTAGGCGGAGGGGGATCCGATTATGCCGCATTTGTACAGCATGTTGGAATTCCAGGCACTGACTTCAGTTTTGGAAAAGGTAACGAAATCACAGTTATGGATTATAGGAAATTCAACAAGTAATTGTACTTATCTTTACGATGTATTGATGATAGATTTTCCGGCATATCATTCTCTCTATGATGATTACATGTGGATGGCAAAATATGGCGACCCGCTTTTCCATAGGCATGTTGCACGTAAGTACACTCTCAGCGTTCCATACATTGCCCTCTAGCAAGGGATATCAGCCATGAACAAGTTGTGTGGATATCAACGTCTTACAGGTTGCGCCAACGTGCATAGTCCGATATATATGCGCACATACGTCCCACAGCACACCCTGTAAAGTGTTGGTATCTGCTCAATTTGTTCATGGCAGACATCCCTTGCCCCTCTGAAGATGGTCCGAGAGTTAAATTTAATGACTGTAACCAAGCATTTGATTTCCTACCTATTGTCCAGTGGGAGCAATATGGGGTCTAACAGCTCTCAAGCTAGCGGATGCAAAGGTTCTCCCTTTCAACTATGCAACATATGCCGACAATCTCCAGGTAGGATCTTTACCGCAATTTCACATTGCATTGAGAGAATGAGGTTCCCTACCGTCAAGATGGGGAGATCCTC
>ML805676.1:67652-80870 GCA_009831015.1 Picea engelmannii
AAGGGATTCATTTGCCGAATGAGTAAAACCATCTGCATTTTTCTTTAAAATATCAGTGATTCTAGTTTCTAGAAATTGCAAATGTTTGAATTCACGGGATCTTTGTTCTTTATACCAATTTTTGGTGAGTACTTTCAGGTCCTGTAATTTCCAAATGAAGCGCCTTTGAATATCAACTTCCTGTAGATAAAGTTGATTATTCCAAAGAGTTTTTACCGAGCTGTTAAAATCCTTTTCTGAGAGACAGTGCGGATTGAATTTGAAAGGGTATGCAATGGGAGGAGTAAAGTTTTCAAGTTGTAGTAGGATAGGAGCGTGATCAGAGACGAAGGGGTATTCAACCCAGGATCGAAAAAAACGGCCTTCCAGAAGAAGATCCTCTGCCACCAGAAATCTGTCCAGACCTTTGGCTATATATTTGTTGCCAGATCGTCCATTTCGCTAAGTCGGTACAAGTTTGTCAGGCCGAACATCAAGAAGATTATGTGAGAGAAAAAGGTTATTAAAGAAATTTGTATTGAGATTTTCGCTGGACGCACCAGCTCCTCCCCAACATTCACCACTAGAGAGCGTCAAATTCAGATCACCGGCAATGACGAGACTTTTTAAAGAGAGTAAACCACTGTTTGATAACTTAGACCAGAAAGCTTTACGGTCCGTACAGGGGCCATACAAATTTAAGAGATTGATTTGCCGATTAGAAGAGATAATACTGCCAGATAACAAAATTCCCCCAACAGTGAGGAAAGGCGTCAGGTTAAAGAGTTGAGGGTCCCAAGCCACCAGAAGACCACCTGAATTGCCAATCGAACTTACTGCACAGGTATGCCAAGACGGAAAAAAACCATGAATGTAGGAGCGTGCTTTCTCAGCTTTGACCAAAGTTTCCTGTAAGAGTAGTATACTGGGACGTGTGGAATCCAAAGTGCGACGAAGAGAGGCAGCTTTAAGGGTGCCTCCAGTCCCTCTAAGATTTAGTGACAAAAGGATCATTACTTGGCTCTTGCTTGGGCCTTCACCGCTCTAAGTGCCCCACTAACAGTAGTGGTAAGATCCAAATCTAAGGAAGGGGTGTTTTCCTTCTGCAGTTTCTTCCTTGTGCTTCTTGTCTTGACGGGGGAAAAATCAGTACCTAGTCCTCTTGACCAGGAGTAATTCTTTGAAGGATCCGGCTGGATGGTCGATGAAGTACCTGCAATTGCTGAAGAGGTGGAAGGATCGATGTGGGTAGGGCCTATGAAGGTGGGCAATGGGATAGGGTTGAAACTGTCCCGGGAGAGTGGAATCAGAGTGTCTAGAACTGAGTTGAGGGAGGAATCCCCTGCGTCAGATTCACGAAAACCTGGTAGCAGTGAAGGTTCAGTCGAGAGAGGGAGGGAATCAGTAGTGTTGGAAGGGAGTAGTGAAGTGGGAGAGTCAGTTTGGGGATGTAGTGTGTTTTTGGCAATCCGATCAACTCCAGGTGGAGGGGGACTAGGATCGGGGTCACGGGGGGAGGAGGTGGGGAAACCTAATGAGGGAGAAAACCCCAGCAAAGATTTTCCTCTTTATTAATGAATAAGCTTGCAGGTACAAAAACCCTATGTGGTGCTACAGTTCAAAATTTACAAGAGAGAGAGGAAGGCTAGAGACCTTTTGCTTGTGCTGCTAGTAGATCTGAACTTGAATACTGCATATCTGTACTTGAATGTTGTGGATCTAATATTGTATAATGTAGATCTGTACTTGAATGTTGTGGATCTGATACTGTATATTGCAGATCTGTACTTGAATGTTGTGGATATGATATTGTATATTGCAGATATGTACTTGAATGTTGTGGATATGATATTGTATATTGCAGATCTGAACTATGCATGAACTGAATATCTCCTTGAGCATTCAATGTAGAATGATAGTAGAGAGCAAGAGCTTTCTATTGAGCCCTAGATTAAACCTAATGACCTCCTGAAACCCTTGTTGAGTGCTCGAGAAGGTGGCTAGGATTTTTTGTGTGTTGCAAATTAGCCTTTTTTCCCTTTTCAAGTTTTTGCATGTGTTCAGATCTATTTCCATGTTGGGTTAAGTCATTCTTCTAGAAGATTCCTATATTGGGTTAAGTCAACCTTCTAGAAGTCTTATATTCTCTTGTTGGGTTAAGTCGACCTTATCTTCTTGGGTCAAGATTGACTTTCTAGAACCCCCATGGAAGACTTTAATTTCATCTTCCTAGACATGGAGTTCGACCCCCTTCTTCTAATTTGATCCAAAATTGGATCCAGGAGCCAAAATGGGTCCAAGAAGGCCTAAAAATCAAAGTTCTCAAAATGGCTTAAAAATAGACATGTGCGTAGGCCTCGTCGATACGAACCCAACGCAACTTGAACGGACTCAAACAGACATCATATGCAAAAGATATTGTGGTTTGTTCGTTTTGCCAGACAAGCAAAAAAAATGTTGACTGTACAGTTTGTACAGTGATGACGTGGCAGATGACTGTATAGGTCATACAGTCGTACAATGACATGGTAGGTACAATGGATGCTAACTGGGCAGACACGTGTTGACAGTTGAACGAATCAATGTATGACACGTGGTAGATAGTGGACAAGTGGTATGGTGCCACGTGGCCTAGTCTTGGGCTACCACGTGGCACCCCTTCATTGGACAATTTGGGAAAAAGTTATATGACTCCCGAGGAGTCGAACCTATGACCTCCAGTCCGAGCGGAGAAAGGTTTGGCAAGGCCGAGCTACCAGGCCGCTCGTTGGTAAATCTTAATAGCTATATGGTGAATGTATTATTTATTTTGAATCAAATGTGTAACGGGCGGAGAAAAGGATTGGGGTCTAGCACCATCCCTCGACACAAACCATACCATATAACTGTTACCACATGGCCGAACTTCTGCTATGTTGGCACGGATTGCTATGGAGGTTAGCCTTGGCGTGATCACATGTAATATGTCCACTCCCATATATTGTTTGTCGCAGATTGTGGGTTAGCGGCTTGTCGGTCGGGCTAACCCGTCGACCAAGGGCGTAACCAAAGGCTTGAACCAGGGGGCTACAACGGAATGTATGGTGCATGGAGACTTAACCCAAGGCCATATGGCCATGCAAATAACCAGGGGCCGACGGTTAAGGGGCTAGTGCACCAAGCACTCAACGCTTGGCCACATGGGTGCGCGCAGGTGACCAGGAGCCCGAAAATAAGGGGATGTGCCCTAATTTTGGTCCAAAGTGAGTTTTAAAACATTATTAAAAGCTTTTATTGATTTTTTCAGCAGTTTTAAGAGATTTTGACCAATATTGGGGGATCTGGAGCCCTTTTTGAGGCTAGATCTTGGGGGGAAGTTGGGAGTTTGTTGCCAACTTCAAGTCTATATAAACCAAAGGTTCTTGAAGCCATGGAAGGGGGTTCAAAAAAATAAAATGATGAAGAATTGTTAAGCCAAAGCCATTTTTATGCAGAGAAGCCATTGAGGAGAGCAACTTTGCGGGCCATTTTCGGGAGCTTCGTTCATCCGTTTTCAGTGTCGTCGATTTTGTTGGGTTCTTGAGATCTGGTAGAACACAACCAGAACAGTTTGTAATCCTTTTGGCATTGTTAGGATGTACTTTTAAAGTTTTGAACAAAAATAAGAAATCCTCACCCACTGAGACAAAGGCCCAGAGACGTAGGCGAGATTGCCGAACTCTGTTATCAACTTTGTTGTTTATGGTTTGTTGTTTCTTTATGATTACTTTTAGATCTATATATGTTATTATGTCTGCCATATTTCATCATTAATTCTTCCTCTTTCATCAGTTTCCTAAATGGTTATTTAACTCATGCTTTAAAACTCATCCATTGTCATTAAAAGATCATTTCAGATCAAGTGGTATCGGAGCTAGTTGACAGTTGGTTTTTGAGTTTGCATGATTACCAAGGAAAGGCTGAATCGTGGTGAAGGCGATCTTGTTGAAGAGAATCCTAAGATTGGATCGAGAAAGAGAACTTCTCAAAGTGAGAAGATGGCATCGGAAGAGGGACTTTCTCATGAAGAGAAAGAGTTTTGAAAGACTTTCTTTGCCATGTCGAAGATGGTGAAGGTTCTCTATGATGATTACTTAGAGTAGAAGAGACCGATTCTAGGTGAACCTTAAAAGGCCAAAAATGAAGAAGGAGAGGATCCTCCTCAAACTCCTCCTTCACCTCCTTCTTCTCCATCAACTTCTTCTTCAAGTTCAAGTTTTGAATCCACCGCAAGAAAACATTCCCATAAACATAAAAATGAAATGCCTTTACTTAAGATTGATGTGAAGTTTGAATTACCCATGTATGATGGTGAAGTCAATGCAAAGAGGCTAGATAAATGGGTCAGATAGATGGAAGTTTATTGTAGTGTGCAATAAATCAAGGATGAGGCCACTCAAATCGAATTGGCATCACTTCGTCTTGCAGGCACAACACTCATCTGGTGGCAAAGCAAGTTGCAAAATGGCACACAATAAGTGGGTAATGTATTTCTATCATGGCAAGTATTTGTTTTTGCACTTAGAAAGCGATTATATCCTTTGGGTTATAAAGAGAAGACTTTAATTGAATGGCAAGATCTTAAACTAAGAAAAGGACAAACAGTGCAAGAAAACACAGATGGATTTCGGAAAATGGCATTAATGTTAGAAATTCATTTACATACCCAAGAAACTCTTATGAAGTATATAGGAGGTTTACCTGCACATATTCGTAACACTGTATTTATGTTTGTACCTACTAATATTGATGAGGTTTCTATTCAAGCAATATACATTGAAGCAGGGAAAACATGAGTTGGTGTCTCAGGGGAATCGTCTTCAAGAAAAGAGGACAAAAGGAAGTGGAATGGCAAGAAGGAAAATTCAGTGGCAAGAAAGGAAGAAAAGTCCTCTTGCAAGCATTGCAAGAAAGAAGGGCATGATGAGGACCATTGCTGGCAATTTCATTTCGAGAAGAAACCAAAGTGGTTCAAAGAGAGGAAAAGAAGGAAAACAGTTGCAACAACAACACGACCAACATACTTGGGATCGGATTCGGGTGATGAATCTAAAGTTTCGACAGTTGGTTTGGCAGGGAAAATTGGTGATGGATTTGATTCTAGAAGTAAGTTGTTTCACATAAGGGTCATTATGAGGCATACTAAGGTCAACACATTGATTGATAGTGGATCTCAATCTAACTTGATTTTAGAGGAAGTGGTTAAACAATTGGGGTTAAACACTCAAATGCATCATAAACCTTACTCACTTAAATGGATAAACAACAATCATAAATTGCACATAACAAAGCAATGCACCTTAAAGTTTGTAATTTCATCTAAGTTTGTGGATGAGGTAACATGTGATGTGGTGCCACTCAATGAATGTGGAATGGTCTTAGGAAGTCCCTATTTGTATGATCGCAAAACAATCTTATATAGAGAACATAATCAATATCACTTAATCAAAGCAAGCAAAGAATATGTGGTACATGTTCATCACTTAAAACCAAATCAATCTTTTCAAACAATGGAACATTTAAGAAAGACAACTCATGCAATAAACACACCTATAATTGCCCCAAATCAAGTAATTGATCTTAAGCAAGAACATGAGATGATTGTAGAATGGAAGATCAATCATATTTTGCTTCAAGATAAGCTAATGTCATGCAATTATTACAAACATATTAGTTCATTTGCAGTCATATTTCTGATGTTGTCATTAGTAATGTTGTCAACATGGATGATAGTGACTTTAGTAAGATGTGACAGAGTACAAGTGGCTAACAATATGTTGTTAGTTATCATGGTTGTTTTATAGTTGATCTTGATGAGACAGGTGCACGGGACAGAGTTTAAAGACAGAGAACAAGTGGGGTTGCCTATCCCGCACTTGATGATTGGTTAGTATCTTTTTGGAGGACCAAAAGGTTTTTAGTGGGGAGGTGTGATCTAAAATTGGATCCCGGAGCCAAAATGGGTCCAGGAAGGCCTAAAAATCAAAGTGCTCAGAATGGATTCAAAATGGACGTGTGCGTAGGTCTCATCGTTACGAACCCAACGCAACTTGAACGGGCTCAAACGGGCACCGTATGCGAAAGATATCGCGGTCTGTTCATTTCGCCAAACAAGCAAAAAAAATGTTGACTGTACAGTTTGTACAGTGTTGACGTGGCAATTGACTGTATAGGTCATACAGTGATGACATGGAAGCTGATTGTATAGATCATACGTTCGTACAATGATGTGGCAAGTATAGTGGATGCTGATTGGGAAGACACGTGTTGATAGTTGGACGAATCAATGTATGACACATTGCAAATAGTGGACAAGTGGTATGGTGCCACATGGCCCAATATTGGGCTGCCACGTGGCACCCCTTCATTGGACAGTTTGGAAAAAATTTATATGACTCCCGGGGAGTCGAACCTGTGACCTCCGGTTTGGGCGGCGAAAGGTTTGGTAGGGCCAGGCTACCAGCCCACCCGGTGGTGGATTTTAATAGCTATATGTTGAATGTATTATTTAAATTTGAATCAAATGTGTAACGGGTGGAGAAAAGGGTTGGGGTCTAGCCCTAGCCCCCGACACAAACCATACCATATAAATGTTAACACATGACTGGACTTTTGCTATGTTGGCGCGTATTGCTATGGAGGTTAGCCCCGACGCGATCACATGTAATATGTCCACTCCCATATATCGTTCGTCGCGGATTGTGGGTTAGCACCCGGTCGGTCGGGCTAGTATGTTGACCAAGGGCGTAACCAAAGGCTTAAACTGGGGGGCTACAATGGAATGTATGGCCTGTGGAGACTTAACTCGAGGCCATATGGCCATGCAAACGACCAGGGGTTGACGATTAAGGGGCTAGTGCGTCAAGCACTCAACGCTTGGCCACATGAGTGCGCGTAGGTGACCAAGAGCCCAAAAATAAGGGGTTGTGCCTTAATTTTGGTCCAAAGTGAGTTTTAAAACATTATTATAAGATTTTTATTGATTTTTTCAGCAGTTTTGAGAGATTTTGGCCAATATTGGGGGATTTGGAGCCCTTTTTTAGGCCAGATCTTGGGGGGAAGTTGGGAGTTTGTTGCCAACTTCAAGTATATATAAACCATAGGTTCTTGAAGCCATGGAAGGGGGTTCAAAACAGGAAAATGATGAAGAATTGTTGAGCCAAAGTCATTTTTATGCAGGGAAGCCATTGAGGAGAGAAACTTTGTGGGCCATTTCTGGGAGCTTTGTTCATCCATTTTCAATGTCGTCAGTTTTGTTGGGTTCTTGAGATCTGGTAGAACACAACCAGAACAATTTGTAATCCTTTTGGCACTGTTATGATGTAATTTTAAAGCTTTGAACAAAAATAGGAAATCCTCACTCACTGAGACAAAGGTCTGAAGATGTAGGTGAGATTGCCGAACTCCGTTATCAACTTTGTTGTTTCTTTATGTTTACTTTCAGATCTGTATATGTTATTATGGCTTCCATGTTTCATCATTAATTCTTCCTCTTTCATCAGTTTCCTAAATGGTTATTTAACTCATGCTTTAAAACTCATCCATTGTCATTAAAAGATCATTTTAGATCATAATTGCTCATTGACATTATAACATTACAACTTAGGATTTTAGCCTTTTAATTCTTCATTACACATTTAACCTTAGTCATTTAGACTAATTACAACATTAGAAAGCACATCTTATCCTTCTCTCATCTTACATGGTCCTCACCTGCTCATAATTGCATTATTACATTAATAAGAGGAAGATGGTTTATACTCATGTGGTCATTTGATTCTTTGATTTGCTAAAGTGTCTCTTAAGAGTGGCCTGCTCTTAGAGGATCACAATAAAGACCAAAAAATGTCATCCCATATACCAGTGTAGCTCACAAGACTTGTATGTTCGTCCTAACTCTTACTAAACTCTACCTTGACTTTTGCACTTGGCTCACAAGGTTTGTATCTTCATCTTGACTTTTGCACTAGGCTCACATTTATACATTTACCTTGACTTTTGCACTAGGCTCACAAGATTTATCCCAACATCTCCTTTGTCCTGACTCTTATATGGCTCACAAGGTTTGTATGTTCACCTTGACTCTTGCCATGACTCACAAGACTGGTTGATTCTCCAAATATCCCTGGCTAGCCTCAGGGTGGCCACTTAAGGCCTCTTATTGGAGAATGACTCCTAATGCTACTAATTTTAACACTCCCTCTCAGCAAGGGAGTCATTCTCTGCAACTCCAAGCTTGCCCCTCAGGTGCACAAATTGTTTCAATGGCAATGGCTTGGTCAGGATATTTGTTGTCTTCTCATTTGTTGCTATGTATTGTAGCTTGACTATCTTTATTTGGACCATGTCTATGATATAACGGTATCTCATGTCAATATGTTTTGACCTATCATGAAATATCATATTCTCTGTAAGCTTTAAACAACTATGACTATCATAGTGTATAATTGCCGTCTCTAACCTATCACCAAACAACCCAGAAATCAATTTCCTGAGCCATATTGCTTCCTTGTTGGCATCACTAGCCGCAATATACTCAGCCTCGAATGTACTCTGTGCAATGGATCCATGTTTCTTGCTTGACCATGAGATCATAGCGGATCCTAAATTGAAGCAGTAACCTAAAGTACTTTTCTTGTCCACTGGGCTTCCAGCCCAGTGAGCATTTGCGTAACCATGAAGAAATATCCCACCACTGGATGTATATGTTAAACCATAAGTAATGGTTCCTCGGAGATATCTCAAAACATGTTTAGCTGCCACCCAATGTCTCTGTCTCGGCTCAACCATAAACTGGCTCAATGCACTGACTGCATAAAAATTATTAGACTTGGTGTGAATCACATACATTAGTGACCCAATAAGCTGCCTATACATGGTGGGATCCACCAAATATGATCATGTATCTGAATCATGCAACTTCCTTAGGTTTGTAATTATGGGAGTAGTCATGGATTTACATTCCATCATTCCAAACCTTTTCAACACATCAACTGTGTACTTTCCCTATGCCAGGGAGATTTCACCTTGTCTTTGCCAAACTTCCAAACCAAGGAAGTAATGCATGAGGCACAAGTCCTTCATTTCAAACTTTGAAATGAGATCCCTCTTGCACTAGGCTATAAGACCTTCATCTCTTGTAAGGAAGAGGTCATCCACATAAAGGAGAAGCATAATGGGCTAGTTCCTGCCAAGTTTAAAGTATAGATTAGCATCAACATCACTTTTCTGAAAACCCAAGCCCTTTAGAAAGCCATCAATTCTTTCATACCATACCCTGGGAGCTTGTTTAAGGCCATACAACGCTTTTCTTAGTTTACATGCATGAGATTCCCTGTTATGCATTACAAAACCTTCAAGTTGTTCCACAAAGACTTCATGTTCTATTTTACCATTTAGAAACATTGTCTTTACATCTATCTGATTTAATTTCCAACCAAGTATAGAAGCCTAAGAAATGACAGTACGAATGGAAGTATACCTGGCTACTAGGGAAAATATATCATCATAGTCTATACCTTCTTTATGTGAAAAACCTCTTGCAACAAATTTGGCCTTATATTTTTCAACACTTCCATCAGTTGCATGTTTTATCTTGTAAATCCATTTGGAGGAGACTATTGATTTATTCTTTGGTCTAGGTATAATTTCCCAAACATTGTTCTTCATGATAGACATGTATTCTTCTAGCATAGCATCTTTCCATACCTGTTACCTATTATCTTATTCAAATAAGGTAGGCTCAGAATCACTAATGCTTCTTACCAAAGCAACATAGCCACCAAACATGTGTGGTCTTTTGCTTTCCCTAAAGGTCCCTTTAGGGGCTACAATATTTTATGCTCCGTGCATTGTTTCTTTGAACCAGGCTGGTTTTCTCTTGGTAGGCGGTTCTTCAAGAGACATTTCCAAAGTCTCAATAGGCTCTAAAGGTTCATCACTTGGACCTTCATGAAATTACTCCCTCTGATTGTCTGAATCATAATTCTTAGATGAAGGAGAAGTTGGATGTTCAATTTCGGTTTCTTGTTGAAGTTCTCTAGACTTCCTAAAATTTGCTTCTTCATGGAAGGCAACATCGCAGCTTACTTCTATTTGTCTTTGTCCTGGAATATCACATAAGCTTTAGAGATTTCACTATATCCTACAAAGGTCCCTTTCTTTCCTGAGGGTTCCATTTTAGTTCTCTTTTCCTTAGGAACATGAATGCAAACTTGGCAGCTGAAAATCCTAAGGTGACCTACTTCTGGTTTTATCCCTGTAAATACTTCTTTAGGCGTTTTATCCTTTGGGATTGCATGAGGACACCTCTTCTGCACATATACTACAATAGATGTAGCTTTTTCCCAAAGGGAGTTGGGTAAGTCTTGGTCAAACATCATAAATTTCGTTGCTTCACAGATAGTCCTATTCTTTCTCTCAACAACACCATTTTGTTGAGGATTATAGGGCACTGGCAACTGCCTTTTGATTCCTATTTCCTTACAGAAATATTCAAATTGGTGTGATTCAAATTTTCCCCCATTGTCAGTTCTTAGAACCTTGATTTTTTTTCCTGTCTGGTTTTCTATGAATGCCTTAAATTCCTTAAACTTCTCAAAAGTTTCATTTTTAGCTTTAAGGAAGTAAATCCAACATTTTCTAGAATAATAATCAATGAAAAAAACCACTAAGAGAATGAGATCACATGGGTCCACAAACATCATAATGCAAAAGATTTAGTATACCTTGGGCTCTACTATCACTACTAGAAAAGACCCTTTTTGTATTTTTTCCAAGTAAACAACCTTTGCAAACTTCATATTTATTAGCAAAAATAGAAGCCATACCACTTACCATTCTCTACATATCTGGAAGCGCTTTACAGTGCAAGTGGTTGAACCTCCTATACCATAACTCGCTAAAGTTGGATGTATCATGACCAAGTTCCTGAAAAAAATGTCATGTCACTATATATAATCCACCTCTTCAAACCCCAAAAGTCTTGGATGAATTCAACTGGCTACCCTTGGCTCGTAGTAGCTCTTTTTCTCTTGATAAAGGTTACCCAATAACCCTTGTCCTCAAGAGTTACAACTAATAGAAGATTTTTCCTCAATCCAGACACATATAAGACTTCATCAATGTGAAGTATAGATCTAGATTCTAGCTGGAAAGAGATGGAGCCCACTCCTTCAATCCTGTAGCTTATGTCATCTCCAAGTTCCACTTGATCTGAGAAAGTCCTCTTCCTAAAATTAGAGAGGATGTTCTTATAACATGTTATATGTTTTGATGCTCCATTGTCAACTAGTCAAGTGTTAGGTTCTGTAATCACTGTACTAGACAATGTTGATACCAGGAAATATTATTTCTTCTCCTTTTCACTAGGAGACCCCTTTTGTCTCTTCTTTGATTCTTCATCTTCAGTAGTGGAAGCATGATTCTTCCATTTCTTATGACTCCCTTTCTTCTTGGACCAACAATCCTTTGCGAAATGTCCCAGTTTGTTGCAATTATAACACTTTACTTTAGAAATATCAAAGCCCTTACCTTTAAACGCTCCCTTGGTGTTTTCCTTTTTTCTGTAAATTCTTCTAGAATATATATATTCTTCTTCCCTTGAATTTCGCGGCCAATGCAATGTGCTCTTCCTTGGGAGGCTCATTTTTGGTATCCATGCAAATTTCTTCCTGCAGACAATCATGCCACAACCTCTCAAAGGTAGGTTGGATCTCCCTACCACTTACATTGGACATAAAGGTTTCTTGAGATGAAGGGAGTCCATAAAAAATAGTCTGCACCAGATCATCATCATCCACTGTAACACCTATAACCAATAACTGATCTCAAATTTGTGATATCCTTGAACATAAAGAGGCAACTAATTCTTCCTTCTCCATCTTCAGATATTTAAGTTTGTGCTTTAGAGTCCTCTTTTGGCTAGGAGCCTTCTTCTCATAAATATTTATCAGAGTGTCCATACATTCCCTGGTTGTCATGAGGGAGGTCATCACACGCATAATATTGTATTTGACTGATTCAAAGATAATACGCTTTGCCTTGGCATGATTCCTTATGAAGGTTGTTCTTCCTGCATTATATGTTGGCTCCTCTACCACATAAGTCACATACTGATCGAATTTGTGTTCCTGTAAAATATTCATGAGTCTAAGCTTCCAAACATTAAAGTTTGAAGCTCCCTCTAGTCTGTCCTCGGCCCTGACTGAGATACAAGAGGATGGCATTTTATGTATCCGATTTATGTTGGACTAGATCAAGCTCTTCTCCTGGATCTGTGTAGGCTCAAATGTTGCAACAACGAGCTCCTTACACCCAAATCTCTGATACCATGTTAAATTTTGAGCTTGATTTATATCTAGATGAACTTTTAGCTTTTTTTTTTAACACTTTATAAATTTCAATCCACAATACTGAATAAGAGCGGCATAGAAATAAATATCATACAAAGACACAAAGATTTATCGTAGGGAAACCCAATGAGGGAGAAAACCCTAGCAAAAGATCTTCCTCTTTATTAATGAATAAGCTTGCAGGTACAAAAACACAATGTGGTGCTACAGTGCAAAATTCACAAGAGAGAGAGGATGGCTAGAGACCTTTTGCTTGTGCTGCTAGTAGATCTGAACTTGAATACTGTAGATTTGACATTTGTACTTGAATGTTGTGGATATGATATCGTATATTGTAGATCTGTACTTGAATGTTGTGGATATGATATTGTATACTGCAGATCTGTACTTGAATGTTATGGATCTGATATTGTATACTGCAAATCTGAACTATGAATGAACTAAATATCTCCTTGAGCATTCAATGTAGAATGATAGTAGAGAGTAAGAGCTTTCTATTGATCCCTAGATTAAACCCAATGACCTCCTGAAACCCTTGCTGAGTGCTTGAGAAGGCGGCTAGGATTTTTTGTGTGTTGTGAATTAGCCTTCTTGCCCTTTTTAAGTTTTTGCATGTGTTCAGATCTATTTCCATATTGGTTAAGTCATTCTTCTATAAGATTCCTATCTTGGGTTAAGTCAACCTTATAGAAGTCTTCTATTCTCTTGTTGGGTTAAGTTGACCTTATCTTATTGGGTCAAGATTGACTTTCTAGAACCCCCATGGAAGACTTTAAGTTCATATTCCTAGACATGGAGTTCAACCCCCTTCTTCTAATTGCTCATTGACATTATAACATTACAACTTAGGCTTAATTTAGCCTTTTAA
>ML805676.1:90548-116626 GCA_009831015.1 Picea engelmannii
GCTTTAAAACTCATCCATTGTCATTAAAAGATCATTTTAGATCATAATTGCTCATTGACATTATAACATTACAACTTAGGATTTTAGCCTTTTAATTCTTCATTACACATTTAACCTTAGTCATTTAGACTAATTACAACATTAGAAAGCACATCTTATCCTTCTCTCATCTTACATGGTCCTCACCTGCTCATAATTGCATTATTACATTAATAAGAGGAAGATGGTTTATACTCATGTGGTCATTTGATTCTTTGATTTGCTAAAGTGTCTCTTAAGAGTGGCCTGCTCTTAGAGGATCACAATAAAGACCAAAAAATGTCATCCCATATACCAGTGTAGCTCACAAGACTTGTATGTTCGTCCTAACTCTTACTAAACTCTACCTTGACTTTTGCACTTGGCTCACAAGGTTTGTATCTTCATCTTGACTTTTGCACTAGGCTCACATTTATACATTTACCTTGACTTTTGCACTAGGCTCACAAGATTTATCCCAACATCTCCTTTGTCCTGACTCTTATATGGCTCACAAGGTTTGTATGTTCACCTTGACTCTTGCCATGACTCACAAGACTGGTTGATTCTCCAAATATCCCTGGCTAGCCTCAGGGTGGCCACTTAAGGCCTCTTATTGGAGAATGACTCCTAATGCTACTAATTTTAACACTCCCTCTCAGCAAGGGAGTCATTCTCTGCAACTCCAAGCTTGCCCCTCAGGTGCACAAATTGTTTCAATGGCAATGGCTTGGTCAGGATATTTGTTGTCTTCTCATTTGTTGCTATGTATTGTAGCTTGACTATCTTTATTTGGACCATGTCTATGATATAACGGTATCTCATGTCAATATGTTTTGACCTATCATGAAATATCATATTCTCTGTAAGCTTTAAACAACTATGACTATCATAGTGTATAATTGCCGTCTCTAACCTATCACCAAACAACCCAGAAATCAATTTCCTGAGCCATATTGCTTCCTTGTTGGCATCACTAGCCGCAATATACTCAGCCTCGAATGTACTCTGTGCAATGGATCCATGTTTCTTGCTTGACCATGAGATCATAGCGGATCCTAAATTGAAGCAGTAACCTAAAGTACTTTTCTTGTCCACTGGGCTTCCAGCCCAGTGAGCATTTGCGTAACCATGAAGAAATATCCCACCACTGGATGTATATGTTAAACCATAAGTAATGGTTCCTCGGAGATATCTCAAAACATGTTTAGCTGCCACCCAATGTCTCTGTCTCGGCTCAACCATAAACTGGCTCAATGCACTGACTGCATAAAAATTATTAGACTTGGTGTGAATCACATACATTAGTGACCCAATAAGCTGCCTATACATGGTGGGATCCACCAAATATGATCATGTATCTGAATCATGCAACTTCCTTAGGTTTGTAATTATGGGAGTAGTCATGGATTTACATTCCATCATTCCAAACCTTTTCAACACATCAACTGTGTACTTTCCCTATGCCAGGGAGATTTCACCTTGTCTTTGCCAAACTTCCAAACCAAGGAAGTAATGCATGAGGCACAAGTCCTTCATTTCAAACTTTGAAATGAGATCCCTCTTGCACTAGGCTATAAGACCTTCATCTCTTGTAAGGAAGAGGTCATCCACATAAAGGAGAAGCATAATGGGCTAGTTCCTGCCAAGTTTAAAGTATAGATTAGCATCAACATCACTTTTCTGAAAACCCAAGCCCTTTAGAAAGCCATCAATTCTTTCATACCATACCCTGGGAGCTTGTTTAAGGCCATACAACGCTTTTCTTAGTTTACATGCATGAGATTCCCTGTTATGCATTACAAAACCTTCAAGTTGTTCCACAAAGACTTCATGTTCTATTTTACCATTTAGAAACATTGTCTTTACATCTATCTGATTTAATTTCCAACCAAGTATAGAAGCCTAAGAAATGACAGTACGAATGGAAGTATACCTGGCTACTAGGGAAAATATATCATCATAGTCTATACCTTCTTTATGTGAAAAACCTCTTGCAACAAATTTGGCCTTATATTTTTCAACACTTCCATCAGTTGCATGTTTTATCTTGTAAATCCATTTGGAGGAGACTATTGATTTATTCTTTGGTCTAGGTATAATTTCCCAAACATTGTTCTTCATGATAGACATGTATTCTTCTAGCATAGCATCTTTCCATACCTGTTACCTATTATCTTATTCAAATAAGGTAGGCTCAGAATCACTAATGCTTCTTACCAAAGCAACATAGCCACCAAACATGTGTGGTCTTTTGCTTTCCCTAAAGGTCCCTTTAGGGGCTACAATATTTTATGCTCCGTGCATTGTTTCTTTGAACCAGGCTGGTTTTCTCTTGGTAGGCGGTTCTTCAAGAGACATTTCCAAAGTCTCAATAGGCTCTAAAGGTTCATCACTTGGACCTTCATGAAATTACTCCCTCTGATTGTCTGAATCATAATTCTTAGATGAAGGAGAAGTTGGATGTTCAATTTCGGTTTCTTGTTGAAGTTCTCTAGACTTCCTAAAATTTGCTTCTTCATGGAAGGCAACATCGCAGCTTACTTCTATTTGTCTTTGTCCTGGAATATCACATAAGCTTTAGAGATTTCACTATATCCTACAAAGGTCCCTTTCTTTCCTGAGGGTTCCATTTTAGTTCTCTTTTCCTTAGGAACATGAATGCAAACTTGGCAGCTGAAAATCCTAAGGTGACCTACTTCTGGTTTTATCCCTGTAAATACTTCTTTAGGCGTTTTATCCTTTGGGATTGCATGAGGACACCTCTTCTGCACATATACTACAATAGATGTAGCTTTTTCCCAAAGGGAGTTGGGTAAGTCTTGGTCAAACATCATAAATTTCGTTGCTTCACAGATAGTCCTATTCTTTCTCTCAACAACACCATTTTGTTGAGGATTATAGGGCACTGGCAACTGCCTTTTGATTCCTATTTCCTTACAGAAATATTCAAATTGGTGTGATTCAAATTTTCCCCCATTGTCAGTTCTTAGAACCTTGATTTTTTTTCCTGTCTGGTTTTCTATGAATGCCTTAAATTCCTTAAACTTCTCAAAAGTTTCATTTTTAGCTTTAAGGAAGTAAATCCAACATTTTCTAGAATAATAATCAATGAAAAAAACCACTAAGAGAATGAGATCACATGGGTCCACAAACATCATAATGCAAAAGATTTAGTATACCTTGGGCTCTACTATCACTACTAGAAAAGACCCTTTTTGTATTTTTTCCAAGTAAACAACCTTTGCAAACTTCATATTTATTAGCAAAAATAGAAGCCATACCACTTACCATTCTCTACATATCTGGAAGCGCTTTACAGTGCAAGTGGTTGAACCTCCTATACCATAACTCGCTAAAGTTGGATGTATCATGACCAAGTTCCTGAAAAAAATGTCATGTCACTATATATAATCCACCTCTTCAAACCCCAAAAGTCTTGGATGAATTCAACTGGCTACCCTTGGCTCGTAGTAGCTCTTTTTCTCTTGATAAAGGTTACCCAATAACCCTTGTCCTCAAGAGTTACAACTAATAGAAGATTTTTCCTCAATCCAGACACATATAAGACTTCATCAATGTGAAGTATAGATCTAGATTCTAGCTGGAAAGAGATGGAGCCCACTCCTTCAATCCTGTAGCTTATGTCATCTCCAAGTTCCACTTGATCTGAGAAAGTCCTCTTCCTAAAATTAGAGAGGATGTTCTTATAACATGTTATATGTTTTGATGCTCCATTGTCAACTAGTCAAGTGTTAGGTTCTGTAATCACTGTACTAGACAATGTTGATACCAGGAAATATTATTTCTTCTCCTTTTCACTAGGAGACCCCTTTTGTCTCTTCTTTGATTCTTCATCTTCAGTAGTGGAAGCATGATTCTTCCATTTCTTATGACTCCCTTTCTTCTTGGACCAACAATCCTTTGCGAAATGTCCCAGTTTGTTGCAATTATAACACTTTACTTTAGAAATATCAAAGCCCTTACCTTTAAACGCTCCCTTGGTGTTTTCCTTTTTTCTGTAAATTCTTCTAGAATATATATATTCTTCTTCCCTTGAATTTCGCGGCCAATGCAATGTGCTCTTCCTTGGGAGGCTCATTTTTGGTATCCATGCAAATTTCTTCCTGCAGACAATCATGCCACAACCTCTCAAAGGTAGGTTGGATCTCCCTACCACTTACATTGGACATAAAGGTTTCTTGAGATGAAGGGAGTCCATAAAAAATAGTCTGCACCAGATCATCATCATCCACTGTAACACCTATAACCAATAACTGATCTCAAATTTGTGATATCCTTGAACATAAAGAGGCAACTAATTCTTCCTTCTCCATCTTCAGATATTTAAGTTTGTGCTTTAGAGTCCTCTTTTGGCTAGGAGCCTTCTTCTCATAAATATTTATCAGAGTGTCCATACATTCCCTGGTTGTCATGAGGGAGGTCATCACACGCATAATATTGTATTTGACTGATTCAAAGATAATACGCTTTGCCTTGGCATGATTCCTTATGAAGGTTGTTCTTCCTGCATTATATGTTGGCTCCTCTACCACATAAGTCACATACTGATCGAATTTGTGTTCCTGTAAAATATTCATGAGTCTAAGCTTCCAAACATTAAAGTTTGAAGCTCCCTCTAGTCTGTCCTCGGCCCTGACTGAGATACAAGAGGATGGCATTTTATGTATCCGATTTATGTTGGACTAGATCAAGCTCTTCTCCTGGATCTGTGTAGGCTCAAATGTTGCAACAACGAGCTCCTTACACCCAAATCTCTGATACCATGTTAAATTTTGAGCTTGATTTATATCTAGATGAACTTTTAGCTTTTTTTTTTAACACTTTATAAATTTCAATCCACAATACTGAATAAGAGCGGCATAGAAATAAATATCATACAAAGACACAAAGATTTATCGTAGGGAAACCCAATGAGGGAGAAAACCCTAGCAAAAGATCTTCCTCTTTATTAATGAATAAGCTTGCAGGTACAAAAACACAATGTGGTGCTACAGTGCAAAATTCACAAGAGAGAGAGGATGGCTAGAGACCTTTTGCTTGTGCTGCTAGTAGATCTGAACTTGAATACTGTAGATTTGACATTTGTACTTGAATGTTGTGGATATGATATCGTATATTGTAGATCTGTACTTGAATGTTGTGGATATGATATTGTATACTGCAGATCTGTACTTGAATGTTATGGATCTGATATTGTATACTGCAAATCTGAACTATGAATGAACTAAATATCTCCTTGAGCATTCAATGTAGAATGATAGTAGAGAGTAAGAGCTTTCTATTGATCCCTAGATTAAACCCAATGACCTCCTGAAACCCTTGCTGAGTGCTTGAGAAGGCGGCTAGGATTTTTTGTGTGTTGTGAATTAGCCTTCTTGCCCTTTTTAAGTTTTTGCATGTGTTCAGATCTATTTCCATATTGGTTAAGTCATTCTTCTATAAGATTCCTATCTTGGGTTAAGTCAACCTTATAGAAGTCTTCTATTCTCTTGTTGGGTTAAGTTGACCTTATCTTATTGGGTCAAGATTGACTTTCTAGAACCCCCATGGAAGACTTTAAGTTCATATTCCTAGACATGGAGTTCAACCCCCTTCTTCTAATTGCTCATTGACATTATAACATTACAACTTAGGCTTAATTTAGCCTTTTAATTCTTCATTACACATTTAACCTTAGTCATTTAGACTAATTACAACATTAACAAGCACATATTATCCTTCTCTCATATTACATGGTCCTCACCTGCTCATAACTACATTATTACATTAATAGGAGGAAGATATTTTATGCTTATGTGGTCATGTGATCCTTTGATTAGAGTTAGTAAATCCATCGGAGTTGAGAAACAACTTGTAAAAGAATATTTGACAAACTAATCCCAGAGAGCCTAGTCCATTGATGGAGGCTCAAGAAGATGTAGCCCAGTTGGGGGTGAACTCCTTTACATGTTCTTACTGTTGTGAGTTGCTGGTTATATTTTGTTGCATGTTATGTTGTTGTTATATTTCTTTAAACAACACTTAACCTTTTAAAGAACCTCACACATAAACACATAAAAGAGGCCTAAACTTGACACATAATTTCTCTTGCGCAACTAAGACATTGAGCAAGGTCCTGAAGTTTATTTTAATGGAATAGAGGGTGCTTGTATATCAAAACAAGTCAGCCCCCTATTTTCAGATTAGGTGGTATCAGAGAAAACTTTTTTCTCATGTGATTGCCATTGATAGCTAGAGATTTAGCTGTTGGTATTATTGTGCAAGTTTTGTGTTAAAGTTTGATAAGTTGCAAAGATGGAGGAAGCTTCAAACAGTAAAAGTTCTCATACATCTTCATTAGCCAAGTTATTTAACAAATATATGTTGAAGGCATTTGCAGCCATGAGAGATATGGTGCAAGAGATGTGGGAAGATAGAAAATAGAGCATTGTCCTTCAAGAGCAGTTGATGGCCATGAAGGAGGAGAAGCACCAGCTTCTTGAAAAGTTGCATGAGATGGAGACTCAACTTCATGAGGCAAAGGAAACCCTTACCAAGTACATGCATGAACATGAGGTATGTAATGTTGGTTTTTCTTCAAATTCCTCTCAAGATGAATGCTTTGGTGTATTTGAAAATCACACTAGAGGAATAGGGTCCAAGTTATTGTTAAAAATGGGCTATGAAGGTAAAGGGTTAGGCAAGCATGCACAAGGCATTGTTGAGCCTATTGTTGTTGAGGAGAGGCCCAAGTATTGTGGTCTTGGATATGAACAGAAAGATGGAGCATATTCCAAAGTTGAAGAGACAAGGGAAAAAGTTCCAAGAACAACTTTTGTTTCAAGTTCAATCCCCCAAGCATGCAAAGTATGTGTTCAAGATGAATGAAAATGTGTGAAACAAGAGACTTGTGACAGCCATGAGGACAAGAACATTTTTGTTGGTCTTCAAAAGGGAGCTAGTAACTCTTCAAATTCACCTCCTCAAGAAGGCGATAAAGGTGAATGTTCAAGGTATATTTCTGCCTATAATTCGGTTTCTTTTGATTATGTTAAGCATGGTAAATTTGCATGTAAAAATGACAGAAAAAGTCCATGTATATATTGTGGTTTAGATAACCATCATGTTTCAAGATGTTGGAAAAGATTGACCACATTCAGGAAAATTTTCGAGCAAAGACAACTTGAAAAGAGGATGCAAAAGATTTGCACTCATTGCCAGAAGAGAGGTCATCTCATTGACCAATGTTGGACATTGCATCCAACCACTCATCCACAACACGAGAAGAAGATGGATAAAAAGACTAGCAAGAATGGAAGAGGAGATTCCATCATCGATGTGAGTCAAGATGATTCAGAAAAAGACGATTTTCAGCAGAAAAATTCACCATTGAATTGGCTTGGTAAGAAATGGTTAGATTTCTTGAACAAGTAAGGCTTGCATTTCTTTGTTTGTAGATGCACATTTCAGCCTTATGTATGCATTTCTGTTGAAAGTTTGACAAGTTGTAGCAGCTTATCATAACTTGTAAGATGCAAGTTTGCATGTGAATGCATTCTTTTGAAGGCATTCCTTTTGTTGCACAACTTCGCCAGGAGGATGCAAAAGAGGGGTATGATACTCACTTATTGAAGCCATTTAGATTTTCATTTCTAGCTCTTATGTACCCACATGTTTTTGGGTTTATGTACTTATGTTTGTACATGAAGGAGAGTTGAAGAGCTATGCACATGCATGTGATTTTGTATGTGTAAACAATGAACTTTGTGATAGTTTCACTATGAGTGACTCATGAATGTAGCATGGTTGTGTATCATGAATGTCGACTTGTCTTTTTGGGAATGTCGATATGTTTCAAATGAATCTCGACTTGTGTCGATGTTGTCTTGACGACTATGTTGTGTCGATCATTTTTTTCGACTTATGTTTAGTCGATGGTGTTGTTGGCTTGTAAGTCAATATTGAGTACACCAAGATGCAGGAAAACACCATGTACTTTGATGAAGTACAAGATGTGACCATTTGTTTGAAGAGAAAAAAGATGTTGTTGGCATCATTTTCAGTCTTGTATAAAGTTTGTTTTCAAGGTTGATGGTTTTTCTTGGTTTGTGACAAGATGTCGCAAGAAAACTTTTTGCAGCCATTGTAGAGTGGATTGTGTTGACACAAAAGAGTTCACAAGAGGGACTCGATTCTCAGTGGGAAGGCTGGAAACTTTCCAAGCACAAAGAGAACAGTGGGTCAATAGCAACCAAAGAACAGTGGTTTAGGGACATAGCTAGTTGCAGTGCAAGGCATGTCATGGTACCCAGGTGATTTTCAAAAAGACTTTTCAAGTAGAATCAGTGGATAGAACTTGGAATCAGAAGAGTATTGAAGCTCAGGCAGATAATCATCAACTTTTGTGGGTCCAAAAGCCTTTCAGTGAGAAGGTGTGATCAGAATCTGGACTAGGGGTCGAAATTTAGCCCAAAAATCAAAGTGTTAGGAATCGCCTCAAAATGAACAGGTGCATATCCCTCATTGTCACAAACCCAACACACTTCGAACAAGGTCAAACGAACATCGGATGAGTGAGATATCATGTTTTTTTCAATTTGCCAAACATGAAAAAGAAAATGCTGACTGTACAATTCGTACAGGTGATGATGTGGCAGGGCTGTACCTCACACATGGCAGTGCTGACGTGTCTGATGCTGAGTTGGCAATAATTTATTTGGCAGGGCACATGGGCGAATGGAGGTGAGACACGTGGCATGTTTTTATCCAATTGGGTGGTGCCACATGGCCCGGGCATGGGATGCCATGTGGCACCATATTGTGGTTGATCAAAATTTTATTGAGTCCATGGGGATCGAACCCCAAACCTCCCACACAGGTTCAAAGCTTTGGCAAAGTTCGAACAACCAACACGCCACACAATTGTTTCTTACCATAACACAAATCAGATTTAATTTAACATTGAGTTATGTTGTGTATGGCGTGGGGTCCGGGCTGGGGCTTAGACCCAACCCCCGATTGTTATACGCCTCCCATATGACCACCAAAACAGAGCGTGAGCTTTACTAATGGTTAGCCACGTGCCCACCACTTGTCATGCCCTCATTAAATTTTGCAACGAGCCCCTAATTTAGCACTGGGACGTGACCATATGGCCCTCCATGCACCCAACACCTCTGAGATTTGGGGGCTTAGTTCACTAACAGTGCGACAAATTCGTGCATTTCACGAGAACGGCGCGTGTGCTGGTTTTAGGCATGGGAAACGCCCAGAAGCCAGGTTACTCACACAGGAGGTGTGATTTGGCGAACCAGTGATAGCAAGCTTGAAGGAGGAAAATGGCAGGAGGCCTAACTTCTTCATCTTTTGGCCAAATGAAGAGCCGAAAAATACCAGCTAGGGGTTTTTTGATGTTCTAAATCCATTGGCACAGTTTTCAAAGCCATTTGGAGACTTCTTTTGCAGGTTTTTCTACTTTGAAGTTTCAGGGAGCTTTAGGGAGCTTAGGGCCACCATTGAAGGAGGCCATGCTCAAATGAGCCCAAGTCTATTTTATGTGACTGAATAGTAATTTTTGATTAATTGTTATGCTATGAACACATTGGGACAGGTTTTAGAGGCATTTGAGGACTTTTACAGGTGTTTTTTCCATAAGGAAGCTCAGGGAAGCTTAAGGCCACATGTAGAAGAGGTCATGCCCAGATGAGCCATGGTCCGTTTTCAGAGTTCTATTAGTCATTTTTGGGTTTTTCATGTATTCTGAACTCAATGTTATAGTCAGTAAATCCATTGGAGTTGAGCAACATCTTGTAAAATAATATTTGACAAACTAATCCCAGAGAGCCTAGTCCATTGATGGAGGCTCAAGGAGATGTAGCCCAATTGGGGGTGAACTCATTTATCATGTTCTTATTGTTGTGAGTTGTTGGTTATATTTTGCTGCATGTTATGTTGTTGTTGTGTTTCTTTAAACAACACTTAACCTTTTAAAGAACCTCACACATAAACACATAAAATATGCCTAAACTTGACACATAATTTCTCTTGCACAACTAAGACATTGAGCAAGGTCCTAAAGTTTATTTTAATGGAGTAGAGGGTGCTTGCATAGAAAAACAAGTTAGCACCCTATTTTTAGATCATCCTTTCATTTTCTAGAGTGTCTCTTAAGAGTGGTCTTCTCTAAGAGGATCACAACAAAGACCAAAAAGGGTCATCCCACATACCAGTCTAGCTCACAAGACTTGTATGTTCGTCCTGACTCTTGCTAAACTCTACTTTGACTTTTGCACTTGCCTCACAAGGTTTGTACCTTCAACTTGACTTTTGTACTAGGATAACAAGGTTTGTACATTTACCTTGACTTTTTCACTAGGCTCACAAGATTTATCCTAGCATCTCCTTTGTCCTTTAAGAGTGACCAACTCTTAGAGGATCACAACAAAGACCAAAAAAGGTCATCCCACATGCCAGTCTAGATCACAAGACTTGTATGTTCGTCATGAATCTTGCTAAACTCTAACTTGAATTTTTCACTTGGCTCACAAGGTCTGTACCTTCACCTTAACTTTTCCTCTAGGCTCACAAGGTTTGTACATTTACCTTGACTTATGAACTAGGCTCACAAGATTTATCCCAACATTTCCTTTGTCCCGAGTCTTGTCTAGCTCACAAGGTTTGTACGTTCACCTTGACTCTTGCCATGACTCACAAGACTGATTGATTCTCCAAATCTCCTTGGCTATCCTCAGGGTGGCCACTTAAGGCCTCTCATTGGAGAATGACTCCTGATGTTGCTAATTTTAACAATGTCAACCAAAGAATTGATGTTTTAATTAGAGACGAGGTATATCAATCTTTGTTAAA
This sequence comes from Picea engelmannii, assembly GCA_009831015.1. Lineage (NCBI taxonomy): Eukaryota > Viridiplantae > Streptophyta > Pinopsida > Pinales > Pinaceae > Picea > Picea engelmannii. Next base: position 101,436 of record ML805676.1, read on the forward strand.
ACCATTTTTGGCATCACAACCACTTTAAAGTGCAAGGGTTTAGATAATGTGTAACAAGTCAAGGATAAAATCCACGCTAAGGAACCTTGGTTATCCATTAGAAACGAATATTCTTTGTTCCAAATTAAATGACAAGGGCACCTTGGTTTATTACAACATGCAAAAGGAATTCATCATGTTATTGGTGCTATGGTTTCGTGGAGGTTCTTAAAGAAGAGATGCAACATCTTCATTGGCTTCTTTTTCTTTAAATAAGTGATATAGAATAAATCCTTTCCCTTTAGATCCCACGACACCTTCACTCGAGACCTTTATTGTGGAGAGATGAAGTGTTGACCCAGTGTTACATATGAAAATCCCAAATATTAGTGAGTTCATAAATAGTTATAAAGGCAATGCCTTAATTTGCAAGTTCAATGGATTGTGGCCATCAGTAGCATATCTTACTTAATAGTTTATATCTGTGTAGACTATAGAATATTTAATAACATTTTATTCTAAAGTTTTTTATTGTTTTCTTCACTAATCTTGAAGATCATAGAAAAGTCTTGAAAGAGGGACCATGATCTTTTGGGAAAATCTAAACCATGATTTGCAAATTTCAACTTAGCTTTCATGTTTATTACAACAACATCAATGTGGATGAGGCTACTGAATCTCCCCATCTTCATGTGAAAACCACCAATTTGAGAACAAAATGAAAATACTTTGGGTAAATTTCTCAACAAGTAAAGTCCAAAAAGGAAGCATTACTTGTGCCTAAATTTGTGTATATCTTTCCTAAAGTGTTCTAGAGTCGGATAATTTCTTAGGTTATGAAAATATGATGTTTAATTGCAAATTTTATTTAAAGATGGCCATTTCTTGGGTTATGAAAATATGATGTTTAATTGCAAAGTTTATTTAAAGATGGCCATTTAAAGGATGTTTGTTCAAAGGTTAAGGTCTCTCAAAGAAAAATCCCAACTCTTTCATTCAAAACTGGTAACATAAACATGTATTTGGTCATGCCCAAAGTTTCTATTAATCATATGCAAGTTATTACATCTAGCACAATGACAATTCCTTATGAGTGACAAAGAGGCATGTTGATGTCCATTTCTATTCGAAAACATAATTGATGAAAAATCAAATGAAGTCTTAATATCAAACATGGACTATAAATAAATAGGATTTTCATAATTGATTCAGTAACATGCACATCATAACAACTAATATAAGCATGCAATATAAATGAACAACAATCTCAAATTGTTTCCCAATAAAGCAATCAATGAACATAGAGGATAGACTATTTACCCAATAAAGCAATCAATGAACATAGAGGATAGAGTATTTACAGTAATATGGTTGTTAAGTTGTTGTTACATAAACTTAATTTAGTTTTTATGTACAATTTATGATTTTAAAGGTTAAAATAAATATTTAAAGTTCCTCCACTAACCAATTAAACCAACATCTTACTTTAAATTTTTTCTCAAATAAGTAAACTAAAGCATAAAAACTTCTTCAAAGATCAATTAACTAAAACATAAAAATGCACAATGCAAATGGAGAGTTCTTCAAAATATTCCCTTGTCTCCAAAACCATGAAACATATAACTGTGTAGTCTTCCAAAGCCCTTACAGGTCAACCTCAGCTGAGATGATGACATTTAGTTGAATAGCGAGGCTTGTTTTAATGTATGAGTTACATGTTGTTGCAATAAATCTATTATATTAGATTCAACGACAACAATACTTATATGTAGGATTCCCAACAAAATGAAAATTTAATATAACACCACACGCCTCCAAAATGAAGCAGCGTTCCAAGGTCTCAATCTGCGATTGGTTACCCAACATTAAAGTGATCACATTGTGAGTTTCATAGAATGTAATGTCTTAGTGGCTTTATCACATCGATTATTAGTTATTTTTGCATGCCAATGTCTGATAGTTGGCAACAAACCAAAATGTTATTATTAGTCTGATAGTTATTACATTTTTTTATTATAATGTTGTCTGATAGTTATTACATTTTTACTGAAATATTTACAAACCGAAAGTTTTGAGCATGGATGTTGTTTTTTAATGTTTTTTTTATTATTGGTCCCTGCCGAATGCATAGAGGGACTATAGTGATCGCATATTGATATGTCCTTTTACTATTATTATTTTATTATTATTCCTTTGTATTTGTATTGAAATGTTTGCATATCGAAGGTTTAGATCATTGACACTTTTTTTGAGGTGCTTGAATAGATCTGACAACTGAAATGTTTACATAATGTGAGGTCCTGAAATAGGCATGACAACTTAAATGTTTGCATACCGCGAGGCCCTTAGACAACCTGACAACCTTAAATGTTTACCTAAATAGGCTTCTCGGAGTACATTTTGCCTCGAAATTTTCCATACAATGTTGCAGTGAATTTGGACAATATTGTTGTCCACCGCCAGTTGAATAAGCATTGTATGTTTCATACTTCTTCTAGGCTTGGAATGCAATTTGGTCATCGTTGAAGCTACATACATTGTTTATTGGTTCGGTGGGTGCTTCTTCTTCGTTGGTTCGTTGATTGTTGCTTGTTGTTATTTGATTCAACTTTGCAAGGTTGGGGACCTGCGCTTGCAGTTGGACCTGTTGGTGTTTGTTGCTTGCTTTTGTTTACTTCAACTTTGCAGGGTTGGGGTCCTGCATTCCCAGTTGGATCCGTTTCTTTTTACTTTGCGGGGTCCAGGTGTTGCACCCACAATTCAACCTGTGCTTCTGTCTTTCATCATTTCAGAGTAATTTTCGATGCCATAATTTCATTTTCTATTCCTTCTTTGTTGTTCAGTGTTTGCAGTTTGCAAGTAAGAATGTTTGTTTATTTCTACTGGCATGTTCGTCATATGTTTTTGGTTCTTTCTGTGCTTCGACTACGGTATGATAATCATTGGAGATACACATGTTGTTTACTGGTTCGGTGGTTTTTGCTTGTTCGTTGGTTCATCGGTTGCTGCTTGTTGTTGTTTGTCTCAAGTTTACGAGTTTGGGGCCCTGGGGCTGCAGTTGGGCATGTTCATGCTTTCTCGTTGGTTTGTTTCTTGTTGTTTTCTTTTGTTTACTTCAGCTTTGCAGGGTTGGGATCATGTGCCCACAGTTGGAGATGTTTTTTTTTTTTTGGCGCTTTGGGGTGTTCAGGTCCTACACCCGTGAGTGGACCTACGGTTCTGTTGTTTTCCGTGTTTAGCGAAGTCGATATCTAGAACCTGTTTTGTGTCCGCCTGTTCTGCTGTAAAATTTTGCTGATATTTCAGTGTTGACATGATACAAAATAGTGGCATAATAAATAATTAGACAACTACATGTGCAATTACAATATCTGTTGTCTTTTTGTTAAGATAAAACATGTGAAAAACACACATATTAACCATATATGATGAAATGTGCCCATATCACAATACAACCTCTTTATCCTCTACACAGACTAGTGTGACCACGATACAATTTGTCTTGTACTTGAGATATGATATGTACACCAAAGATATTGCAAAATTATATTTCCATGTCTGGAAGCATATCTCTTTATCCTCTACACAAACTGGTGTGACCATGATACAATTTTTCTTGTACTTGAGATATGATATGTAGACCAAAGATATTGCAAAATTATATTTCCATGTCTGGAAACATATCTAGATACTTTTCCATAGAAAACCAAAATCATTTAGTTATGGCCATGCAATTTCTTAATATTTTGTGTCTTGTAATATATTTTGGGCAGGAAAAAACGTTATATATTTACAACCATGGATGGAGAAAAACAAAGGTTCATGTTTCTAACTATCTTTTATTCTATTCGTTGATTCTCATTTACTGTATCTACATATTACTTGTTCTCCATTGCATGCCAAATTCCATTCATGTTCATTGTATTTTGTGTGTTCCCACATTCAAACAAACAAAATAGTTGGAGAAAACAAAGGAGTCTTAATTGCAGCGATGGATGAGGAGATAGAAAGGTACATGCTTGTATTTTTATTTCATATTCTGTTGTTTTGTATTTCATTTATTATCTATATATGTGTTCACCTAGTTTATTGTATGTAGATATTTCATACCTTCCTACATAATAACTTATCTTCATGTCCTTTGTATTTCTTGTGCCGCTACATTGAAAAAAATCGAACTTTGTTTATTTTTTTTACATGTCTTCTTGCATACTAACTTCCTTCATGTCCATTTTATTTTTCGTGCATTTTTACATTTAAACAAACAGAGTGGATGAAGAGGATATTGGAATCTTTGTCATGAATGTAGCAGAGGAGTTACAGAGGTGCATACCTGTACTCTTATTTCATATTCCAGTGTTTAGTATTTCATTTATTGTCTTTGTATTTGTTCTACTTGTTTGACTGCTTTGCACCTTTTTTGTTGTATGTATATACTACATATATTTCTGCTTATTCTCATGTGAATTGTATTCTCTTTACTGCTACATTGAAATAAATTGAACTGTATTTCTTTCTTTTACATATCTTTCTGCATACTAACTTTCCTTCATGTCCACTCTATGTTTGGTGTTGCTACCTTGAAAGAAACAAATTGGTTGGACAGGAAGATGAATTCTTATATGCGACATTAGAGGGGTCTATGGTACAATCTTTGAAAAGGTATACCAACTGTGCTAGTAAATTAAACATAAAAAATGGGTGGGGGCATATAATATTGGACTAGAAAACGATGATTTGGCAACAATGGGCCTTTGTGCCCTCCCCATTTCTAATTTTTCCATTTTCTATTATCCCTTTTTTTTCCCCTCTTCTATACTTAACTTTTCTTATCTACTTTTTCTTTCTAATTGCTTTGCCCAGTCATTTTTCTAAAAATACCTTGGTGCGCGGGTTGGCGGACTCACGAGTTCACATTTATGGTCATGCTTCTACCTTATTCCATACTTACCCACTTTGTCGATCATAGGTTCCTGGGTTGGCGGGTTCAAGATTGTGTTTCTGGCTTCAGAGGTTCTACGATATACAGATTGGTCATCATACGCCACCATCACGCCCTATTTGTTGTTACACATTTTTTTAGTCAAAAAATCTAATGCATACAATTTGACCCTCGGGTCCTCATGTTTCCTGAGTATCCCTTGACACCCTATTTCGTATTCCATCTCCTTCTACCCTGTATGTGACATTAAGAACAATTATGGACAATATACAATGCATGTGCTTGTTTATTCCTTCTGATGTTCATCTACGCATGCTTGCATTAGAAAACGTTGGACTAGTCACATGGCCATGAGCAATCAATCATCCCAAACATCAGCAGACCGACAAGGAAAATGGTAAAGATGCATACATTTTGTTCCTCATGTGTTTACCAAACAAATATCCTCAACTATTTATTCATCTATGGCATGGTGAATATGTTGATGTCATATGCAACACATACTTTGAAGTTCACAAGAAGTATCAACAAGTGCAAGCGAGACGTCAAACATAGCACAGGTTCCACAGACTAAAAGATTTGGTTGCAAAACTATGGCTCCATAGTTCATCCAAGTTGTGCGTCTACTTGTACATTTATGCCAGGAAAAAAGAAAACAAAAAAATAATGCACACTACCATTCACATTACTTTTCCTGTTCAAAAAATGTCACCAAGTCTAAACTTGTAACACCCAAAATACTATTAATAGAGGGCTTGAACATCCGCCGAACTGGACAAGTGTTCATCGGGGACATAATAGTCGTCTATAGCACCTACTTGGACAAGGAAAATAAAACTAGATCCATTATGCATGCTGACATGACAGACAAGTAGGCCCTGATGATAGTCACACTGACTATTCCCACACAACTTGTCCATAAACATGTAGAAAATATATTTCTAGGTAATGGGATATCCATTACAAATTTTAATATATTTCCCAAAACAATATATGACCGTGGTGATTGTGATCGGATTATATCGCTCAATGAAACAAGTATTTTGGAAAAAATTCTCACTATTTGTTCAGAATATCATTTCGTCCCAAACACAACTATCAAACAACTTGCACAAAGCAATGACATTTACCCAATCAGAACCATTGGCGCAACTGTCACACTCGCGATAAAACTTGGCTTGCAACACATTCTCCATATAAAATATGGGGAGTCAGACAACGAAAAGGCAATGGTACCATTCTCCATATGCAATTTTGTCCTTTACTTTCACATGCCCATGTATCTCGGTTAAGTTACACAAATATTGCACTGTTCCATGTTGTAGCTGCAATTGTTTGACACCTATTCAAATTTATTTTCGTCAATGGAACAACAATTGCATAAAGGGAAATTTCCACTTATGCTCTTCAAAAGTATAACAAAGAAAAGAGATGTTAAATAAATGATCTTTTGCACAACCCACGCAACATTTGTAGCAGAATTGCGAGAAGACATAGTACAAGATCTCAAGAAACTAACTAGATCTACAACTGTTGTGCGTATACATCTATAGATTCATCCTCATTTTTCTCATGCAATTTGCCTTCAACAAATTTTTGCAGATTTATTTATTTTTGTGTAGTTGTATATTATATTGTTCAATATATTAACTGCTATGCTCACGTTTTCAGGTTGAAGGTGTTTTGTTTGCAGTGAATGCGTACTCAACCCCCTTTGATCCTGTATGTTCCAAATGAAACTCTCATGCTCTTGCTTTTGCTTCTACTTTCATAAGTGATGATACAATTAATTGTCTGCGATGCAATAAAAAATGTCCTTACATATATAGGCATTGTCTCAATGCTTCCATCCGAACCGTGGGCAAAAAAACCATACATTGTACAATTAGATAGCCTCTATTACAATATGTGTTTCCTGGGTTAGCATAATTGTCATATGAAACATACCTACAGAAAAAGGCAAACAATGTCTACATGTTGTGCAAATTTAGAATACATAGAAAATTTACCTTAAATGAGGACAATGCAATATTGCGTATCGGCTGAAAAATAAAATAAAATCATATCAAGCTTTGGAAAGAAACGAAAATATCTTGAATGTGTGTCTGTAATTTTTCTTCAACACCAGATGAATGTTCGCCAGACTCGAGTTCTTCAGAGTTTACATCTATAGCTGTAAAATTCTCTTTCTAGAGATTTTGTCTCTATTCGACAACACATGTATTCCAACAGACGACGAACACCTTAAGTAACCACTCACATAACCAGATCAAATATCAACACACCGATGTTTTCACATGGTAAAACCCCTACAAGGAAACATCCATGACCCCAACCAATGCGACCACTTGGAGAAGTTTATTAATGCAAAGATCATCGGCAAATGACCCTCCATGCTCTTTAAATAGAGATCATGGACCAATCAGATGTTAAGCCACAGATCAATGGTCATTAATATCAAGGAGAGTATTAACCGTCAGATCACTCTATGTCGGGAACATATCGTGAACATCGAATTTCCTAACTACAAATGCAAACTAATGCATACTAAAGAAACCCACTTTTACCTAACAACACATTAGACCAAGTAGATCTTAACTAACTCCTAAGTGTCTAAATATCCTAACATCCCCCTTTAAGAACAACTTGGGATAGGATTAAAGGATTTACAATAGTGACACAACAAGAGGAGGAAGGAGGCATTAGAGCCTATCCCCCCTTAATGACAACTTCTCGAACTCCTAACATAGATCAAAGTTTGGAAAACTTTGCTTCTGTAAGAGACATTGTGAACGTGTCTGCAACTTGATCTTTTGTAGGGAAAAAGAGCACTTCAATAACTTGATCATGAATGAGCTTTCTGATGAAGTGCATGTGGAGCTCGACTTGTTTTCTACGCTGATGTTGAACTGGGTCTTTGGCGATCTTGAGGGCACTCTGATTGTCGCATCAAAGGTTGGTCGGATGCTGCTACTAGAATCCAAACTCTGAAAGGATCTGTCGAAGCCACAAGGATTCCTGACTTGCATTTACCACTACTCGGTACTCTGCTTCTGCTGAAGAAATTCCAATAGCCTGTTGTTTCTTACAGGCCCAGGTGACAGGTCCTGAACCAAGGCTAAAAACATAACCTACAGTATACTTTTGATCATTAGGGTCGCCAGCCCAATATGAATCAGCGAAACCAACCAATAAAGGAGTCCCCCTTGAACTGTAATGTATCCCGAACTAAACTGTACCACAGACATAACAAAGTATTCTTTTAGCTGCTTTCCAATGGCTTTCATGGGGTGTTTGCATATACCGGGCAACAATACCAACAACAAAGGAAAGATCGGGATGGGTATGAGTCAAGTATAAGAGGATACCAACTAATTGACAGTATAGGGTGGCATCAACTTCAAGAGAAGTATAGATGGTAGTAATCTTGACTCCAGACTAGAAGGGAGAAGGGGATGGTTTACAATCATCCATGTGAAAGCGACAAAGAAGGTCACAAGCATACTTAGACTGGGAAGGAAAAATTCCATCATTGGTTTGCAAAACTTGGAGGCCAAGGAAATAATGCAAAAATCCTAAGTCTGTCATTTCAAATTTCTTCTTAAGGCTGGTTTTCACATGGTTTAAAAGTTTTGGGTCACTACCAGTAAGGATAAGGTCATCAACATAAAGGAAAAGGATTATGAGATGGCTTTCTACTTTCTTGGTATAGACATTAGGATCAGAATGGCATCTAGAGAATCCAGTGGCAATAAGAAAGTTGTCCATTTTGGCATACCAAGCTCGGGGAGCTTGCTTGAGACCATAAAGAGATTTCTTGAGGCGACAAACAAGACTAGAGTCATTCTAGACATAGCCATGAGGTTGTTCCATGTAGATTTATTCTTTCAAATCACCATGCAAGAAGGCATATTTAACATCCATCTGATGAACCCCCCATTTATGTGAGGTGGCAAGGGAAAGAACAAGGCGGATGGAATTCATTTTGGCTACAGGGGCAAAAGTTTCATTATAGTCAATTCCCTCAACTTGGGAAAATCCTTTGGCAACTAACTGAGCCTTGTGTCTTTCAACACTTCCATATGATGCATACTTAGTTCTGTAGATCCATTTACATCTAACAAATATTCTTCCTTTTGGAAGAGGTACAAAATCTCAAGTATCATTTTCCATTAAAGAATGATACTCTTCATTCATTGTTGTATCCCAATCTAGATGACCTGAAGCTTCTGCAAATGTTTCCAGATCATGAGTCTCTAAAACTTGAGCCAAAAGAGAAGAGGCTCACTAGAACTATGAACGTGTTTGATGCTGATCTAAAGGATCACTGACAAGACCACTAGTTTCTTCTCGTGTTGAACGAACCCATCTAGGAGATGGTGGAACTAGTGTTGGTTCAGGTTCAAAGGACTCATATGGATGAGGGTGAGCAGGCAGAGGTGGATTTTCATCCTCACTCTCATCATCTGAAAAAGAAACCAAATCAGAAGAAGGAACAAACATTGAAGATGGTTCGCAAGCCGAAGAAGGCACAATCGTCGAATTAGGCTCATAGGCCAAAGAGATTTTCATCAAATTTAACATCTCTTCTAATAATAATTTCATTACAATGTGATTGAAGAAGTCTGTAACCTTTGACATCTTTAGAATAACCAACAAATATACACTTCTCACTTTTAGGCTGCAATGCTTTCCTTTTCTCATCAGGAATGTGAGCCCATGCTATACTACCAAATACACGGAAGTGACTTACATCTGGTTTAATATCAGTCCAAACTTCTTCCGATGTTATATTTTTAAGAGTCTTTGTGGGAGTGTGATTTACTATGTAATTTTCACAGTTGATGGCTTCCACCCAATACTTTAGACTTAATCCCTTAGATTGGATCATACAATTAGCCATTTCTTTTAATGTGCGGTTCTTTCTCTCAACAACACCATTTTGTTGTGGTGTATATGGAACAATGTGTTGCATTTGGATTCCCTGTGTAGTGCAGTAACTTGTAAAATTATTGTTCACATATTCGCCTCCATTATTTGTTCTTAACCTTTGAATTTGATGTCTAGATTGTTTTTCTACAAGGGCCAAAAAAATTTCTCTTACGTTTTAAGAAGTAAACCCAAGTACGTATGGAAAAGTCATCAATGAAAGTTAAGAAATACTTGCACCTAGAAAAGGAAGGAGAAGAAAGTGGACCACAAAAATCACTGTGAACAAGATGCAAAGGACCCGAGGTGTGCCAAGAGGCACGTTTGTCAAAACTATCCCGATGATGTTTGCCGAGAACACAACCAACACAAACACCATCTCTACACTAAACAAGAGGAAGAAGAGTCACCATATTTTGATTACATAGTTGCTGCAATGAGTGATAGTTTAGATTACCAAACCGCTAATGCCAAAGTTTTCTCAAGTCATCGCTATGAGAAACAAAAACTAATGAAAAATATGATGACCCAAAGTTGTCAAATTTGTACAACTTGGTAATATCATCAGCAATTTCAGTTGCAAGAAAATGCTTAGGATCTTTTAGATCCTTGATTACAACTTGGTGAGGTGAAAAATCTATGGTTTTACCTTCACCTGAATGAGTGATTTGATAGACTGATAGAAGGTTACAAGAAAGACTTGGAACACATAATACATCATTGAAATTACCATTTTCTACTTGAACTATTCTAGATCCTTCAACACTAAGAGATCTATCATCACCAACAAATATTTTCTTGGTGTTACATTCATTTAGAGTGGAAAATATGGCTCTATCCTTAGCCATATGATAAGATGCTCCATAATCAATAACCACTCATCAAAAGTAGAAGTAGAAGTAGAATTTGTATTGAAGGAGAAACAAGAAGCAGAAAGTGCATGTCCATGAGAAGAAGAAGAAGTAGTAGAATAAATATTGATGTTGTGCTTCTTCATCATTGCTTCTAAAGATGCCATCTTCTTGAAACATTTGGACTCATCATGACCATATTTATCACAAAATTTGCAATGTTTGTTAGTATTCTTACTTTTATATTTTGCTCCTTTGTCGCCATTAGGAGCAAAATCTGTCTGAGTGGGTTTGGGGCCCTTATGTTTCTTGTTGATCACTCCAAGTTGTACAAGCTTATCTTTCTCTCTAATCAAAGAAGCACATAAGGACTCAAGAGTGGGTTTTTCATAAGCTTTCCCTAGAGCTTCTCTCATGGCATAAAAGGTAGATACAAACAGATAATATGCACTACCTAGCTTAGAAATAATAAGATAGATGCAACGCTCTTCCTTCATTTTTATCTCACATTCTTCACATAAAATTCTGAGTGTTTTAAACTTAGATAGATAGTCTCCAAGGCAAGAAAAATCACTTGGAATCAAGGTCATTATTTGATTTTCTAACTGTTTTGCTCGAATAATATTGAGTTTACCAAACATAGATTCAATCTTTTCCCAAGATTTTTTGGGGTCATCAATTTCTTGAATGTGGTACCTTAAATCAAGAGAGATGGACATTCTGATTAGTCCACGTGCTTTGTCACTCCTATTAGACCATTTGCATTTCTTATCATCATTAGTGGGTTCTTTTTCCTTTCCCAAGGTAATCCGGTACAATCCTTTACTTCTTAATAAATCTTCCATATGAGATTTCCATTGGAAGTAGTTGTTGCTGGTAAGCAAGAAATTACTTGTAGAATCCATATTAAATATGCAGATAATATGGATTTCAAAACGGAAACTGATGATCTAGATGGAAAGAGCTCAAAAAGTTATGTGGTTTTTAAAAAAGATGGCACTGAAAATAGACTTTCGATGTGAGAGTTATGCCATTTTAAAAGAAGGCATAAACGGTAACCAAATAACCACGTGATAGTGTAAGTTGCTTTATGAAATGACCCACTTTTATAAAGAGAAGTGGGGATCACTTTTACAATGAAGTTACCTTATAACAGAAAGGCTGCATGCAAACTAAATAACTCTAAAATAAAATATTAAAGCTACTTATAGTGATTCCTTTTTATACTTGAAGTGAAATACACTTTACAATTTTAGCATGAACATTTTCAAAAAAAGGTAACAAAAGAGAGACTTGAACTCAAGACCTCTTACTTAATAAGGCAACTTTTAACCAAATGGTCTAGCAAAACATATTGTAATGTTCAGAAGGAGGATTTTTGTTTTTGTTGTTGAAGATGACCTTGGAGAGTGTGCTAAAAAAAACTATTTTCACAACAGAAAAAAAAAATTTCTTTTCAATGACAACAAGGGTTAGATCTCGGTTAGCTTACCTGGAAAATGCACATTTTCCTATCTGTTTCTAATTTGTCGAGATCACACAGGGCAAAGGGAAAATATCATATGCAGATATAAAAGAGTAGCAACCCGGAAACAAATAATATCAAACCAAAATAAAACTTTGCAGAAATTTAAAAAATTTGTATTTAGTCTTTATACCTCTGGATCTGACTGTAATGGTCATATCTTGGGAAAATGGAAACCTTTTCGAGTGAAACGAAAAGTGTTCCTGACAGAAACGAGTGCTCCAGATGCAATGGAATAGTCCTCTCAACCTAGAAATGTATGAAAATGACAAAAAATGGAGATGAGGAAACTCGGCTTCACGATCTCAATCTACAATAGGAGCGGGTCTTCAAATAGGCACTGATACCATGTTTGAAAACATAGGTATTCCATTAGAGGATGAACACCTTCAGTAACCACTCACATAACCAGATCAAAGATCGATGCACCAATGTTTTCACATGGTAAAACCCCTATGGGGAAACATCCATGACCCCAGCCAATGCGATCACTTGGAGTAGTTTATTAATGAAAACAAAAGGATTATAGAGAGATATTACAAGAGCGTTTCTCATAATTGATCATTGAAAAATGACCCTCCATGCTATTTAAATAGAGATCATTGACCAATTGGGTGTTAAGCCACAAATCAATGGCCGTTAAGATCGAGGAGAGTATGAATCGTCGGATCACTCTATGTCGGGAACATATCGTGACCGTTGGATTTCCTAACTACAAATGCAAACTAATGCATACTAAAGAAACACACTAAGAAAGACACTTTTAACCAACGACACATTAGACCAAGTAGATCTTAAATAACTCCTAAGTGTGTAAATATCCTAACAGTATCTTCTTGTGCACTTGAAACAACAAGGAGAATCTAACTACAAATGCAATCGATGTTGTTATTTTGATGTTTTTTTCCATCTCCCAGTAAGAATTTTGCATATTTGTGTTAGAAAAACAAGACCGCGGAGCAATAAAATAAAAAAAATGTGGAAACAAAACACAAAATATACACAATATAAGAGAGACACAGATTTACGTGGTTCACCTAGTGTGGGCTACGTCCACCAGAGAAATTTCCAGGTCCTTCCTTATTATTATCCAGCAAATGAAGGGATACAACCTACAGCAAAACCTGCTGTAACTTCCGCTTCTTTCTCTCATAGTATCCTCTCTCTCAGAATACAATATTCATCACCATCCATAGCCACGATACATTTCCCTCATAAAAGAGGGTTGCCTTCTAGAGAAAAAAAACCCTAACATAATCTCTACCGTTTGATCTGCGACCTCATAATGACCGGTCTAGATTTACAATGAAATTACAATATACTTTTACAAGGCAATTTTTTCTTTGGGGGCTTCGCCCTCGAACCCCCATCGGGGGATGCTACCCCCGAACCCCCGCTAGGGGCCTACTTGCACCCAAACCCCCCAGTCGGGGGGATAGCCCCCCCGGACCCTACAGAGGGGGTACCCCCCCTCTACACTCCCCCGTGTCGAAGAGTGTACATACTTCTGGGGTGTAAATACTTCATGGGGTATAAACACGGCTGAAAGCAAGGACCTCTGAATCAATAAGATAATCAGGCTCCACAATCAACAATTTTTTGCGGTGTGAAAATTAAAAAAAAAAAACGGTGGCTGGTTGTGGTTTTGTTGGAGGAGTCTGCACATTTTTGGGTACCCAAATTGGACAATTTTTTTCCAACTATATAGCCATGGCAGGATTTCTGCATTTTTTTTGGGTACCCGAATAATAAAAAAGTTGGTCTCCAATTATACATTTATGGTATGGTATATGTATTTTCTCGATGCCCTAATTGAAAAAAAAGGACTCATCATGGATTGAAACATGATCTTGATATTTTCAGAACTCGCTATAGAGATTGGCGAGTTCGGGCATTGGAATTCATACAGGTAGGTGAATTTGTTGGTGATGTACACGCGCATAAGATTGTTTAGTCCAGAAATGGGAAGCATGAGTGAAAACCCCATAAAAAGTATCGAACTATAAATAACTCAGGCCCATCCTTTGAACCATCGAAATAACTTTCTCCTCTGGGCATAACCATTAGGAATTTCCAATAATATTGGAAATTTGGCATTGTTAAAATTGGTAGTGATAGACCATGGCACTATCAAAATAAAATTTCCATAGTGATCTTGTTTTATTGTAAATAGTAATCGACAACTTTCTTGTTCTCCATTTTGAGGTTTGGTTATAGCTAGCGTACAATGGCGAAGTTCCGTTGGTTTTGTGTTGTCTTGTGTTTGGAAGAATTTTGTTCATATCCCATGGCCCCGGTTATTTTCACGTGGGAACATATACCAAAGGTAACAAGAAACCAATGCCATGATGTTCGTTTTTTATATATCAATTTTTTTTATGCAAAGGTCGATGTGTAATTCTCTATGGAACCTTGTGGGATCTTGCTTGACGCCCTCTGTGTTCGTGTGTTGCCTTGTGCCTCAACTTTTAATACATTTGGTGTTTACTTGGTTCTTGGTTGTATGCTTCATTCTGGATAATTAATAATACATTCAGGATCTTCACAATTTTTCTATGATCTTAAAGACTATATAGGACATGTTTTTCCTTTTAATATAATTTATGTGACACAAATGTAGTATGTGGCTTGTTTTAGCACTTTTGCTTGATCGATAAACTTAGCAAAATTAATCTCCTGGAATAATTTGAAATTAAAAAATATATACTATGTGAAGTCCAATGGAACTATCATATCAACGAGAGGACATTAAAATTAAAATTCGTTGTTGTTATACTTGCGGTGAAGATGATAGTACAATAACTTTACTTAAACATCCCAAAATTTATTTTCTTGTAGCTTTTCGATGCTTCTCTTATACAAACAGATCCTGGAAACTATAAGCATGGATCGTTGTATCTATTCCTTGATTGAAGAACCTGTTCACATGTTTAATGCACTTCATAGTTACTGTTAAGACCATCAA
>ML805676.1:135582-187606 GCA_009831015.1 Picea engelmannii
AACTCTCTCAGGATGAGAAACAATTGAAACTCATTCTCTTTCTCTCTCAGACTTCATACATTCAACATGAAATCACACATTCAATACAACATTGAAATAAATGCATAAACAGAGAAATAAATCAACTGTAAGCATACCATTCAACATATGTAAATAGTAAACATCATAACACCATGACATCTGAGTCAAAGATTTATATATTAACTCAAATACTCCTGTACATGGGTTCTTCTCTACAACTCTCTGCTACAACTCTCTTCTCCTTCTCTATGCTAATGATACAACAACAACTTACCATGATACAAAGGCGAGGGTGTCTATATCCGTTCTCCCTCCTACGCTCTAACTGTCTAATCTATGAATTCAAATCTACCTGCTTTCATTAACTAGGCTTAAATGCCTTTTACATTAACAGATGAGAGAAAATCACTCAAGATCTATTTACAACATGAAAGTACGTTTCCCTTAACTACTACATTAACATATGTTCATTAATTTTTCAAAAACATTTCAAAATGTGCAAAATGTGTGTTGCACTCCTCCAGTTGTCTTCCGCCTTCATGCTCGCTTGGCTGGCTGCTTATGATGCTCCTGCATCATACTCCCTCGCTTGAAAATTTTCATGAACTCCTATTCATGATCTCTTGCACGATCTATCCATGCTTATGAATTTCTGCTTCATCTTCCCAACTGGCATCTTCAACTGGGTGTCCTTTCCACTTGACCAAGTATTCAAAATACTCTTTTCGTCTGGTCTTTATGTTGACCCTCTTGTCAATTATACTTTCCATTTGTGGATTTTTAGCTACAGGCATTTGTTTGGTCAACTGAACTTCATTCTATTCTTCCTCTTCTCCTGCTTCTTCAGCTCTGTAATGGTACAAATCCGCAACATTGAATATCGGTGAGATTTCGTTCCCATTGGGTAATTCAATCTCATATGCGTTTGCCCCAAATTTCCTTATGACCTTGCACGGTCCAATATTTTTCATCTTCAGTTTATTATACGTTCCCCTCAGGAACCTTTCCTTCCTTAGATGTGCAAGAATCAGATCACCAACTTCAAATTGAAGTTCTCGCCTACGTTGATCTGCTCTCCACTTATATTCTTGACTTGAACTCTGCAATCTCTCCTTAACTCGGCTGTGAAGCTCCTTCATTGCTTCTGCAAAGTCCACTCCACTATCACTTCTAAATTCAGTTTGTTCCACATCTTTCAATTCAAAAACTCCCCTTGGTTGCATTCCATATACAATTTGGCATGGACTCTGTCCTGTGCTTCTGTTGAGTGAATCATTGTAAGCAAATTCTGCCTGTGGCAGAATGTGATCCCACTGACTGTGGTGTTCAGTCACTAAGCTCCTTAACAAATCTCCCAAGCTCCTATTTACCACTTCTGTCT
Source organism: Picea engelmannii (assembly GCA_009831015.1). Taxonomy (NCBI): domain Eukaryota; kingdom Viridiplantae; phylum Streptophyta; class Pinopsida; order Pinales; family Pinaceae; genus Picea; species Picea engelmannii. The sequence goes on from ML805676.1 coordinate 136,985, forward strand.
ACCATTCATTTGAGGATGATATGTTGAGCTAAAAGACAAACTTGTCCCCAACTTTTTCCACAAAATTCTCCAGAAATGTCCAACAAACTTGGTATCTCGATCAGAAATGATACTCCTTGGCAAGCCGTGAAGTTTGATGACTTCCTTGAAAAATAGGTTCGCAATATGAGTTGTGTCACTGGTTTTCTGGCATGGTATGAAATGTGCCATATTTGAAAATCTGTCGACTACCACAAAGATTGAATCACATCCTCTTTGTGTTCTTGGCAGTCCCAATATAAAATCCATGCTCACTGCATCCCACGACCTTTCTGGTATGGGTAATGGTTCATATAACCCTGTGTTCTGCCTTTTCCCTTTTGTGTGCTGACAAATCCTGCATCTGTCCACAAATTTCTTAACATATGTCCTCATCCATAGCCAAAAATATGAGCCATTCAACTTTGAGAATGTTTTATCATGACCGAAGTGTCCGGCCAATCCTCCATTGTGTTTTTCCTTCAGCAGGTTCTCCCTCATGGAGCATTTTGGAATACATAATTGATTTCCCATGAACAATAATCCATCCTGAATCATGTATTCAGTCCATTGACTTCTATCTCTGAGAATTGGATTCTCAGATGCCTCATATGCCTCCTTGAAGTCTGGATCACCCCTGTACATTTCTTTGAGGTTATCAAAACCCAAAGCCTTGACTCTAAATTCCTGCATAAGCAAACATTTCATGCTCAAAGCATCAACAACTTTGTTAGCAGTTCTAGAAATATGCTTAATCACAAAAGTAAAATTCTGCATGAATTCAACCCATTTAACATGTTTTTGGTTCAACTTCTCCCGTTGAGTCACGAATTGTAAAGCATGATTATCATTGTACAAAACAAACTCTTTAGGAACCAAATAATGTCTCCATTTTTTCAGCGCTTGTATGACTGCATATAATTCTTTGTCATATGTTGAGTACTTGATCTTCGCTTCATTCAATTTTTCACTGAAGTATGCGATCGACCTATCGTCTTGGCTAAAGACCGCTCCAATTGCAAATCCACTCACGTCACACTTGACCTAGAATGTCTTGCTAAAATTCGACAAAACCAGAATTGGTTGTTCCGTGATCTTCTTCTTCAACAAATTGAAACTTTTCTCTGCTTCTTCTGTCCAGTGAAAAGATTTGTGTCTTTTCTTCACGGTATCCATCATTGGTGCGCTAATTCCACTGAATTTTCGGATGAATTTCCTGTAGAAACTTGCCAAACCATGGAAGCTTCGCACTTCAAGCACACTCTTCGGCGATGGCCAATTCTTAATTGAATCTACCTTTTCTGGATCCATCTTCAACTCATTTGCAGAGATACCAAAACCCAAATAAATGAGTTATGCCGTCATAAATGACGATTTCTTCACATTTATCAACAATTTCTCTTGCTGTAATCTCTTCATCACTGCAACTACATGCTTTAAATGCTTTGCTTCTATTTTATTGAAAATTAATATATCATTAAGATATACAATGACGAATTTCCCTAAGAAATCTTTCAGGACTTCGTTCATCAGCCTCATGAAAGTACTAGGTGCATTCATTAAGCCAAATGGCACGAAAAGACATTCGTACAACCCTTCATTTGTCTTGAATGTTGTCTTCCATTCATCACCTTCTCTCATTCGAATTTGATGATATCCGCTTTTCAAATCAATCTTTGAAAAAAATCTTTCTCCACTCAAGCAATCCATCAAGTTGTCCATCCTTGGTAATGGAAATCTATATCTGATGGTAATATTATTGATCGCCCTTGAGTCTATACACATTCTCTAGCCTCCATCTTTCTTTGGGCTGAGCATTGTTGGAACAATGCATGGACTCAAGCTTTCCTAAATCAATCCTTTGTCCATTAAGTCCTGGACCTGTCTCTTAATTTCTTCACTTTCCTGCAGCGTCAACCTGTACGCGGCTTTGTTTGGTAAACTAGCTCTAGGTATAAGATCGATGTGATGGCTTATACTCCTGATAGGTGGCAACAAACAAGGTAGTTTGTCCACTACTATATCAGAAAACTCTTTCAACAACTCCTGGATTTCTTCTGCTAAATCATCTATCCTTTTATTAGTCAAAAAATTTATGGGCTTCCTAACCACAATAAATTGTGTCTTCCTTCTTCTTAACCTCCTTAAGATCTTCCTTCCCACTCATGAGAAGTACAGTGTTTCTCACCTCTATTTTCACCTCTTGGTTTTTAATCGGTAGAAACATGTGTGTTCTCCCATTCTTCTCTAGGGTGTATGTGTTCTTTCTCCCATCATGAATCACATTCATGTCATATTGCCACGGTCTACCCAGCAATAGATGACAAACATCCATGGGAATGACATCACATAATATTTCATCCTTGTATCCTCCTATTTTAAATTAAACTAAACACTGTTTAGTGACATTTACCTAATGTTCTTTTTGTAGCCACGAAACTCTGTATGGGATTGGATGTACAATAGTTTCTAGTTCTGGCTTTTATACCATCTCTATAGATACAACATTGTCTGTGCTACCACTATCCACTATGACTTCGAATACTTTGTCTTTGGTTTTGCAAGCAGTCCAAAACAAACTGTTTCTTTGGGTTGGGTTCTCTGCCTCCTTCTCTGGCTTCAAGAGAACTTTTCTCATCATCAAAGATCTTCCACCCTCAGCATATTCTTCCTCAAAATTCCATCTTTGAGCTTCGGCAATGTGAGTTTCACCACCATTTTTTTTCTTATCTGGACACTCATAGGATTTATGTCTAATCTTTCCACAGACAAAGCATTTTACTTCACCACCTCTACCTCTTCCTCTTCCTCTGGCTTGAGAAAAAGTATTTCTATCATCATACTTCCCTCTCCGTGAGCGTCCTTCTCTCTCATGTTGAGTTTGAGGTTTCTTCCCCTCTTCTTTAGGTCTCTAAGTTTTGTCTTGGGCAATTGTTTTGCCTCTGGCTTGACTTCTACCTCGACCTCTTTGACCTTTCTTTCGGTTCAACTTCTCTTCAGATTTCAGAGCCATCTGATAAGAATATTCCACATTTCACATGGTCATCATGCTCATCTCATCTTGAATGTCATATTGCAGATCATTCATGTACCTGGAAACTTTTTCATCACGCTTTCTCGATGACCTTCTCTGATGTTTATCCTATAGAACTCTTCAGTGTATTCCTTCACTGACATCAGCTTCTGTCTCAAATTTTGCATCTTTCGAAACAGAGTGATTTGATAATCCTTGGGTATGAATTTGACTTTCATCTTTGCAACCATTCTATCCTAGCTCTTGATTTTCTGCTTGCCCTTGCAGTGTCTGTCAGCCTGCAGTTCATCCCACCATAGTGTTGTATGCCCTTTAAGTCTAGTAATGGCATGTTTGAATTTCTTGTCTTCCTCGACATCCTCATAGTCGAAGTACTTATCCAGAGCTCTAATACAGTCTAGAATCTCTTCAACATCAAGGTTTCCCTCATACATGGGAATCTCCATCTTTTCTCTGGCACCTATCCTTGCAACAGCCCTGAATAGGCATTCATCTGCAACATCTTCGACTGCAACTTCTTCTCCTTCGTGTCCAACTTCATTTTCACTTTCAGCTTCGTTGATATCCCCAACATCAACTGTGAGCCTTTATGTTGTCTCCATGACATCAAGCCTGGCACGTAATTCGTGCATTTCTCTTTCCATTGCTGGATCAGGCATTGGTCTATCTCTTCTTCTCGGCGGCTTCTCCCTGCTACAGAAAGAAAAGAATTGTTCTATGCTTTGATACCAAACTGGTGCAAACCCCAACCCTCAGGTCAAGATCTGCTCAGGATCATTCTAAATTCTCCTTACGCCAAAGCGGCTTCCTTGGCTCCCTGCTGAAACCTTTAACAAATCTGATCCACAGGTCCTTGTGAAAACTTTCCTTGAGAAACTAACACCAAGGGCGAGCCTTACACTTCCATACAACCATGACCTGGCCCCTGCACAGGTGCCTTTCACAACTCGCATGTTCACAGGTTGAAGACCCTTGACTTTTCCTTCACCCAACGTCGATACCCGAGATGCGATGGGATATGGCTCTCCTTTTTAGCACCCTCCACGCATAACCACTAGCTAGGGCTAAGCACTAGTCTCACTCGCAACTCACGAGTTCGCGAGTTGGAAGGTTGAACCTCCAGACCCTTCTTTTACGAAACTCCGAGACGCAAAAGTCAGAGAATGTTTGACTCCTTCAGCACTTCTCAGAACTCGGAACTTCGCGACTTGAGTTGTTGAGCCTTTGTGCTCCTTTCTTACGAGAACCCCCAACAAGAGAAGTCGACAGGTGTCGACTCCTTGGTAGGTGAAAAGTGTCCACCTGTCAACCACATGGTCCCCACTTGATGGTCGCGCCATTTGTCCACCCGAAATCTCGGCCCTCGACACTTCGCAACTTCTACAGTCGAAACTGATTCCTCCCAATCTCCGAAACCCCAATACGCAATATAGCGAAGAGGTTCTGATCCAATGGTTTCTCCTACTTCTTGCTATTCAAGAATTTGCACAACTAAAGGATTTGGGCTATCCTCCGAACTCATGATATGAGATACCCCGTGAAGATTAAGATCTGACGGTTCTCCCGCGGCTTGGATCCATCGGTCTGGATCTCTTCCTCCACTTCTCACAACTCAGGACTTCACGCCTCCAAGAGTTTGGTCTTCCACCTCCAAACTCACAAACCACGAGTTTGAGAAATGATCTAACGACCCAAAATGACCACGATCGATGGTCCTCATTGATCCTTGACACCAACGTAATGGGTTCGTCCAACCCTTATCCACCCTGCAAATCCTCTGGATCCTATGGTCCTCCCAACTTCGTGAATTCTCCACTGAGAATTCTGACCGTTCAATTCCTTCCTCTGAATCTCTGGCCCAAATTGACTTGGAATTCTTTCTCTGGGACTTAACTTCTATGTGACGATTCAACTTCCTCGTCTCCCTTTGAACACTTCAAAGGTGATGACCCTCTTGAGCTTTCTATTTCAACCTCAAGTCTTGAAAGGACTCCTCAAGTCTTCGACTCTGTGCACTCTCAGCAACAACAGTATTTCACTCTTCAACCTTAGTTGATAAATTCTAAGGCTTCAACTAGCTAGCGCACACCTTGCATGGCTTTTATGCCTCACCTTCACTTCTGCTGGAATGAGAACAATGGTACCACTTCTGAGCTTTCTGAGATAAAACTCAGAACCCTTGTCAACGCACACCTTGCGGACGTTTCGCTGCACTCCTTGTAGAAACTCTCTCAGGATGAGAAACAATTGAAACTCATTCTCTTTCTCTCTTAGAATTCATACATTCAACATGAAATCACACATTCAATACAACATTGAAACAAATGCATAAATAGAGAAATAAATCAACTGTAAGCATACCATTCAGCATATGTAAACAGTAAACATCATAACACCATGATATCTGAGTCAAAGATTTATATATTAACTCAAATACTCCTATACATGGGTTCTTCTCTACAACTCTCTGCTACAACTCTCTTCTCCTTCTCTATGCTAATGATACAACAACAACTTACCATGATACAAAGGCGAGGGTGTCTATATCCATTCTCCCTCCTACGCTCTAACTGTCTAATCTATGAATTCAAATCCACCTACTTTCATTAATTGGGCTTAAATTCCTTTTACATTGACAGATGAGAGAAAATCGCTCAAGATCTATTTACAACATGCAAGTACATGTGCCCTAACTAGTACATTAACATATGTTCATTAATTTTTCAAAAACATTTAAAAATGTGCAAAATATGTGTTGCGCTCCTCTAGCTGTCTTCCGCCTTCATGCTCGCTTGGCTAGATGCTTACAATTCTCCTACATCACGCAGGCTAGCTATTCCATTATCCTCCTCCATGTGATCGTTGGATATGACCACATGCATTACCAAAAAGATGCTTCTGGCTTCCATGTTTTAGGATTTCTGTGTGCGAGCTCTCTGCGACTCCCTGTCCTTTGAAATGTTGAAACCCGAAATGGGGTTAATGAGCCCTTTGGCTCCCCTTTTTCCTACTCCATGTGACCACCTTCATGACCACACGCTAACACCAAATGGTGCTACCAAAACTTGGCTTTTGGGATTCTTGTTGCAAGGAACCCTTGTTCCTTCAATCCCCGAAACCTGATACAGGGCTAAGATTCTTAGCTCCTTCCCTTAGGCCTTCTCCATGTGGCCTTGTCCAGTAGCCTAGGGTTACTCCTCTGAGTGCTTCATATTTCACTATTCGGAGAGTCACGATGTAGTGCTTCTACCTTTCCCTTTCAAATCCCCAAAACCAGAAAGCCCGATACCATCCGGATCTATGGTACAAATCTTCAACTTTATCAATGACCCAGATTACATCCCAATATTATACCTTTCGGGATTCTGGTGGGGTCTTCACTCCTATTTCCCCGATGACCAAAACCTCGGTGGATTCTGGATCTCTGCCACACGTTCTCCAAAATGGACACCCCTGATTCTTTTGGGGAATATCCTTTCACGATTTTGGGGAAGTCCTCCCCTCAAATTTCCTAGTGTCCGAATCTCCGGTGGCTTCCAGATCTTTGCCATGTGTCCTCCCCAATGGGTGGTCCTCGTTAATCTAGATTTGATCGTCTAGATCTGTCACGAACCAACAGTCGCAACTTCCTTTCGGTGATTCCTCCAAACGCTGACTATTCACCATGTGTCCCCTTAAATGAACGACCCTAAAGGCCTCAGGACTTAATGGGTCCTCCCCCTTGCTTATACGAGGGTTAAACTCTACAAATCAATGACTCTTAACCTTTCCACAAATCGACGGATCTGATTCAAACTGGGATTTTGCATTTTGCAAATCCTTAGAACTCCGCCCATTGACTCTTCTGATGTGCGAGTCAGTGAAACGCCATTCACCCTCCACGTGTCCTTTCCAATGGTCAGTCAAGGTAACTCTCGATGGATCCTGGGTTCTACGGTCCTGATTCCTTCACTACTTGCGAAGACGAAAGGGGTCGAGGCGTTAACTCTTGCGCTTCTCTTCTAGATACGTCAGCCCTAACAGACCTAGGATACTCTCGAAAGGAGCTCATCCATTCGTCTAGCAAACGAAAGGATCCACCCTTTTCACTAATTAGGATCTCTATCCTTTCTGAACTTATGTCGCTATCCTTTCTGAACTTATGCGATGAAATTCAATTTCTCGAAGCTTCAATCTACCACGACTCTGAAATGTTCGAGAGCTAACTCCTTCTTGTATCGGGTTTCCAGGCCCGGATCACATGATCCTTCAGAGGGTTATTGGGTAGTCATTCCTAGGCTACTGACCCAAATGTAACACCTTCCTAGCTCACCGAGGTATGGCTATGACTTCGGGGCAGGGAAATCTCATGGGTTTACCGTAACGGTAGCCATGCCGAGGAGCTTGCTCCAACTCTGAAACATGATGAAATTCCCTGGGGAAAGTGCCCTCGAGGGATTAAACCAGAATACCAAGAAAATTATGCAAGTGGGACAATTCTCAGTGGAATTGACTCATGCTCCCAAATTACTCATCTTATACAGAGACCATATATGGTATAAGTATACACTTTCATTTATTATTTACAATCTAATAATCAAGAATTCATAGCATGCATAAGCCATCTATAAGCATATAAACATGAGCATGTGTCCATGATATTAAATTCAAAATACAAGGCATAAAAACACTTATCAGGACCATTGGACATGATGTGACTACTGAGAGGGGTGCTCGTTTCCACCCAACCATAGGCTCAATCACTCCCAATGGATTTATCACTAGCCACCCCCGAGCTTAGACCACGATGCTTTGAGATTCAATATCTTACTTCCAGCTCAATGGAAGTTAGGGATGAAGGTTACTCTCCTTCTCCCTATACAGGAATAGACAAGGACAAAGGTTACTCTCCTTCTCCTGACTCAATATCCATTCCCGTGATCAGAACTAAATTTCTTGCTTCCCATCCTTCCTCGGACCCGAGATTTTATTGCTGTCATCTCTTCCTTCTTCGTCGACTTCCCTTCCGTCCACCACGCTTCTCCTTCTTGCCTCCCTCGGCAAGGTTGCATGCGGCTCGAATCCCCCTGCCTGTGGTCAGGTCTGGAAGCCATCCGATGGGAAATATGCTCCATCCCTCATTAATTCTCGAGGAGGCCCTTTCCCACCTACCAGCCTGACGGGAATTCATTTCTGGGTAGAGGGTTGTTCTGATATGAGCAACATTAATTCCAGTATGGTACTAGTTTGGTGGAGGTTATCGCAACCATTCTGGGTTCCCTCCACCACCTTTTTATTAGAAATCATGGCCTTTCTTTCATAACACGTCCCCTCTCTTAGAAGTCATGCAATACATTTTCATTATCCAACAAAATAATAGGATTTACATTCATCGACCTTTATATAAAGGTCCACCAAATTAAACATCACAATTTGAGTTTGTTGTAGTTCCTGGCCATTAAAGTTGTATTTACAGACTGGGGGAAATAGGGTGTTACATACCACCTGTGCTTCATGTTGCTTGCCACATCTCCCTTGCAGTTTCCATCTCCCTCTACTACTTTTTCCCCATCCATGTGCATTTATTCCCAATTCAACCCGACAGGGACTACGCTGCCACACAACACTTGTTTTGAATAAGACATGGTTGTGAATATTTTATGCACATAAGACAAATCACATATGAGGGATCAACTTTATGTTTAAAGTGGGTGGAGAATATTATTTAAAAAGGGCGAGGTCAACCTTTATTAATGGTAAATGGTGGATCTTTTTGGAAAAGGGGTCTTTTTTGAGGTAGAAGATATTTATTTAATTTTCTTTAATTTTTTTTTAAGGTTCAATCTTGAGCAAGAAAATTCTTTCATATTACGGTTTAGTAGTGATTTGAGCATTTGGGTGTTTGAGGTTTTTTGTGCTAATGGCGAAAGTGTCGAGTTTTAAGTTTGAGGTGGAGAAATTCAACGGTAAGAATAACTTTGAGCTAAGGAAGCTCAAGATGCAGGATCTGCTTGTGTAACAAGGATTGCAAAAGGTATTGGTTGGAAAGATAAAGAAACCGAAAAGCATGACAGGCGAGGACTAGGAAGATCTAGATGCAAGATCCCTTAGTACCATTCGTGTGTGTCTGGCAGATGAAGTGTTGTTTAATATCATTGAAGAGGAGAAAACAACAAGTTTTTGGAACAACCGAGAGAGTTTGTATATGACAAAATCCTTGGCGGACATAATCTTGTTGAAGAGGTAGTTGTACAACTTACAGATGTCAGAAAGTACAAAAAATATTGATCACTTAAATGTTTTGAATACTCTGATTTGTCAATTATCTAGTATGGAAGTAAAGTACAAAGATGAGGACAAGGAAGTTACGCTACTGTGGTTGTTGGCTGAGTCTTGGGATAATTTGGTCACATCTGTGTGGTTCAGCTCAACAGATTCCATTGCTTATGACATTGTTGTGGGAGCTTTGTTGTCTGAGGAAATGAGGATAAGATCAAGTAAAGAAACCTCAACAACAGAAGCAATGGTGGTTAGAGGTTGATCTAGAAAAGGAGGGAAATATCATAAAGGTATAGTCAGGTCTAAATCAAAATATAGTAAGGGTAAGGGAAAATGTTGGTTCTATGGAAAATCTGGGTATCTCAAGAAAGATTGTTGGAAAAGACAACAAGCATCCAAAAGGAATCCCCAAAAGAAGAAAATTCAACTACATGTATGGTTGATGAAGTTTTATCTATCTATTGTGTCTTGCCACCTATGTTCACATAGAAATTGCAGGGCGGTGATGGTTGAGTCACCATGAAATAAATAAATAAAATTGTATTTACTTTGGAGTTGTAAAAATTATTGATTGCATGTAAATGGGTATACGTCTATAAGACCTAGATAGACATGTGTACCCCTGGTTTATCTAGTCACCTATGAAAAGTATAAACATAGATTTAGGTATATTGAGTATGTGGGGGGCATGTGTGTTGGATTAACCTTGACTCGGTGAAAGAGTTAATGAGTTAAATATGGTTTTTTAGGTCAAAGTAGGTGGTTTTTCAGGTCGATGTTGTTTTGGTATCATGTGGTATTGTGTCCATGGATTGCATGTAATGAAGCCTATAAAATTCTTGGTGAAATCCATTGTAAATGGGCCTGGAGGTAAGTAATGAAGGCTTACTTGGTTGGCTTGGCCGGATTTGGTCAAATTTGTTTGAATGCAAAGTTCGAGGTGGAGTAGTGTGTCCAGGTTAGAAAGGTGGGTATGTAGAAAGGATGATGAGTTGGAAAGTCAATCAAGTGTTTGAGAGTATATGATGAAGGTATATTCATATCCATGGAACTTGGAAAGTATTGCAAGGAATTTGGGATCAAATATGCATGTTCAGTAATTCCAAGTTGCAACAATAGTTGTGGACATAAGAAATTGTGCTATTTGGTAACTCGGTCACCATCGATTGTAAAAGACTAGAAGATTTTGGAAGAGGTATGAACAAGTCATCTGGTAATTGCTCAAATGTGAAATTATTCAGTTGTGATGCTTATGTTTTTTATCATCATTCTGAGTAGGACCCAGATCAAACAGGTAGATATTTGATATGGTGATGATGTTAAGGGATGCAGACTATGGGATCCTACTACCCACAGAATCATCATGGACAGAGATGAAGTGTTTGATGAATCTCCATTTATAAAATCAAACATAGTAAAAGATGAAAGGTTACAACTAGATGTTAAAATTGTTTTACATGGATTTTTTTGGAAAAGGGGATGTATATGGAACAACTAGAAGGTTAGTTCAGAATCACAACAGAAGATTTGTTTGCAAAATCAAGAATCATTGTATGGCCTGAAGCATGCCAGACAAATGGTACAAGATGTTTAATTCCTTCATGGTGAGCCAAATTTTACAAGAAGTGAGTATAACCATTGTGTTTATGGTATATTGATTATCTTGGTGTTAAATGTTATGCTTGTAGCAAGCACACGCATGTTTGATATCAACAGGTTGGCTCATTTGGTTACGACGTTTGTTATGAAGGATATGGGAGCAACAAAATAAATCTTGGGCATGTAAATAAACATAGATAGGAAGGATGGTAAGCTTGGTTATCACAACAGAAGTATGTGGTGAAGATACTTAGGAAATTAGGTATGAATAATGTGAAACCAGTAAAATCTCTTTGGCTTTCCATAGTAATTTTTCTTTAGGTTTATGTCCTAACTGATGAAAAAGAAAAGGGTTATATGTCTAGAGTATTATATGCTAGTAGAAAATTTGATGATTGTGATGGGAAATGTTCAGCATTTAACATGCAATTGGTGTTGTTAGTAGACACATGGGATAACTAGGTGAAGAGCATGGATATGTGTGCTTCAAACAAGGAAGCACAAGTATCACCTATAATGGTTGCAATGATTTAGTCTATGGTTATGATTCATGATATTTGGACAAGAGGAGACCTACCTCGGGTTATGTCTTGTAAGAATCCAAGCATCTATTGGGTAATCTTGGACATGTACCGAATGTGGTGTTCTATGGTGGTCAAAGTGTTGTGCATTTGACTAACAGTCCATCGTATCACAATGGGACAAGTGCATCAGTTTATAAGACAGGTTACTGATGGAGGTAGAATGGCCCATACTAGAGTGAATCGCGTAGGCATGTTCATGTAACAATATTGTTAGAGAAGTTGAGTTGTGATGGTGTTTGGCTTCTCTTGGCTTGTAGGAAAGGTGATGAATTAATTTGGGCATGATATATCAGGTAAATTGGTGTCAAGGTGGAGATTGTTGGAAAAGTGCAAACTAATTTCCCATGCGATTGCATGCACTAAATTTAGATTGTGCATGCATGCACACTACAATGAACATGTTGTGTAACTATGCAATCTATTTATGATCACTTTGTGTAACTGTGTGATAGAGGTTATATATACGAGCATATCCATAGAGGTGAAAGTGTAATGTGTGAGAAAGACACAACACTGTGGAGTGCAGTGAATATGTGAGAAGAGGATGGTTGTATGTCGGTGTTGGCTATTGTAATTCTCCCTTGAATAATAAGAATACTGATTATCATTGCCCCGTGGTTTTTTCTTGTATTGGGTTTCCACATAAATCACTGTGTCAATTGTGTAATTGTTGTTCTCGGTTTGATCTTGGTTTTCTTTCTTTTCTATTAGAATATTGTTACGTTTATGCTTTTGATGCCTAACAACCTGCAATCAAACCCAATTTATAAGATTTTATGAGTCTGAAGCTCCGAACAGATTTCAATGCTTGTGTTTATTACTTTCAAAACTTGTATGGAGGCCATTCACGCTAGGTGTCCTCAGAATTTTCCTATAAGAAAATTCGAAAGTGCATGTTGCACACCAATCAAGAGATATGTCATCAAGATGTCAATAGGATTTCTCAAATGATGCGCAAATATATGTTATCCAAAACGTCCCGGAAACCTTTGTTGGCAATATGAAACATTTGTTTGCACTATGAAACAATGATAAAAATTGAATCCTTCATAGGGTGAATGATCAAAATTGAATCCTTCACGGGATTAAACATGTTTTAGAAGGTTAATTAAAAAAATATTAAAAAAAATAAATATTTGAAATCAGTTTTTAATGAAGGATAATAAATATTATAAAAAAATATATGTATGTTTTCAAGAATCCATCAATATTTTTATTATGTTATGAGTATTGTGTTTTTATATTATATAAAAATGAATGTGAATCATGAACAAGATTGAAAATTCAACTCCTATTATTAAAATATTTTTTATTAGTATTGACACCCATTTATTCTTTAATATGGTGTACTATTCAATAATATTAAATCCATCACATAATTAGACTCGGATAATGATACCATTGTCTTGACTTACACCATTTAATTGTCATTTCGTTAAGTTTCCTAGAGAATCTTGAACACCTTGTTTTTCTAAATCCCCACTTGAATTAATGCATTATGAGGATTTTCAATTCTTGTCGATATGATAATTTTTATTTTTGCCTCAACTCTTGGATCTACAAAGCACCAAAACAATTAGTGAGGGGTTATGGGTGTAATTGTAATGACATCATAAAATTATCTAACAACATTAATTATGATTGTGTAGTTCAATGACAATTTTGAAGAGCTAACAATATACATTAAGTGAACCCAAGGAAATGAAGTCATCTCTCTTTTTTCATGTTCACATATTTCATCTCCTTTAAAAGTAACTAACATGCTAATTCATAATTATTTTTTTGGATTGGTAATCTTATGTGTCTACATTTTATAAGTCATGGCATGATTATAGTATTGGTATATAAAATTTGATTATTATTTGAACACATTCATTGACTTCTCGACCACTTAGTAAGTAGTTTAAGTAGTTCTTGACATCTTCATTATTGCAATATATACTTAATGGGAACAAAACACAAAATTAATACTTAATGGGAATCTCTCAACAATCCAACAATCTTGTATAGGTTTAGTTAAGCTCATTTTAAAGATAATGCATAGTTTCTATTTGTTTCACACAAACTATGTTAATAATTTTGTTTAAGATAATTTTTTTTTATTAAATTGAGTGAAATTTTCTAACGTGTATGTCCCTGGTTAAGTTTAGATATGAGCCTACAGAAAATGGACATTCTCAATACTACACAACCTAAAATTAAGATTACAATAGTGAGAATTGTGATTCTATTGATTCAGTTTTATGCAACATCAAATCCTCACTCTAATCATTCCCAATTTCTAAATTCTATGCATCTTTCTTGATCACTCTCTTTCACTTTCTTATTCTTGTTTCTTAGAGCATTGCCATCAATGTGATGATATTTTAAGTGTCAAATATTTAGAGATTGCCTCATAGCTATCTTCCCTCTGCCTCATCCCAATCCCAAGACCAATGAGACATATCCTTTGCATCATTAATGCTTGGAGAAATATTTTGTATGCCTAGGTGGGATTAAAAAAAAAGATACAAAGAAGGTAACATAATCATTATGTTCTAACATCCACTTTGTCACACATTTTTTCATAGTTCGAGAGATAAAGTGAACATTAATATCCTCAATAAGAATAACATACTAGGTGGTCTTGATGAGTAATTTCATTTAGATTTGAGTTTTTTTGGATCTTAGGAAGCTCCAAATTATAGAATCCTCATCCTAAATAATAAGCAATGTAAGAAATCATGATAGGTATGCATGTTCCTAGAGAACTATAAAGCAAGTAGGCTCTCTTCATGACTCTTATAATGTTTTGATAGATTTATCACCCTTCAATAAAGGCCCCAACATCTATTACAATTTATTTTTTTATAATGAGATCTACATCAAACATGACTCTCGTGGTTAAACATGATTGATATACTCAAGATATGAATCCAACATGCAATGGGTTGCCCACAATTTTTTTTTATGAGGTTGTGTTTGAAGCTTTATAATTGTTATTTTTAACACTTTGTCATTGTCATGGCTGAATTTTAATATTATTTTTACTTTTAATATCCATATAAACCTATAAAGGTTACATTTGAAATTACGAAGTATACTTATTATTAGTTTTTATTGAAATTAATGGGGTTCGTTAACTTTTAACATTGTAGAAAATTGAAAGGGTAGATTTTTTTTTTTAAATATTTTTTTGAAGTATGTATGTATTTTACTCTTTTCAATTGAAGTACAATTTATTATAAAACATTTCATCATGGAAGGGATGGGTGAAAATATGCCCTGTAACTTGAAATTAAGGGTAACCCTTCAAATTTTATCATTGTTAGGGACATTGTTGGGAACCGAGTCTCACTTTGATCGACTATTTTTTCACTAAAATGTACACAAAAAAATAGCCACATCAATTTTTCACTTAGATATTTGTTCTCGAGGTTATAAACTCAATTATTTTCTCATCACATCTCTCGCCTACCAACCACTACAAAATTTCATAACTAAGCAAGGTTCCAACATTCACATTCAAATTTTGAATAAAAGTTCATTATTGTTACAATCAAGAGATAATCTTCAATCCGGAAAGAGTTCCACGAGGGCCATCTATGGATCAATGAAAGTATATATGTGCATATATATTGTCATTTATCACTATGGTGGAGGAGGTGTCGGTGATGCAGTTGACATACGATAAGGGTCCTTTGTTGAGGTATGTTATAGAGGTACATGTTGTTCAATATAGAAAGTTTTACATTCAGAGATCAAACATTAAAATCTCTTATAGTCCTTGGGTGAAATTTTTTAGCAAATATTTAACAGACAATGAATGGCATAAGTACAGGAAGAATGTACAGAGGATTATTGGCATGTTTTACAGGCATCATATACTTGTCATTGATGGCAAATACAGTAGTGATGATGGCTTGAGTACAACAGTGATGATCAGTGGTGTAGTGATAATCGGGGAAGAGCAACAACCGTGTTCATTGGATCTCTTCCTGAATTCCCGATGGTCGTCAGATCTGAATAAGAGCATGCTGAAGAAGTAGGCCCATAAGGTTTAAGAAGCATTTCTGTTCGTTGGATCCCCTTCAAATTCCCGATATAACGAGGGTCGTTAGATCTGAATGTAGACAAGAAGAGCACACTGAAGAGGAGGACAAATCTCAGACGTTAGATCTAAGCGCAGGACCCGACCATCATTGGATCAAGGAGAACCTGCACGATCTTTAAAGTACAAGGAGAAGTGGGCGTACAAAATTCCGAAAGAAGGAGGACCGTCCATTTACGGGTAGGACACGTGGGGATAGATCGTCAGTTCGCTGACTGGAGATTCAAAGGAACGATGTTCCCTAACCTCTCAAAATCGCGATATGCGAAATCACGATTTAATCTCAGCCGTCAAATTAAGGTTGAATCTGGACCGTTGATTCCAGTCCATGTCGGAGTTTCGGGGATCGAAAGTTGGAGATGTCAAGTAATATCATCCACATGAATCTTGATTTTGTGATATGAAAAATCATGACTTAATTCCAACCGTTGAATCAAGATCAGATCTGGACCGTTGATCCAACTCCATATCGAAGTTTCTCGAATCACAATATGGAGAGGGAAAAGGAACAATGCAACAGGAATTATGAAATCGCAATTTAATTGCAGCCATTGAATCAATATTGAATCTGGATCGTTGATCCAAGTCCATTTCGGGGTTTCGAGGATCGAGTGTTGGAGATGTCAAAGAATATTAACATCAAGAATCCTGATATCGCGATATGCGAAATCGCGACGTAATTGCAACCGTCAGATCAAGATGTGATCTGGACTGTTGATACGACGACATTACGGAGTTTCATGGATCGGTACTTTGAAGTGACAAAAACACTGAACGTCAAGAGTGTCGAAATCACGATGTGTGAAATATCGACTGAATCTGAACCGTCACATCAAGAAGTGATCTGGACCGTTGATCTAACTTCTTTACGGAGTTTTGTGGATTGGGATTTGAAAGTGTCAAGAACATTGAACATCAGGAATGTCGAAATCGCAATATGCGAAATCGTGGAATGATCTGAACCATCAGATCAAGTGTTGATTGGAGGGTTACTGTTCTCTCTCACAGTTAACTCCTCAGTTTCGAATCTGTTAGTGAAACAGATTCATGATTGCTGATTAGTTGGCATTTCAGTTGCTGAGATAGTTGTCCTCCTTTTGCCTAAGGAGATGGGAAGTTGAACCACCATGAGTGTGTATAAAATAAAATGAGACAGACAGTGTGAGTTTGGAGATCAGGGATGAAAAATGAATGAAACTGTAGAAAAGGGAAAATAAGAGTATGAGCAGTGGGATATGGATATGATGCACAGTGTGAGAAGAAACTCAGAGAAGAGTAAAAGATGATGAGGAGAAGTTGTAGCAGAGCAAAATGAAAGAACAAGTTAATGCAGAGCAGATCTACTGAACAGATAGAGGAAGAGAAGAACAACAGAACAGTTAGACGAAGACCAGATTTATAGAACAAAGAAAGATTGGTAAGAATTGATTTATCTGTGTAGTTGAATACTTATTTATTCGTTCATGTTATATGGAGGTTGGGAGGTTCTCGGGAGGACTGTTGTCCTCAGAGGTTTAGGTGAGAGATTGAACACAGGAAGTTGTAGCTTCCATCTGGTTGCAGCCAGAGAAACCAGGGTGGCAGGGTGGTGCAAGGGAGAACAAGTGTTCTCTGTTATACAGGTTGGAGCCTATGTAACTGGAAGTTGGTGCTTCCATCCAGTTGGTGCTGGAACATTAAGGGAGTTGGTGCTTCCTTCTAGTGGGTGCTAGAGAAACCAGAGAGTTGGTGCTCTCAAACAAGTTGCAGCTTGTAAACCAGAGGTAGCAGCCTCACATTGAGTTGGTGCTCAATTATAGATGATGTATAGAACTTAAGAGACTGCCTATCATTTCGAAGAAGAAGAGGTTTTCTCCCTTTATGGGTTTCCTCGTGAAAATCTATCTCTGTGTATATCTTATGTGTGACTGATTCTCTTTAATTTTACTGTCCATATGCTGTATATTGTTGATGATCACTTGAAGAAAGATTAATAATGTTTGAATAGACTTAATATTGTTTAAGCTCAATTACAACTGATTCACCGCCCCCCCCCCTCTCAGTTGTCTTAGTAATTTCAACAAAAATATCTACAGGATTTTCTTCCTTGTGTAGAATGGGCATGGGGGGAGTGCCATGGTTGGGTTATCTTGATGGCTATTTGAAGTGTTCAATGGTGAGTGGCTTGGTTGAACATGTAAGTTATTGAATTGGGGCATTGAATTGAGTGTCCTTAATTGGTTTCCTTTGATTTGGTGGCCTCATAGCGCAACTTAGGGGTGGATTCCATAGATAATTACTTATGGTTGGGTAGAAAATATCTTACCAATAGCTAGTTTCTTTGGGATAACTTATTGAGAGTATAAGTGTTATATCTTTGTGTATGATTTCCAATTTTAATTCTAGTTATTAAGCTAGTAATTGATTATGTGTGAAATTGGAAATGGAATTCATGGATTAAATGATGTTTCATGCATAGTTGTTATATGGTTTAATTATTGCTTAGTAAATTCGAAAAATGTATTAGAGTTCATTTACCTTTGGCATTCAAAGTCATAATTTTGCACACTATTATATTTGTATTTTGAATTGATCTAGTGTAATTGAGGTTTAAATTGTGTTAAGTCTTAGTATCATATGCATTCGATATCATATACATGATTCAACCTAAAGGGTGGTGAACATGGATAGTTGAAGTTATATATGTTGGATAGCGTACTAGATGTAGGTCAGACACTATCCTCAATGCAAGACCCTTCAGGCTTGCAAGTATTTTTATGTCAATTCAAAGTGTTCTTAAAATGGGTATGAGAACCCCTTTTTCACATGTCTTCCATTGAAGTATTCCTTCAAAAGGTCGTAGTCTAAACGTTCTACGTTTTGTCCCTTTTTCGGGAATATTTGCCCAAAATTTGGCGAGAAATTGTTGGATCTGGATATTTGAGTGGTTAATTCTATATAATCCAAGTGCCCCAAGGATCTTCCAACTGGCTGAATACATTTCTTCATTTAGAAATACAATTTAAACAACAAAAAATTGTGACTTCGTGCATATTTATGTCGCCAGATTCTAACGAAAAGGGACAAAATGTAGAAAATTTAGACAACACCATTCAAAAGAGTTGGAAGCCCTTTGTTATGGAGTCAAATTAATTCCTTTGAGTAATACCAATGTCCTTTTCCTTTGTGTTTTAAATTTTCTTTCGATAAGATATTGATGGTTCATTGGGAGAAATTGAAAGATGTGAAAGTAGATTTTTCTAAAGGGCTCAATGGATCATTGGGAGATTTTGAAAGGTGTTTTTTCAAAAGAACTAATCATTCATCAAGAAGGTCTGAAATAAGTGAAGGTTGATCTTTTGAAATGGCTCAATAGTTCATTCAAAGTTTTCAAAAAATGTTCTTTCAAGAATTCCTAATCATTCATCGAGGGGGTTAAGTGAAGGTCGATCTTTCAAACATGATTGATAGTTTATAAAGGCATTTCGAAAGATGTTTTTTGAGAGAGTATGATCATTCATTGAGAGAATTCAAAATAAGTGAAGGTCAATATTTCAAAAGGGCCCAGTAATTCATTAGGAGATAAATTTGAAACATGTTCTTTTGAGAGAACCTGATTGTTCATCAGGAGGGTTCGAAAGAAGTAAATGTTAATATTCCAAAGGGACCTAATAGTTCATAAAGACATTTTGAAAGATTTTATTTTGTGATATCCCAATAGTTCATTGGGAGGGTTCAATAAAAGTGAAGGATTATCTTTCGAAAGGGCCCAATAGTTCATATGGAGCTTTCAAAAGATGTTCTTTCAAGAGGGCCTGACAGTTCATCAGGGAGTTTTTAAAAATGTATAATCAATCTTTTGTATAGGCCCAATGGCATTTCCATTGGGTATGTGATTTGAAGGGCCTAAGATATGAATTTCAAATATGGAGGATGTCACATGTGGTCTACAACCCAAATGACAAGGGTCCCTTCAAATGTAACAGAAACAAATAAACTTCAAGTGGGGTTAAGACAATATAAGAAACAAAACAAGTTCCCTACTCCCTCGAAGGTGAAAAAAGAGATATGAGTAGGTGACATTGATCCTTAGAGTTTTCCTTGGTATTGGTGTCAATGGTAGTTGGTGGAATATTCTCTCTACACTCTATATCTTCCCCTTTTTTGTCAATCTATTCTTGAAAATGCTTCTAGCTAAGAAATGTTAAATATGATTAGTTAAGCTATATTAATACTCAAATATTTGTATATTTTGTTTGTATACTTATTTTTATTTCATATTGAATCATAATAATTTATATGACAAGACAAGCCATGATTGAAGGATTCACCAGTTTCAACAGAGGAAGATCTAATTGGGCCCTTTCAACAAGTGAACCTAGAAGTTGACTTGGAACATTTTCCCATGTCAACGGGACACCAATACAATGTGAAAAGGATGCCAAAGGGAAAAAAATAGATGAAAAAGAGGTGAATAAAAGATGTTAACGAGATATCAAAATGAAACTAATGAGATGCTAAACCAAATTTAATTATATGCTAACACGATGCTACATGGATGCAATGTGAGTAAAATAACTTGAAAATGGATGCACACATGATGAACAGTTGATGCTAAATTAATGCAAAGTAGTATAATAAGTGATCTATATTGGATCATTCTATTATTTTTCATCTATCTCGATGCTTTTAGAGTGGAAAAAATTGGAGGAATCGACTTGCAAGGTCATTTTAGTGGTAGGTCCTAGTTTGGAAAATTGGCATCCATAACCTTACGACGTTTTTTGGGGTTTTGGTGTCTAAAATTTTTCACACTCCCTTAACGATGTTCTGCACTTTGATACCTTCCCAATGGTGTATATTGTGCATCAATCAAAGTTCGTATGCAAAATTTATGTCTCCCACAAGTTGACCTATCATGTTGACCACCATGGTATGAGAGGATGCCACGTCAACCCCCATTACTCATGCATATGGGGCTATCCACGTAAGGAATTTCAAGAATATTCTAGAAGTTTCAAAACCCTACCACAATTGAGGGTTGGGGAAGTCAAAAACCTACCCCTAGATGGTGATTGGGCTTTGTTAAATAATGATCCACTAGGAGGAGAAGGGGTTCCATTCTATGTTATTGTATTTTGTTCCATAGCATAACAGAACAATTGGGGGTGGGAAATTAGAGAGAATAATAGAGGGGCTTAATGTTCTATATTAGGATAACAGGCCACAGGTCTCAGGTAACTCCATAGAGAGTACCTTCTCCTTTGTACTTGTATTATTTCCATACCAAGGAAAAGAGAGTAGAGCAGCCTCACCTTCTAGCTAGGTTTTCTCCCATAAGGGTTTCGCAAAGCAAATATTTGTGTTATCTTGTGGATGGTGTGTAATTTTACTTTATTGTTCTCTATATTCCACATTTTATATATTTCATGCATAAGCATAAAATCAGTAACTAAATATTTTGGAATATAAAGGAATTTAACCTTCATAGTGTAGATTTCAATTTTATTTATCAGATCTATTGTGATGAACTATTCCAGTGGAATATCCAAAACAATTTATATATCAATAAGATACATAATTCATTTCAAATAGATGCAATGTTGAATGAAACTAAGATCTTAATTCAACACAAAAAAAAAATTAAACACACCCCACAACGCCTAATGTAGTAACATCACCATTAGGGATCAAAATGGTGGAAGACTTGGTGAACTACTATGAGGAAGGGGGATAGATACTCCTACAATCCATATTTAACTCTAGGGATGAGCTACTCAATATATGGAAAGGGTATAAGGCCTATAGAGAGTAGAAAATAAAATGTGAAGGGGAGGACCTTAATCTTCTTAAAACCTTATGAGATTCTAATCCTTTGGTGAAGCATCCAATGGAGAATGTGGTACCAATCATTCACTACAATCAAAGGGAAATAGTACAACACCAAATCTCATATGATGTGAGATATATATATTCCTTAAATATTTCATAGGTAGAAGAAAATTATATCAGGGAGAATGTCACTTTTGGTAGGTTCAAGGTGTGGAATCCATTATTATTGTTAGTAGAGAGGGAGGGAACATTTTGTTGAATAAATTATCGGCATTGATGTTAAAGGTAAGTAAGTATTCACATATAAACATTCAAAGGAAATGTGACTTTAGTAAATACAAAAGTGGAAGTGGATTAGAAATGAAGTTACGTGAAAGTGGATTAGAAATGAAGTTACATGAAAGTGGATTAAAAATGAAGTTACGTAAAAATGGAGTAAAACATGAAAATGGATTAGAAATGAAGTTACATAAAAGTGGAGTAAACATGAAAGTGGATTAAAAAAGGTAAAAATGAAAGTGGAGTAAAAGTGCACATGTTATTTTCATGACATGGTTTTAAAACCCATGGTGGTATTTTACCCATTGCATGTTGAAAAATCAATAAATTAATTAATAAATAAGGGGGAATTTAATTATTTATTTAATAAAAGTCATGTATTTTTAAATGAACATGAATTTTCATGTAGAACTTATGGTAAAGTATAAAAGGAGAAGAGGAATGTGAGAAATAAAGTGTGTGGATGAAAATATATTATTCTTATGCATATCATTTGAAGGGTGTTGATTGAATATCATTCAAGGGGTGACGATTAAATATTAGTGAATATTAGATTTGGTGTTATAGCAAATAGATCTGGCGTTCTAGAAAGAAAAACTTGTAATGGAATATCTAAGGCATAACTAGAAGAAGAAGCAAGAAGATCTCGTGAAGGAAAATCAAAATAAAAAGGAACGACCCCCGAGTAGATTTGATGAAATCTAGAGGAGTGATTTCCAATATGATTTTGTAAAAGAAGAAGTAGTGAGTGTAGAGAAGATCTCGTAAAAACAGAAGTAATGAGCACACAGATTCAGTGGAGAAAAAAAAGCTAGCAGACCAGTTAAGGAAATGCATATGAAGATATTGTAAACTTGCAAGTAGGTTGGTGCCTACATAACAAACAACTGTGGGGATTGGTGTCTCTAGTAGGTCGATGAATACAAACAATAGAGAGGATTGTTGTCTCTTGTAGGTCAGTGCCTACAAAAAGTAGAGGGGATCGGTGTCTCCTTTAGGTTGGTTCCTACAAACATTTGTAATTATAGGTTGGTGCCTACAAACATTTGTGATTATAGGTTGGTGCCTACAAATTTATAAAAATAAGTTTTTTGTGGTTTTCACCTGAAAGGGTTTCCACGTTAAATATTTTGTCTTCTAGTTGTTACATTTATGTGATTGCTTCATTATGGTTTATGAATGTTAAAAAGAAAATTATATACTTATATTGATTCACCCCCCCCCGCCCCTCTTAGTATAAGTGTGTTCTCAACAATTGGTATAAGAGTCAGTTCCTTCAGAAATAGTCTAACCATTGGAACATAGACATTAGGAGAACACATGGTCGGCCAGGAATGTTTCGCTACAAACAAGGCTCTGTTGTTTAAAAAAACAAAATATTCCTTCTGTAGTATAAGGATGCAAACATATCTAATGGCCCTTGGTTTTGACATTTGGAAATAGGTCATGACTAGTTATACAACCCCAACAAATCCACCAACAGTGTAACACCTCGTTTTCCCCAGAGATTGTAATTATGTTAAGGTTACATGAATTATGTTATGAAACATGTGACTATGTTTAATTTAATAAAAATACCAAACCATTGACTGAGGAGGAACACTGTTGACATTACTGGCCATAATACATCAGGGGAAGTTGACAAATCAGGGGTTGATTGAATGGTTGAGTGTAGAAGAAGTTGAAGTGCATTAGTGAATAAAATAGGAAGCTTCTCTAACAAGATTACTTATGATTGTTAAGAATAACCTCACACCTTCAGTATACCAGACATGTGCAGAGCCACGTGACCAATAAAGGAGTCACAGGGGTGGTTGGAACAATTAGTGTATGCTAGAAGTTGACTCTTTGAAGAAGGAAAGATCCAATTAAATGATTTGAAAACAGGACTCTATGGATCTGCCTCTTCAGAAATGAGAACCATGGACTACAGGTGGCATCTGCAAGGGACCATAATGTTCCTGAAGGGATGGAAAAGAAAGAGAACACATGTAATGATGCAGTCATGACACAAGAGTCATAGACATAGGGACCATGGGATTGATTAGAAGAGAACAAGAAAATCTTGTGAAGTGTAGAGAATGAGTTGGCTGAGAAACACAACACATGAAGATGTTCATAGATACTGATTGAAGAGAGAAAGGAGCATAAGGGAACTCATCGAAGAAAATATGAATATTTCCTAAACTAATGATGATCACCCTGAACAGAGAAAAACCTAGATCCCGAACTGAAGAAATAGTGGGATACAACTTGGTGCTTACTAGACAAAAATTGACATTGTTAAGGGGAGCTCGTTGAGGGATTGTTTAGCATAGAAGGGACACCCTTGGGCAGAGGAAATCTAGTTGAAAAACCACCTGATAAACCTGTAGAGACGAAGAGCTCAGTGGGAGGTGGGTAACTTCTGTTGTGTAAGAGGGAAGGAGAGTAACCTTCATGGATCATCTCAAGCTTGGAACTTGGCTGAGTCAATTTTCCTTGGTGGTATCATGGCATGGAATGGGGATGGCGTACTATAAAAAGGAATTCTACAGTAAGGCCTAAGGTTGGGAGGAAAGGCATCCTCACTCAGTGTTCACAAATCTACTTATCAGATGAGTATCTAATTGGATATGTTAAAGTTGAACATGAATGATATGTGTATGTAAAGTTTGATACAATGTAAGATGTAAATTCTTAAATGGTTATGTTGAATATCTAAAAAATTGATTATTTACTATGCTATTTAAATTTATATGTCAAATTGTGAATCTGAATGAGTGTATATTGTTGTTTCCTCAAAGACCTTGAGCAGTTAGAGGAAAGTTTGCAGGATATGGACAAAATCATCATTTTGTTAGTGATGGGGTGACCTATAATCTGAGGGCCAAGAAATCCTTTGTGACGAAAGGAGGGCCCTGAACTCTGAGAAAAAACCCAATCTATCACTGAGAGCTTGTGAAATCCATAGAGTCTCATGCATTCATGAGGCTGAGAGACCAACTATGGAAAATGAATGCTAGTAGACCTTAGAATTCATGGATAGAGCCTAGTAGAAACAAGAAAAATGAATAAGTCCCAACCCATGGACTCACTAGTAGATCAACAATGAGATCATACGAAGGAAATTACAATCGTCGATTGGGTGGGATGAGTGAATCTCATCTCTTCATTGACAAATGTATATCATTGATAAATGACCGAGAGATGGAACTTGCAAAAGTTAGATGACGAAAATAAAGGTAGGAGATAGAATGACAAGTGTCGATCTTGTCAAGAAGTCATGGAGGGATCTTTATTGTTGATGTTATGCACGTCATCGTCGACGATCGAAAGTGGGAAGGGAAATTTTTGCAAGGAAAGTGTCAATGATGTAGTTGCATAAGGATTGACTAGAACCATCGATCTGTGCTCAAAACAAGTATATTCTCTACCATCGATCTCTAAAATATCACACTTAGGATATGAAAGAAGATGAGGAGGTCATGATGATGCGACATGCCAAATTGGTAGTCCACGTGTAAAATTAGTGATAGATGTTACTAGAATATTGGTCAGTGGACTGACGTGGGTCCCATTAGATGATGAAGTTCATCGAACCTTCATTTTATGTGATGATCGTCAGATCTACGATCCAATGGTTCTGGACTGTTGATGCCCTAGGAATTGTCGTTGGAAATAAGGGGATGGTAAGTTAAATTTTTCTTGTATAGTGTCGACGTGACTGCGACACCCGATACCTCACAACCTACAGGTCAGAAGGTCGGCATGCACACAGGATCTTTTCTTCCTTCATGGCTCGAAGAACCCCAATGGCTCTTCTATTTCGCTATCGGGAAATCTGCACCCACATCAAACTCTCCACGGGATCCCTTCTTTACAATCGGGAGATCGGACTTCTCGACTTCGTGAATCCAACAGTCGAATGTAGGTCTCTCGAATCCCCGAAACCTGACAATCAGTCAACGCTGACCTTTTCCTATCGGGATTTCCTCTATCACAATTTCGGCACTCGCGATGTCGAGTAATTTGTATCCCCGACTCCCGATTCCCGATATGCCGAAACTTCGACTCACGCGCGAGTTTGGCTATCCAACATCCCGTCACCTCTATCGGGATTTCGGACTTCGCGGGATCGCAAATCCTAATGCATAAGTTTCGGGACTTCTCACTACAAAACTTCGATATGAAGTGCCACTTTTCCACCGACTGACTTCGCTGTGGCCCCACACTATTCCACTTAGCTGTCAGGATATCGTGTTTCGCGATTTCACGATTCCTATTACAATGTTTTCAGAGTTTCAACTTACGAAACCCTGATGTGGGATTCACGGGTAGATCCAACGGCCCTTGTGACTCGGATCTATAGTTCTACCCCTCCTGAGCTTTGATTCTTTCGACATTCTCATCGTAACCTCCCTACTCCTTCCTGGGATCTGACGGCCCATGGAACTTCGCAACTTCTCCTCAGAGAATTTCAACCCTCTGTTCCTCCTTGGCGATTCTTGCGAATGACCAAGTGTCCTTCCATGAAACTCGTCCACCTACACGCGAACCTGTGATGCTTCTTACACACTTCCAATCACATCTTCCCTACGATGTCCTTCAACGATTCTCGAAGGCTATATCCTTCCTGAGATTTTCTTATAACTCTGAGTCTTAGAGAAGACTCTTGCACGCACCCCTTGCGGAAACTTTCAGACACTTCCCAGTGCTGAATTCTTCCTTCGACTCTGCGCAAACCTGCAACAGTAGTCCCTCAACACTTCACTTAGGTTCGCAACCCTGAGACTTCACTTGGACCGCACACTCCTTGCACAGCTCCTGTGCCTGTCTGCACTTCTGTGTGAATGAGAACAAAAGTGACTCTATCTGAACCCTTCTCTCAACGCACTCCTTGCAGACACTTCAACTGCACTCCTTACAGGAATCCATGGATTTGAATCAAACTCTTCTATTAATCCAAATATCTGTACATGGGTGTTCTTACACAACTCTCTGCTTCTCTTCTATGCTCCAATGCTTCATAATCTAATTATGTTACAATGCACAATGAGGGTGTCTATATCTTGTTTCCCTCTTGTGCTCTAAAACTATCTAATCTTATAATTAAATTCTATCTACCTGCATTAACTACTTTAAATGCCTTCTACCTACTAAGGACGAGAGAAAATCACTCCAGGTCCAATTACATTATACAAGTGCACCTCTTCTTTAATGACTACATTTAATATTGCACAACAACTTTAAGGAAAATTCAAAATTAGCGCTGGCACTTGTCCAGCTGTCCTTCGCTTCCGTGCTGGCTCGCTTGATGTTGGCGATGCTTCTGCATCATACTCCCTTGCTTGAAAAATTTCATGGGATCCTGTCCATGAGCTCATGCACGGTTTGTCCATGCTTCTGTATCTCTGCCTCATTCTCCCAGCTGGCATCTTCAACTGGATGATTCTTCCATTTGACCAGATACTCAAAGTATTGCTTTCGCCTGGTCCTCTTTCTCACTCTCTTGTCTAGTATGCACTCCATTTGTGGCTTATCTACAACTGGAATCTACTTTGTCCATTGGATCACTGGCTGCTCACCTCCAGTTCCCGCTTCCTCAATTCTATATGGGTACAAATATGAGATATTGAATATCGGAGAAATTATGATCCCATTGGGTAATTCAATCTCATAAGCATTTGCCCCAAATTTCCTCAAGACCCTACATGGCCCGATTTTCGTCATCTTCAACTTATTATATGTTCCTCTCAGGAACCTTTCTTTCCTCAAATATGCCAGAACCAAGTCACCAAACTCAAACTGAAGTTGTCTCTTATGCTGATCGTCTCTGCGTTTATACTCCTGGTTTGAATTCAGGAGTCGCTCCTTCACCTGGCTGTGAAGTTCCTTCATCGCCTCTGCGAAATCTTCTACACTAGCGCTTCTAGTCACAGTCTGTTCTGAATCTCTCAGTTCAAAAATTCCTCTCGGCTTCATGCCATAAACAATCTAAAATGGACTCTTCCCTGTGCTCATGTTGACTGAGTCGTTGTAAGCAAACTCTGCCTGTGGTAATATGTGGTCCCACTGGCTATGGTGTTCTGTCACCAAGCTTCTCAGCAAGTCTCCCAGACTTCTGTTTACCACTTCTGTTTGTCCATCCATCTGAGGATGATAAGCAGAACTAAACGACAAGTTAGTTCCCAGCTTCTTCCATAAGGTCCTCCAAAAATGCCCTATGAATTTGGTATCTCGATCCAAAACTATGCTTCTCGGTAAGCCATGAAGTCGAATGACCTCTTTGAAAAATAGATTCACAATGTGACTTGCGTCACTGGTCTTCTGACATGGAATGAAGTGTGCCATCTTGGAAAATCTATCCACTACCACAAAGATTGAATCAAAACCTCTTTGTGTTCTTGGCAACCCCCATACAAAATCCATGCTAATTGCATCCCATGGCCTCTCTGGTATGGGTAATGGTTGATAAAACCCTGCATTCTGCTTCCTTCCCTTTGAATGATGGAAAATTCTACATATGTCCACGAATCTCTTGACATATGCTCACATTCCTGGCCAAAAATATGACTCGTTCAACTTTGCGAACGTTTTGTCTTGACCAAAATGTCCTGCCAATCCTCCACTGTGCTTCTCCTTCAGCAAGTTCTCCCTCATGGAGCATTTCAGAATACACAGTTGATTACCTCTAAACAATAATCCTTCCTGGATCATGTACTCTATCCATGGGCTCTTATCTCTAAGAACTAGATTCTCAGCTCCTTCATATGCTTCTTTAAAATCTTGATCATCAGCGTACATGTCCCTGAGATCATCAAAACCCAACGTTTTGAATTTGAACTCCTGCAACAGTAAACACTTCCTGCTCAAGGCATCAACCACTTTGTTAGCAGTACCAAAAATATGATTAATCACAAAAGTGAAATTTTGCATATATTCAACCCATTTTACATGTCTTTGATTCAACTTCTCCTGTTGAGTCACAAACTGCAATGCATGGTTGTCACTGTATAAGACAAACTCTTTCGGGATCAAGTAATGTCTCCATTTCTTCAATGCATGTATGATAGCATAAAACTCCTTATCATAAGTGGAGTACTTCACTTTCACTTCGTTCAGCTTCTCATTGAAGTATGCCAACGACCTATCTTCTTGACTCAAGACTGCCCCTATTGCAAATCCACTTGCATCGCATTTCACTTGAAATATCCTCTCAAAATCCAGCGATGCCAAAACTGGTTGTTCCATGATCTTCCTTTTTAACAGATTAAAACTCTTCTCAGCTTCTTCTATCCAGTGAAAATACTTGTGTCTCTTCTTCACTGTATCCATCATCGCTGCGCTAATTCCACTAAAATTCCTGATGAACTTTCGGTAGAAACTAGCCAATCTGTGAAAACTTCTCACCTCAAATACATTCTTCGGTGATGGCCAATTCTTGATTACTCCTACCTTATCTGGATCCATCCTCAACTCATCTGCAGAAATAATAAACCCTAAGTAAATGAGCTCCGTCTTCATGAATGAGGATTTCTTCATGTTTATCAACAACTTCTCCTGATGTAGCCTCTACATCACTGTAGCCAAATGCTTCAGATGCTCTGTCGTTGTTTTACTGTAAACCAGTATGTCATACAAATACACAATGAAAAATTTATCGATGAACTCCCTCAGGACTTCGTTCATCAACCTCATGAAGGTACTCGACGCATTTGTTAATCCAAATGGAATAAAAATCCATTCATACAACCCTTTGTTGGTTTTGAATGCTGTCTTCCATTCGTCACCTTCTCTCATGCGGATCTGGTGATAGTCGCTTTTCAAATCAATGTTTGAAAAATACTTTGCTCCACTCAAGCAATCCATCAGATCATCCATCCCCAACAATGGAAATCTGTACCTGATGGTTATCTTGTTAATCACCCTCGAGTCAGTACACATCCTCCAGCCTCCATCTTTCTTTGGACTGAGTACTGTTGGAACAACACATGGACTCAAGCTTTCCCTGATTAGGTCTTTGTCCAATAAATCCTGGACTTTCCTCTTAACCTCTTCATTCTCTTGCGGTGTCAATCTGTACGTGGCTTTATTTGGAAAACTGGCTCCTGGTATGAGATCAATATGATGACTCACACTCCTGATTGGTAGCAACGAATGAGGTAGTTCATCCACTACTATATCAGCGAACTCTTCCAGCAGTTCCTGAACCTCCTCTGGTAAATCATCTACCCTGGTGCTAGTCAAAATAATCCTAGGCTTTCTGACCACAATGAACTGTGGATCCTCCTTCTTCTTAACCTCTGTAAGAAGTTCCTTCCCACTCATGAGAAGTACAATGTTGCTTACTTCCGGCTTCACCTCCTTATCCTTGATCAGAAGCAACATGTGAGTCCTCCCATTCTTCTCTAGGGTGTATGTGTTCATTCTCCCATCATGAATCACATTTCTGTCATATTTCCATGGTCTACCCAACAATAGATGACAAACATCCATAGGAATGACATCACACAATATCTTATCATTATATCCTCCTATCTTAAATTCAACTAAACATTGTTTAGTGACAGTCACTTGATGTCCTTTCTGTAGCCACGAAACTCTGTATGGGCTTGGATGGTCAATCGTCTCCAGCTCCAGCTTCTCTACCATCTCCGTCAAAATGAGATTATCCGTGCTACCACTATCTACGATGACCTTGCATACCCTATCCTTGGTCTTGCAAGAAGTCCTGAAAATTCTGGTCCTTTGGACTGAACTCTCCACCTCCTTCTCAGGTGTCAAAAGGACTTTTCGCATCATCAACGATCTTCTTCCTTCAACATCTTCTGCCTCAACATCCTGCCTCTGTGCCTCGACGATGTGAGCTTCTCCCCATTCCTTCTTCTTGTCTGGACACTCATAAGACTTATGCCCATTCTTCCCACATGTGAAGCATGTGATTACTCCACCTCTTCCTCTTCCTCTACCTCTAGTACGAGGAAAAGTGTTGTTGTTAGCATAATCTCCTCTCTGCTCATTATGCTGCCCTCTCTATGAGGTTCCACCTCTCTCAATTCGAGTCTAAGGTTTCTTCCAGTCTTCTTTGGGATTCTGATATTTGTCATGGGCAACTGATTTTCCTTTGGGTTGGCTTCTACCTCGGCCTCTCTGACTTTGCTTTTGGCTCAGCTTTTCCTCAGCTTTTAGAGCCATCTGATAAGCATCATCCACCATTCGGATGGTTACCATGCTCATCTCATTCTGGATATCATATCTCAGGCCATTCATGTAACTGGAAACTTTTTCCTCATCGCTTTCCCGATGACCTACCCTGATGTTCAGTTTGTAGAATTCCTCAGTGTATTCTTTCACTGTCATCAGCTTCTGTCTCAGGTTCTGCATTCTCCTGAACAAAGTAATTTGGTAATCCATGGGGATGAATTTAGCCTTCAGCTTCGCGATCATTCTGTCACAGCTCTTGATCTTTTTCTTTCCCTTGCAGTGTCTATTAGCTTGTAGTTCATCCCACCACAATGTTGCATGTCCTTTCAATCTTGTGACATCATTCTTGACTTTCTTGTCTTCTTCGACATCTTCATAGTTGAAGTATGTGTCCAGAGCTCTAATATAGTCTAGAAGCTCCTCTGCATCCAGATTTCCCTCATAAAATGGAATGTCCATTTTCTCTCTTGCACCCATTCTGGAAATAGATCTGATTAAACGTTCGTTTGATGCATCTTCAGCTGCAACTTCTTCCTCTCGTTCAGCCTCAATCTCGCTTTCAGAATCACTTCGATCCCCTGCACTGACTTTGCATCTTTGCGCTATCTCCATGTCTTCGAGTCTAGCTCGTAGATCACACATCTCTCTCCATAGCTGGATCTGTCATCTGCCTGCCTCTTCTTCTCAGCATTTCCCTATCCTCTGGTGGATCGGGTGTTTTCATGTCCCTTCTCCTTGGCGGCATGGTGAATTCTTCTTTCTATGCTACAGAAAGAAAAGAAACGTTTTTCGCTCTGATACCAAAATGACTGTGATGCCCGATACCTCACAACCTATAGGTCGAAAGGTCAGCGTGCACACAGGATATTTTCTTCCTTCACGGCTTGAAGAACCCCAATGGCTCTTCTATTTCCCTATCGGGAAATCTGCACCCACATCAAACTCTCCACGGGATATCCTCTTTACAATCGGGAGATCGGACTTCGCGACTTCGCAAATCCAACGGTCGAACGTAGGTCTCTCGAATCCCCGAAACCCGACAACTAGTCAACGCTGACCTTTTCCTATTGGGATATCCTCTATCGCGATTTTGACACTTGCAATGTCGAGTAACTTGTATCCCCGACTCCCGATCCCCGATATGCCGAAACTCCGACTCACGCACGAGTTTGGCTATCCAACGTCCCGTCACCTCTATCGAGATTTTGGACTTCGCGGGATTGCGAATCCTAATGCATAAGTTTCAGGACTTCGCACTACAAAAATTCGATATGAATTGCCACTTGTCCACTGACTAACTTCGCTGTGGCCCCACACTATTCCACTTAGCTGTCAGGATATCGCGTTTCACGATTTTGCGATTCCTATTACAATGTTTTCGGAGTTTCAACTTATGAAACCACGATGTGGGATTCACGAGTAGATCCGACAGCCCTTGTGACTCAAATCTATGGTTCTACCCCTATTAAGCTTTGATTCTTTCGACGTTCTCGCTGTAACCTCCCTGCTCCTTCCTAGCATCTAATGGCCCACGGAACTTCGTGACTTCTCCTTGGAGAATTTCAATCGTCCTTTCCTCCTTGGCGATTCCTGCGAATGACCAAGTGTCCTTCCACGAAACTCGTCCACCTACACGTGAACTTGTGATGCTTCTTACACACTTCCAGTCACAGCTTCCCTGCACTGTCCTTCAACGATTCTAGAAGGCTATATCCTTCCTGAGCTTTTCTTATAACTCCTAGTCTTAGAGAAGACTCTTGCACGCACCCCTTGCGGCAGCTTTCAGACACTTCCCAGTGTTGAATTCTTCCTTTGACCCTGTGCACACATGCATCAGCAGTCCCTCAACACTTCACTTAGGTTCGCAACCCTGAGACTTCACTTGGCCTGCACACTCCTTGCACAGCTCCTGTGCCTGTCTGCACTTCTGCGTGAATGAGAACAAAAGTGGCTCTATCTGAACCCTTCTGTCAATGCACTCCTTGCGGACAATTCAACTTCACTCCTTGCAAGAATCCATGGATTTGAATCAAAGTCTTCTATTAATCCAAATATCTGTACATGGGTGTTCTTACACAGCTCTCTGCTTCTCTTCTATGCTCCAATGCTTCATAATCTAATTATGTTACAATACACAATGAGAGTGTCTATATCCTGTTTCCCTCTTGCGCTCTAAAACTGTCTAATCTTAGAATTAAATTCTATCTACCTGCATTAACTACTTTAAATGCCTTCTACCTACTAAGGATGAGAGAAAATCGCTCCAGGTCCGATTACATTATACAAGTGCGCCTCTTCTTTAATGACTACATTTAAGATTGCACAACAACTTCAAGGAAAATTCAAAATTAGCGTTGGCGCTTGTCTAGCTGTCCTTCGCTTCCACGCTGGCTCGCTTGATGTTGGCGATGCTCCTACATCACGATGACAAAATAAAATTGAGACCATTGATAAGAATCAATCTCGTCAAAGATGTCACAATGATATCTGGACCATTGATCCCTATGCATTTTCATCAGGTTTTAGGAGTTAAACCCATAGGGCATTGGTTAGGAGCGTTGATGTCGACAAAAAGGATGAGAATTAACTTATGGAAAGGTCAAAATTGTCATTTCAACCAAGACGATAGGATGAGTAGCTTGAAGACCCTTGGATCTGGAAAATGGACTGATAGGTGAATCATTGTCAAAACAGACATAATGGGGAGTTGGCATTTCATCAAAATGAAGTTTGACAATGATGATAGGTCTATATGGACAAAATCTCCATAATAGTGAATTGGGGCAAGCGATACATTGGCACCACAATGTTGCTACACTGGAGGACATGAGTGAAGAAGTGCCACATGAAAGTGTGTTGGATGTTGTCCTTGTGAGCCTAGAAACCATAGGAGGCCATAAGCTCTCGCCCTGGACTTAGAATATAGCATAATAGTAGTCGTTGGAAATCTATTAATGAGATGAAAAATGATGGTGCCCTCAAGAAGAGGTATGAATATAGTTGAAGAAAGATGAAATGTCAATGCCCCACTCCTTAAAATGTTACTTAGGGGGTTGGGTGTGTTACAAACAGATACATCTAGAAAAAAGGCTAGTGAAAATGATGCAAAATCCATAAATGCCATCTTGTGCGGAATTTCAAAATTAGAGCTTGTCAAAGTAATGCATTTCAAATAAGTGAAAAATATTTGGTACAAAATTCAAAACATCCATGAAGCTGATGACAATGTCAAGAAGGCTAAGCTCCAAACTCATATAAGAAAGTTTGAAAGTTTGAAGATGAAAGAAGAATAAAATGTTGCATCCTATCTCCTCCATGTGGACAAAATTGTCAACACCATCAGAGGACTTGGTGAAATAGTTGCAAAACTAATGATTGTGCAAAAGGTGTTGGGGTCACTCCCATTAATATTCGATGACAAATTTTCCACCATTGAGGAAATAAAGGATATTCATAATTAACAATGGATTAATTGCATGGGATCCTCAATGCAAATGAAATGAGCACTGAAAAGGAAAAACCATAAAAAAGGGAAGAAAATTTCAAAGCCTCAAAGAAGATGAAGAACAAAGAGAACAAATCAAGCGATTGTTCTGGTTGTGAATCACATGTAGAGGAGGAAAATTTTGTGAGAAAAATCAAAAAGGGATTTGGCAAATACAAAGGTAAGTTTCCCTTTAAATTCTTTAATTGTGGAAAAGTAGGACATTTTACTGCTAAAGTGTCTTATCTGAAAAGATATTTTAAAGACTATGGTTTAAGTTTTAAAGAATGAGTTCCTTAACCATTTAGGAATTTGAAGAAAAAGGAAGAATTAAAGATTTAACATGGCAACCATAATAAGATATATAGATCTAGAAATGAGCACAAAGAATCAGAAAACCATAATAGCAAAAGTTATTAACGGAGTTCGACAATATCGCCTATGTCTTCGGGCCTTTGTCTCAGTGGGTGAGGCTTTCTTATTTATATTCAAATCTTCAAAAGTACATTAGAAAAATGTAAAATGGATTACAAACTAGTCTACCTATATTCTGCTAGACCTCAAGAACCCAACAGAACTAACGACATTGAAAACAGATGAATGAAGCTCCCGGAACTGGCCCGCAAAGTTGCTCTCCTCAATAGATTCCCTGCATAAAAATGGATTTGACTGTCAAATTCCTTATCATTTCTCTTCTCTAAACCTCTCTAAAGCTGCCAAGAACCTCTAGTTTATATAGGTTTGAAGTTGGCAACAACCTCCCAACTTCTCCCCATGATATAGCCTCAAAAAGAGCTCCAGATCCTCCAATAATGGACAAAATCTCCCAAAACAAGCTAAACAATCAATAAAAATCTTATTATATGGTTTAAAACCCAAAAATTGGGCAAATATGCAGGTGCATCCCCCGATCCTCAAGCTCCTAGTCACATGCGCGCCTCCATATGGTCTTCGGCTGGCTGGCGTTGGTATTTAGCCGCCGATCTCGGGCCCCTTGGTCATTGGTATGGCCATATGGCCTACATTTAATCCCCCATGTGCCTGCAACTAGCTCTAGCTCTTGGTTTCTAGCCCCTGGTCAGACGGGGCTGGCCCTCACCGATTAGGGCTTATCCCCTAAACCCATGCCAACAATTTAAACATGAATAGACCATAGGATAATTCGTTTGCAACAATTGTGCCAAGTGTTAAAAGGTGTGGACATGTGACAGGGTAGCGTGGTAGTGTGTGCGTCAGGGGTTGGGGCTAGGCCCTAGCTCTTTTATCCACCGGAATTACATTATTTGCAATTCAAAACATTTTAAACAAATATATGGTTAAGAAACATAGTGTTGGTAGGTTGGTAACCTGACCCTGCCAAACCATTCCCCCACGCCCGGAGGTCATGGGATCAACTCCTATGGAGTCACATAAAATTTTACCACTGCCAGCCAATCTGGAGGTGCCACATGGCATCCCATGACTGGGCCACGTGGCACCAAATCATTTTCCCACAACAATGACACGTGTTGAGATGTGATTCACCCACCTTTCTGCCAACACTTGCCCAGTCAACATGCCAATGCACCTACCATGTCAATGTATAGACTGTACAATCAACTGCCACATCATCACTGTATGGACTGTACAGTTAGCAAAATTTTGCATGTTTGGAATTTTGATCAGAGCACGGTAACTTTCGCATACGGTGTCCGTTTGAGGAAAAAATTATATGGCCAACATCAGCACGATGAGACAGACACAATGGCACTAGTTTTCTCTGATTCCGAGAACTTTGATTTTTAGGCCTTCTTGGACCCATTTCGATTCCTAGATCCATTTTGGATTAGTGTCCATATGTGAAAAATGAAAGTAGTGATAATGAAGAAGACTATAACATAAAGAGAAAGCATCATCAACAAAAAAATATACACAAATAGGACAAGCACGAAAAGAAGAATAGCCTCTACTCAAAAGGGGTCAGTGACTCGTCTGAAGAAAGAAATGAAAACAGTTCTAGTAGTTATAGAGAAGAAACTCTCTTTTTTGGAAATTGAAACAAAGATTGATGAAAATAAATAAATGATGGATTCAGAAGAATAGGAAAATGATGAAATATATGGAGAAGTGGATCTTGAAAAAGAACTCAGGTGTTCCTTAAGAGAAATAAAGAAGCTAAGGAAAAATAATTTGAAACAAAAGGAGCAGTTGCATAAATATGAAGAAGAGGATCATGATTCAAAAGAAAAAATGTCACAAATCCTTGAAGAATCAGAAAATATTATCATAAGCCTAAAAGTTTAGTTAGAAGAGGCAAGAAGGATAGAAGAAGTGGTGAGAATCCATAAAAGGAAGAAAATTGTGAAGAAGTAGAATATGAAATTGTTTCCTTAAGAAAGGAATTGAAGAAAACAACTATTGAGTCGAAGTTTAAAAAGAGTGTTGAAGCTTTAGATGATATCATCAATTTTAAAAGGTCTCCATTCATTAATATTTGTATTGGATATGATAATGTTGTTTCCTCCCTACCTACACCTAGACTTGCTACAACCAAGGAAGTTTTATTTGTTGCAGGAGGAGTTCAGACTGGTTTTCTTGAAGAAAAACCAACTATTGATTGTGTTGAATAGATTGATAAGTTGAATATTCCTCACATGTTATAATTTGAGTCTGTTGTTACATATGACATTGTTGTTGATATGTTGATTTTTTGTACTGATGTAAGTGAACCTGACCTTGAGCCTACTTCCTCTGATCAACCAACACAAAAATATGTTCCCTATCATCATCCTCGCCATAAAAATCGAAGGAATGGAAATCATGCTTTTATATATTTGTAGAAGAGATGTGAAAGACAAAATTGTGGACCGGTGCCAACTACCAGCATAAATTGTGGTTGGATTGATGGATGGACGTGGAATCATTTGACTAGATGTTTGAGGACTTCATATCATTGTGTATCATCATTTGTATAGTCATGCAATGTTCCTCTTACTTACTGATGATTTCCTGGGAAGTGGTCAATCAAGGATTGACTTGACGTGATAGTCGAATGGAGTTTTGACTAAGTATTCATCAACTAAGTTTCAACTAGGTTGTTCATCGAATAAAATTTTGGACAAGAACTATTGATGCTACTTATTGACCCCTCAAGGGGGGGGGAATACTTGAAGTTGTTGATATGTGAACCCAATTGATATTTTCTTGTTGAATCAAATTGGATTTGTTGATACCAACACAACCATGTTCGACTGTTGTTGGAGATGTACTAATGTTTATGTTGGATACAGAGACTGTCTAACTTGACATAAAATGATTATCTTGTGTTCTTGGTGATAGTGTTTAAAATTCTTCGGGATTGTTTTTGTATCATGTTCGAGTAGTTTTTGCAGTTAGAAAAATATTAAAGGGGGAAGGGTATGTGCTATATAATTTTTCTTAAGATAAAATTGAAGAAATTCATAATGGAAGAGTGTACATAATTCAACACACCTATCGTCGCAAGTTGTAAATTGAGAAAAAATGATGAATATCTGGAATCAAATCAAACATTATATAGGTCAATGATTGGAAGCATACTATACCTAATGACATCAAGGCCATATATTGTGCAAGTAGTAGGATCAGTTGCACGATTTCAATGTAAGGTATCTAGAGAGGTAGTGGGGGGGCCTAGAGGGCCCATAGTGATAATAGTGGAGGCCATTCAATGTAAGGTGGACTAGGTCCACTATATTATTAAATAAGGCCCACTATGGTAGTTAGATATAATAAATGTAAGAGGACTTCTTAGAAGGTTCTATTTCCAGAAGATTCCTCCTCTATAATATTCTTAGGTGATGGTAGCACTATATAAAAGGGTTCAAACAATGTAATGGGATATGGATAGAATTATTGTAACTTGAGTTGTATCTCAACAGGAGGATGCCCCCTCGAAGAGGCATGTGAACAAGAGAGGATCTCTTCCATAATAGGATCCATTGTATGGTGTTTCCCTACCTCAAGGGTTTGGTAATAATAAAGTGTGGTTTCTTCTATATTTCTCTATGGATATATTGTGTATTTAGTATTTGTGGTGATTATATTTGTAGATCTATTCAAGTTCTTAACAAGTGGTATCAGAGCACTTTCCCTGACAAACATTGTGGGAAAATATTTTTATTTTTGCAGTTTTTTTTTTCATAGAAGAAAAAAGAGGGCCGTGACATTCCAGAAGTTTTTGGTATATTTATGTGAAAAATTTGCAGAAATGGATTGTATATCTGAGTTCCTCTCATAAAAACACCCAATTTAAAAAAAAAAAATCGTCTGAAATGGAGTCCAGGAAATCAAGATATTGAAGTTTTAAACTCTACAAATTTTCAGGGTTTTTCCACGGACGGTGGCACGATGTTTATTTATTTATTTCTGTAGCAGGTGGAGGCCGAATTTTCCCAAACAAATTACAGATATGAGTTCCTCTCACAATTTCACCCAATTTCAAAAACAAATCAGCCAAAACGAAGTCTAGGAAGTGAAGTTATGAGCATTTTAAATTCAACAGTTTTTCAGGGTTTTTTCCGGAAAATGTCGTGATTTTCTGCAGTAATTTATTGTTCTATTTTTTGGGTTTTTTCATGACGGTGGCGGGACTGCAGATTTCATAGGGTACTCAAATGGCTATTTCTTCTCAAACACTCAAAGAAATTCTACATATTACTGAAGCATTCAAAGCTCAATGGTGTGGCACATTGCATGACATATTCCATGACCTTGCAGATGGCCTCAATGCTAGTTTTCATTGGATAGCATGCAAGAGAGATTTCTTATGGTGGAAATCAGGGATGAATATAATCAAGAAATATATGCTTGGTATGATTTTGAGGCCGATTTTGATGATTGGTATATGGATAGCTATCATTTCTGGGATGACAACCACTTTCATATTTTATTTGATGACTCTAATCCAACTTCTGCAGAGAGTATCAATGTGACAAATCGAGAGCCAATGATTATTACCGGTGTCCATCCTACATATTCTATAGTGGTATTATTCCTTCCAAATTTTGTTATGAACCTTTTCCACTGTGTGGATGGATCTTCTTATTTGGATCCACATGACATGTCTCAGTCTTTGGAGCATCATTTTGAGTTGGTTATTGGGTTCCAGAATCTTCCATGGGGAGTTCACATGAGCACTTGGACATGGGACCCAGGCTTATAATGGTGGTTGGACTACTTGAGCATGGTGGCTTTCCTTTCTACATGGGACCTTGGTTCTCTATTCTTCTTCAGCATTATGGTCCACAATTATCCATGGGACCCTAGTATATGGTTGTACATCAAGCGTTGAGGACAACACTTTCATAAGGGGGATGGAATGTAAGGTAGCTAGAGAGGTAGTGGGGGGGGCAGAGGGCCCATAGTGATAATAGTGGAGGCCATTCAATGTAAGGTGTACTAGGTCCACTATATTATTAAATAAGGCCCACTATGGTAGTTAGATATAATAAATGTAAGAGGGCTTCTTAGAAGGTTCTATTTCTAGAAGATTGCTCCTCTATAATATTCTTAGGTGATGGTAGCACTATATAAAAGGGTTCAAGCAATGTAATGTGATATGAAGAGAATTATTGTAACTTGAGTTGTATCTCAATAGGAGGATGCCCCCTCGAAGAGACAAGTGAATAGGAGAGGATCCCTTCCATAATAGGATCCATTGTATGGTGTTTCCCTACCTCAAGGGTTTGGTAATAATAAAGTGCGGTTTCTTCTATATTTATCTATGGATATATTGTGTATTCAATATTTGTGGTGATTATATTTGTAGATCTATTCAGGTTCTTAACATTCAAGCTGCACCAAAAGAAACTCATGTGCAAGCAATAAAGAGGATATTCAAATATATAAAGGGCACATTGGACTTCGACTTATGGTACTCAAGAGGTGAATATTTTACTCTAACAACATATATAGATGCAGATTGGGAAAACAATATTGATGACATAAAAAGTACAAGTGGAGGAGCATTCTT
This sequence comes from Picea engelmannii, assembly GCA_009831015.1. Lineage (NCBI taxonomy): Eukaryota > Viridiplantae > Streptophyta > Pinopsida > Pinales > Pinaceae > Picea > Picea engelmannii. The sequence goes on from ML805676.1 coordinate 177,320, forward strand.
TCTGGGCAACATTCCAGTGTCTTGGTTGAGTAAGAAACAATATTCAATTTCTATATCCACAAAAAAATTCAAGTATATTGCAACAGTAGCATGCTGCACACAAGTTCTCTAGATGAAGGAAATACTATAGGATATCAAGGCACAATATGATCAATCAATATCAATCATTTGTGACAACACAAGTGCAATAAACATTTCAAATAATATTGTTATGCACTCAAAGATGAAGCATATTCCCATCAAGTACCACTTCCTAAGAGAATGGGTAGTCGAACTAAGTGTCAAGCTGGAATACATTGCCACGAAGGAACAAGTTACATATATTTTTACCAAAACCCTTCCCAGAGAAACATTTGAATATCTCAGACAAAAGTTGGAAGTGATATCCCTCTTATCTCATCAATAAATAAGCATAGCTTAGGGGTAGAATACCTTTGCCATTGATTTCAAAGGGGGATAATTACATACAGGACGAGAGCTGCAAAAAGGCGAAGGAGAATTATAGATAGGGGGAGAGTTGCAGACAAGGGATAATTACGTGTTTTTGAGTACATGGTTTCCATAAATGAAAAAAGGGGAGATTTTTGAATAATTTTTTGTCATTGATGTCAAAGGTAAGTAGGTATTTACATATAAATATTCAAAGAAAATGTGACTTTCATAAATACAAAAGTGGAAGTGGATTAGAAATGAAGTTACGTGAAAGTGGATTAGAAATGAAGTTACGTAAAAGTGGAGTAAAACATTAAAGTGGATTAGAAATGAAGTTACGTCAAAGTGGAGTAAAACATGAAAGTGGATTAGAAATGAAGTTACTTAAAAGTGGAGTAAACATGCAAGTGGATTAAAAAGGTAAAAGTGAAAGTGGAGTAAAAGTGCACATGGTTTTAAAACCCGTGGTGGTATTTAACCCATTGTATGTTGAAAAATAAATAAAATAAATAAAAAGGGGGAAATTAATTATTTATTTAATAAAAGTCATGTATTTTCAAATGAACGTGACTTTTCATGTAGAGCTAAGGGTAAAGTATAAAAGGAGAAGAGGATTGTGAGAAATAAAGTGTGTAGATGAAAATGTAATATTCTTATGCATATCATTTGAAGAGTAACGATCGAATACCATTCAAGGAGTGATGATTAAATATTAGAAAAAATTAGATCTGGTGTTCTAGAAAAAAAAAACTTTTAAAGGAAGAACTAGAAGAAGAAGCAAGAAGATACGAGGAAGGTGGAGAAAAAGAAGGAGTGAGCCTCGAGTAGATCTGATGAAAGAAGAAGGAGTAATTGTTGAGCTAGTCTAGTGAAAGAAGAAGTAGTGAGTGTAGAGAATATCTGGTGAAAGCAGAAGTAACAAGCATAGAGAAGATTTGGTGAAGACATAAGAAACAAGCAAACCAATGAAGGAAATGCATATGAATAACTTGTCAACTTTTAAGTAGGTTGATGCGTACATAACAAACAGATGTGGGGATCAATGTCTCTAGTAGGTCAATGCCTACAAACAACATAGGAGATTGGTGTCCCTTATAGGTCGGTGCATACAAAAAGTAGAGGGGATTGGTGTCTCCTTTGGTTGGCGCCTACAAACATTTTTAACTGTAGGTTGGTGCCTACAAATTTATAAAAACAAGTTTTGTGGTTTTCTCCAGAAAGGGTTTCCACGTTAAATATTGTGTCTTCTAGTTGTTACATTTATATGATTGCTTCATTATGGTTTATGAATGTTAAAAATAAAAATATAGCCTTATACTGATTCAACCTCTCCCCCCTCCCCTTCTCAGTATAAGTGTGTGCTCAACATGTTTTTTAATACTAAAGAGCAAAAGGAGCTATAAGTATTAGGGTGTGAAAAAAAATTCACATGAAAAACAAGTTTAGTATAGGGGTAATTTGGAGCTCTATCACTAAAATAATTATTAGGGGGAGTTGAGGAAGATTTGGTATGGGATATCAAGGTATATATCGAAGTTTCATATTTTTATTCATGGTTGCTAGTGGGACAAAAAATTGCAGCTATTGAATCTCTCAACTGCACTTTAATTATTAATCCATGGATCCTACAAACTTATGGGGTGTTGTGCACTATGTATGCAAACTACAAAGGTTGAATATAAACAACTAATTCTAATTGAAAACCATGGTAAATCAAATGCTAAACTTTGATATCTCATTTTGATTTAACCTCCATGCATTTGAGTCCATGCATTTCACTTCTATCTCTTCTGAAAATGTGTAGAAGACAAAGAATGATCTAGGGTCACTACCTCTTGTATAAAAAATTAATTAAATGAGAAGGCCTCCTTAAACTAACAATCGTGTGATATTCCTAGACTATTCAATCCTTGCAACACTAAGTATCATATGTTATATTCATAGGATCCACATGAAGGTACTAAACATTATAAAGTAAAGACATCTAAAAATAAATAAAGAACTAAAATCATTGTTCAAAGAAATACAAGAAATGAAAGTAATGTTGTAAAATAAAGTGAAAGAAACTAGAAATTTATTTTCTACAGAAGTTTATCTACTTTCAAAACATAAATAAAAGATCAGGATAGAAAATGATCACAAGGGTTCATAGTCATTTCCTTGAGTGGGCCCTACTTAAGGAAGTTCTTGGTGCCCTTCGAGACACTCAAACGCTTAAAACTTCAACAAAACTTTGTCTCCTTTATTTAGATTTAAAAAAAACAATATAGAACATGAGGGCATAAATCTACCTCTTCATTACAATTCAAATTAAATTGAATAGAAGAAAGGAAAAATGAAATGATAATACTAACTATCCTACCCTATCAAGTACTATTCTTACTTGAAAAGAGTCATATCTATCCCATCCAATCAATCCCTTTATTGATGGGATTTGTCCCTTAACTTCTTAATTTTTGTTCATGCTACTTGAAGGGACTATTTTCCCTCCAAGTCAATTAAAATCCTTAAGATCAGAAGGAGATCAAATTGCTTGAGGTTTTTATTGCTATCTCCAAGTGTTGGAATCTCTAAAGGTTGTGAAGGCACATGATCCCTTAAATTTCTCAACCATTTAGTAAAGTGGTTTGTGGAAATAAACAAAAGAGACCAACTTGTTTTGTAGATCAATTTTTTTCACCAAGGTTGCACTATTTCCTACTTGTGGACCACATTAGATAAAAAATAAAAATCACACTAAAAACATAAAAAAAAATTACGATCAAGCATTATAATATTCAACTTGAAACTAAGTAAATAATATTTGATTACATAAGAATAAGTCATAATATTTACCAGGGTCATGAAAAGTACTAATGTTTTCAAGGAAGGTCTTGGGTCAAGAGGGAAAATGTCCAATTTAGACATATGATGGGCCATAAAAGAGACAAATTGAAGGTCCATCATCACCCCCTAACTTGAGGCTTTCTGCACCCTATGTAGAAAAAATAATTTTACAAAAATTGATTTTTGACATGCTCCATCCTCCTCATCAAGATGTTTCTCTCTCATCCTCTATATGACTTTTTAAGGAAATATGCCACAATGTAATTGATAGAGCCTTTGTTGTGGTAACCTACTTCCTAATCTATATTCCTCCATCTCTTCCTTTCTCCCTTCTCATATACTTCTATGGATGACCATGAGGGAATGGAATGGAGAAGGAGAGGATACTTCGACCTTAATCCAAACAATTTGAGCTTCATATTTTTCAAGGTTTCTATGTATAACTGTGCTCTAAACAAGGAAACCTTCAAATGTTTTGGTGAGTGTGGATTTTCCTTTCTGAGATAAGGTGTAAGATCTTCCCACCTACTCTAGAAAAGTTTTAGGGCCTTCTCCTTTGAATTTTTCATCATAGTTTCATATTGGACAATTTCTCCTTTCTACTTTTCTTTAAGGACTAGGACCAAATATGTATCTGAGGTTTTCATGGTTCCTTAATATCTCATTGGGTTTGGTTGTTTCATCCCTTATTCAAAGGTTTCTATTGAGTTCTTCATCCCTACATTTTTATGCCTCTACAGTCATGTTGAACCCATGATAAAAAAATATTTGAGTTGGGCATCCACCACATATGGATTGGGAGACCACTTATAGGGGTGAACAATGACATAATTATGAATATATAACTCACACATAATACTCTTCTCTCTTCCATTGCATCCTTGATAGAATTCAATAAAGTCCCTTTGGTGTTTTTATCTAGAAAGGGAGGTAATTTGCATTTTTTCCCAAATGGAACCTATGCATGATTGTTCATTGAGGTAGAATGTACACGTCCTTGTTGAGGGCCTAAAAGAGAGAATACCTTCTACAGTATCAATAGATTTGGTGACATATGATTCTAATATATCAATCCTCTCAACTATATTTTCAATCTCTTCCCTTTGCCTTTACAATTTTTCCTTTAATGCCAAATTTTCATCCTCAAATTGTTTCCTATTGTCCAAATGTTGCATTTTAAGGACATGAATTTTTTCTTTCAAGTATGAAGTCTATTGCTCATGTCGAGGCAAGGAAACTTCTATACTTGTGCACTTTATTTCCTTCCTGGATTCTGCAAGTATCTTCCATTTAAGTGTTTATGTCCTTTCTTCTTCTAGTTGAGTAATGAGTTATTGGGTAATAACTTCATATTTCTCTATGTGACCAAACTCGCGAGTTTCTTCAAAGTTTCATGTTGGGATAAAAGGGTTAACGTGTTCTATGTTGTTTATGGTAGAAATTTATGGAAGAACTACTAGTTTCTTTTCCACTTGTGACTTGGTTCTAGCTTTGTGTTCAATGGTTTGGACCATATTGTCTTTTTATTAGATTCCCATTTGAAGCTTAATATGAATTGTTTTGGGTGTTCCCATTTCAATCAAGTAGCAACAAAATATTTATCCACATCCTCTTTTTTGGTGGGAACCCCTATTCTTATTTTCTTTATTTTTTCCTTTCTGTGAGTTCTCCTTTTCTTGCTAGAACTTTCCCTATCCATGACCTTTTTCTTTCTAGAATCATGTGTGGGGTTTTCATCTAAGTATGGAACAACTCCAATTTTCAAGGTCGTGAACTCTTCCTTGTTGATTGTCAAAAATATATCCCAAGGGAGCGAGAAATACTAACTTCTCAGGGAATCACACACAAGCAATTAGATTAGTCCATGGTGGGATAGTGATTCAACCTTCCCTTTTTTCACTTTTGAAGTCATCTCTCTCAGGGATTACAACCAAAACTAGGGAACAATTAAATTTTTCTATGTTTTTTGGTGTGGATAGTGTCTCAGTTGATATAACAACCTAAAATGGTAAGCATATACCATGTTATATATCCATTCACATGTGATGTATTTGATGAGGTGGAGGGCCACCTCATCCCATGGTTCTAGTAGGCTACCTCTCTTGACTCCATTTTTTATTTCCTCCATGGTTTCATAAGTCCCAATGATTTTTTTTAGAATCAAGGATTAGTTTTGTTTTCTTCGTTATCCCAAAGCAAGCTAATGAAAATCCCTTTTACTCTCAATAAAATGAGTTCATTTACTAGTATTTCCAAGCCCTTCAATATAGTTAAATATTATTACCCTCTTCTATTTTGAAAATTATGAACAAATTCCATGGAAACATTATCATGAAAATCCTAGAGTCTCTTAAAGTATTATAACCAATTAGAATCCTGAAACACTTTAACCATTTTTGGATTGTTATACAAATTGGAAATATCAATAGATTCATTTCTATTAAAAGTTACACCCATCTCTAAACAATATCCCTATAAGAGTGACAATTCTCTTTTTGTTTGGATTTATCCTACAAGTATTATCTTACTGAGGATATAAGAAAAAAAGAAAAAAAATCTTCAAAATGGCATATTTACTTTGTTCAATACATTTAGTTACTAAAAAAAATTTGATAAGAGAGGAAAAAGTCATAAACCTTTCACCTATTTGTCCTCATGTGTAATGTTGAATTTATTGATTTATTTATGCCTCTACTCCTCCATTGTATTCCCTACAATTCTTCCCTTAGCGTAGTGGGAAATCTCTAGATAGCAATTAGATACCAAAACCTTTGTTTACCGCAACTATGGGTGTCAATCTCATGGGTATTAAACTAAATTTTATTTAAAAAATGAATGAGGCATTGTCGATGTTAACTACTCTACGAGAAAACACATGTTCTCTCGCTTGAGAATTGGGATTTCACTTCTTAATTTCTTGCCTTCAGGCTTCAACTAAGCAAACTATGAATTAAGGCTTGAAGTCAACTTTTGAAAATTCAAAATTTAGAATGTTGAAACATGATGGCCATGTCATGGCATTATGGATTCTTCAATTCCCTTTGATTGTGGCTTATGAAAATGATTTTGAAGTGAGGTTTATATTATGTACATTGAGTGTACTTCATGTTGTGACACGAGGTGCCCCCCACCACCTCTATGTTTCAACATCCGCATTGAAAAGGATAATGTGCAATAGGTTTAAGGGATATATGATCGTATATTAATGAATTTCATTTTAATTGATATAATTAACTTAAACCAAGAGATTATGACATACCTTCACTTTTTGGGGAGATTTTGGTTGTAATTTTGATATGCATGTCGTTTTAAATGCCTCGGGTGAGAGATTGGACATTGGAAACCTTTACTTTGGTATTGGATTCTTGCTTTGGAGTAGAACGAAACTCATGTAGCTTCATGTAGAAAGCCTTCGACCTTTTTGGATGCTTTTGCAAGTTTTATGTTGTAGGTGGAGTCTTTTGTAGGTTCGTGTAGAAGGTCATGATATGGTAATAGTTGTTGGTTCACTTTCTTATATAAATTGGTTATAGGTGGATTATTTTGTAGCTTCTTGTAGAATGCTTGTGTATTCTTTTTGTAGCATAAGTATCTTATAGACTTTTGTAGAAACATGTAAGTCAACATTTCTACATATAGGTCAATAGACTTGAGTATATTATAGACTTTTGTAGACTTTTAGTAGTATTTGTGTAGGTTGCATGTAAAAACATATAGGTAAATACTTTTGTAGTGTCTTGTGAAATATTTGTATGAGTCAAGAATGGTTTGGATGAGTCGTGAAAGGACGTTGTGATGGAAATTATAGATGAATTGGATATGGTTAAGTGAATATAGGTATGTGATAATGGAAATAATATTGGCATAGTGAATTTGTATATGAAATAAATGGGAATGAATGATATGGCCACTAGAATGTAAGAAGTGAGTGTAAATGAATGTATGGAACTAAATTGGTATGTGTAATGAATGAAATGTATGAGTCTTGGATCTATGGAATGTATGGTACTAGAGAAATCAGATGGATGATGACAAGGTAAAGATAATGGGAAAAATTATTGCATATATCTTAAGCTTGTTTGTACACATTTTGAAGATTTGAAAGGGTGAAATGGAAAGTTTCAACATTCCAATAATATTGGATGCACTATAACTTGATTTCTCTATACATTGATTTTGAATCTACACAATGTATTGGTTTTTGTTATTTGATCATTTATATCACCTCAAGCTGAGTTACTTCATGAAGTGTGCACATTAATATTTCTTTGATCTTCTTTTTGAGCTTGGATTAGTTTTCTTCGTGCTTACAAGATGGTCATTTTGTTCTTGTTATATGGTGATATTTCCATTGTCTTCCTTACCTGCTTTGTAGGCCTAGAACATATTATTTTTCATTGGATACTTAAGAATAGAGTTAGAATGCTTATAATACTTGTTACCACAAAATTTAGCACCTTAGTGCAAATCCTTCACAACATGCCAAGACTAGTGGAACATTGGAAATATTACCATTTTCACCTTAACAACAAATTCCCTCTTTTTAGTGAAGGATGTGTCCAACAAAAGGGAGGCTTCCTCAATAAGACTTAATACTCCTAAGGAAAGACACAATCAATTTTATGGCCTCCTAAGTGTCCACCCAAAACACCACGAATAGGAAATATCAAGCATGTTGAAGGCAAGGTGGTTTATTAAAAGTAAATTCTAGATTTGGTTAAAAGAGTACTAAGACCGATTTAGGAAGTTTATCAAGTAACAATATCATTCAAAAAAATCCCCAAACCATTCAAATCTAAAAATTAGCAATGGTTGTTGGAAAGTTTACATAAATGATAGGAAATTACAACAGTAAACAAGTTACAACAACAATACAATTTAACCCTCAAAATAAACTATAAACTGATAGAAAATAGGGATAAATAATGACTAAATATAGGGTTTGATTAAATTTTTAAATATGAAAATTACAAGGTATATAACAGCCAACTAAAACAAGACATATAGCCCTAATTATGCAACAATATAAATTAGTAAGGAAAATTTTATGCAATAAAATGATTTTAGGTCAAACATACAAGAAAACCCTAAGATTTTAGGTCAAGAATACGAAAGAAACCCATAGAATTTTAGGTCAAAATATGCATGAAAACCCTAGATGTCTAGGATTTTTTATGGCTGAAATTCAAATGTAAGCTAAACAAAATCCTAAATTTACCCTAAAACATTAATAAAAAATGAAGTTTTGAATTTTAGATTGACTAGATGGGAGAATACTAGTGCCTACTAATGTTTTTGGGCATATGGGGTCAACTAAGACCTCCCAGCTTGAGAGGATGTAAGTATATCTAGGGTGATATCTAGGTTGTTCACTAAAAACCCTAGAAAATCCACCTAGTACCTTACAAACTTCAAGACAATTCTAGGGAAGATACTCCACTAGTAATCTTCTAAGGGTTTAAATGAATGGATTGTCCAAGAAAAATATGAAGCGAATGCACGACCACCACTAAAGAAGTAAAATTACACTTAATAATAATTCATAAACAAAATCCAACAAGATTTGGAGAGACTACTTACTCAATAAATCATTTTCATCCATAAACCCTAGATATGAAAAGCCATAGAAATTGCAATGTAATCCAAAAAACATCATCCTCAAGAAGGTGCTCTAGTTGTCCATCCATATAAAAATTACAGAAGTCATAGTCAATGAGTAATGTTATCCACAAGTAGAAATGATACAAATGGAAAGTTTTTATTTATTTATATGAGAGATCTAGCACCCTTCTCATTAAAATAACAATATTTTCCTAGAAAAATCCTTAAGAAAACAAAATATACTTTTATCTATTTACAAACCCTAGATATAAGTCCACAATACATAAATAATCCATGATACAAGAGTGGATAGGTCAACAATACTCCCAATGGTTCTCCCAAGATGAAGTAAAATGCTCAAATGCTAAGACATCCTCCTCAACATGTGGAATGACCTCCTCAAAAGGTGTCCCATGACTAGTAAAAAATTTGGCAATAATCATCTCGCGGTAGATTTTCAAAGCACCATAACCATGTCAATTTTTTATTGAATTTTTATTATGACCAAATTTTGTAAATCTCGTGGCCATTATGCATCTAATGGCATTGATATCGCAGAATTATGGTCATTTTGTGAAAACATAACTTCTCCATAAGTTGGCCACCCTCAAAATATGTGAAAAACTAGGTGAAGGGAATCCAAAGTAAAATGTTCCCTCCAAAAGGTGAATTGATTCATCCTCCAAGTGTAAATTCACCTCCAAAAGGTGCAACGTCCCCTCAAAAAGGTGTCATGTCTTCTCATAAGGTTTTAGGTTATCTCAAAGGTGTGGCGTCCTCAAGGAAATCCCAACATCCTTCTAAGAATGTGAAACAACTTCTCTAAAATAGGGGGACAACCTCCATCAACGTGTAAGTATCCCCTCAACATCCTCCAAAGTACCAAGGCTCAATCCAAGTGAGTAACCATGTGAATTACATCGTCCAAGGAGGGGCTCATGTGGTCAAATATATACATCAACTCAAAGGAATGTACACAACTTAAATTCAACATATAAAGTAATTCATGTCAATGTAAAATCCATTAGATAGGTCACATTAAGCATCCTCTTCAAATTTCACACTAGCTCATAAACCTATACAATTTTCCAAGTTTAGGTATGGGAGGATCATCATTAACCCCTATTAGGTGTGCTAGTACCCAGTAAAAGGAACATTTCTCAAAAGACCCATCAAAGAATATATGTAATTATGTATGGTATGGTTTGGGTTTTACATCATGGGTAGTGCCACATTGTCATATGAGGTTATATATTATATTCATCCTCATGAGTGCCTTTGTATGAGGGATCACTTAGGAAATGAGTTGCCCCTTCCTTGGAACTATGTATTTCCAAACCATTATTTTCCTTTTTCTTTATTCATTCAATCTTTTTGGCTTTTTACTTTCATTTGCTAAGTAATTTTTAGGTATGTATTCATTGCATA
>ML805676.1:190000-230753 GCA_009831015.1 Picea engelmannii
GTAGTGGGGGGGCCTAGAGGGCCCATAGTGATAATAGTGGAGGCCATTCAATGTAAGGTGGACTAGGTCCACTATATTATTAAATAAGGCCCACTATGGTAGTTAGATATAATAAATGTAAGAGGACTTCTTAGAAGGTTCTATTTCCAGAAGATTCCTCCTCTATAATATTCTTAGGTGATGGTAGCACTATATAAAAGGGTTCAAACAATGTAATGGGATATGGATAGAATTATTGTAACTTGAGTTGTATCTCAACAGGAGGATGCCCCCTCGAAGAGGCATGTGAACAAGAGAGGATCTCTTCCATAATAGGATCCATTGTATGGTGTTTCCCTACCTCAAGGGTTTGGTAATAATAAAGTGTGGTTTCTTCTATATTTCTCTATGGATATATTGTGTATTTAGTATTTGTGGTGATTATATTTGTAGATCTATTCAAGTTCTTAACAAGTGGTATCAGAGCACTTTCCCTGACAAACATTGTGGGAAAATATTTTTATTTTTGCAGTTTTTTTTTTCATAGAAGAAAAAAGAGGGCCGTGACATTCCAGAAGTTTTTGGTATATTTATGTGAAAAATTTGCAGAAATGGATTGTATATCTGAGTTCCTCTCATAAAAACACCCAATTTAAAAAAAAAAAATCGTCTGAAATGGAGTCCAGGAAATCAAGATATTGAAGTTTTAAACTCTACAAATTTTCAGGGTTTTTCCACGGACGGTGGCACGATGTTTATTTATTTATTTCTGTAGCAGGTGGAGGCCGAATTTTCCCAAACAAATTACAGATATGAGTTCCTCTCACAATTTCACCCAATTTCAAAAACAAATCAGCCAAAACGAAGTCTAGGAAGTGAAGTTATGAGCATTTTAAATTCAACAGTTTTTCAGGGTTTTTTCCGGAAAATGTCGTGATTTTCTGCAGTAATTTATTGTTCTATTTTTTGGGTTTTTTCATGACGGTGGCGGGACTGCAGATTTCATAGGGTACTCAAATGGCTATTTCTTCTCAAACACTCAAAGAAATTCTACATATTACTGAAGCATTCAAAGCTCAATGGTGTGGCACATTGCATGACATATTCCATGACCTTGCAGATGGCCTCAATGCTAGTTTTCATTGGATAGCATGCAAGAGAGATTTCTTATGGTGGAAATCAGGGATGAATATAATCAAGAAATATATGCTTGGTATGATTTTGAGGCCGATTTTGATGATTGGTATATGGATAGCTATCATTTCTGGGATGACAACCACTTTCATATTTTATTTGATGACTCTAATCCAACTTCTGCAGAGAGTATCAATGTGACAAATCGAGAGCCAATGATTATTACCGGTGTCCATCCTACATATTCTATAGTGGTATTATTCCTTCCAAATTTTGTTATGAACCTTTTCCACTGTGTGGATGGATCTTCTTATTTGGATCCACATGACATGTCTCAGTCTTTGGAGCATCATTTTGAGTTGGTTATTGGGTTCCAGAATCTTCCATGGGGAGTTCACATGAGCACTTGGACATGGGACCCAGGCTTATAATGGTGGTTGGACTACTTGAGCATGGTGGCTTTCCTTTCTACATGGGACCTTGGTTCTCTATTCTTCTTCAGCATTATGGTCCACAATTATCCATGGGACCCTAGTATATGGTTGTACATCAAGCGTTGAGGACAACACTTTCATAAGGGGGATGGAATGTAAGGTAGCTAGAGAGGTAGTGGGGGGGGCAGAGGGCCCATAGTGATAATAGTGGAGGCCATTCAATGTAAGGTGTACTAGGTCCACTATATTATTAAATAAGGCCCACTATGGTAGTTAGATATAATAAATGTAAGAGGGCTTCTTAGAAGGTTCTATTTCTAGAAGATTGCTCCTCTATAATATTCTTAGGTGATGGTAGCACTATATAAAAGGGTTCAAGCAATGTAATGTGATATGAAGAGAATTATTGTAACTTGAGTTGTATCTCAATAGGAGGATGCCCCCTCGAAGAGACAAGTGAATAGGAGAGGATCCCTTCCATAATAGGATCCATTGTATGGTGTTTCCCTACCTCAAGGGTTTGGTAATAATAAAGTGCGGTTTCTTCTATATTTATCTATGGATATATTGTGTATTCAATATTTGTGGTGATTATATTTGTAGATCTATTCAGGTTCTTAACATTCAAGCTGCACCAAAAGAAACTCATGTGCAAGCAATAAAGAGGATATTCAAATATATAAAGGGCACATTGGACTTCGACTTATGGTACTCAAGAGGTGAATATTTTACTCTAACAACATATATAGATGCAGATTGGGAAAACAATATTGATGACATAAAAAGTACAAGTGGAGGAGCATTCTTTCTGGGCAACATTCCAGTGTCTTGGTTGAGTAAGAAACAATATTCAATTTCTATATCCACAAAAAAATTCAAGTATATTGCAACAGTAGCATGCTGCACACAAGTTCTCTAGATGAAGGAAATACTATAGGATATCAAGGCACAATATGATCAATCAATATCAATCATTTGTGACAACACAAGTGCAATAAACATTTCAAATAATATTGTTATGCACTCAAAGATGAAGCATATTCCCATCAAGTACCACTTCCTAAGAGAATGGGTAGTCGAACTAAGTGTCAAGCTGGAATACATTGCCACGAAGGAACAAGTTACATATATTTTTACCAAAACCCTTCCCAGAGAAACATTTGAATATCTCAGACAAAAGTTGGAAGTGATATCCCTCTTATCTCATCAATAAATAAGCATAGCTTAGGGGTAGAATACCTTTGCCATTGATTTCAAAGGGGGATAATTACATACAGGACGAGAGCTGCAAAAAGGCGAAGGAGAATTATAGATAGGGGGAGAGTTGCAGACAAGGGATAATTACGTGTTTTTGAGTACATGGTTTCCATAAATGAAAAAAGGGGAGATTTTTGAATAATTTTTTGTCATTGATGTCAAAGGTAAGTAGGTATTTACATATAAATATTCAAAGAAAATGTGACTTTCATAAATACAAAAGTGGAAGTGGATTAGAAATGAAGTTACGTGAAAGTGGATTAGAAATGAAGTTACGTAAAAGTGGAGTAAAACATTAAAGTGGATTAGAAATGAAGTTACGTCAAAGTGGAGTAAAACATGAAAGTGGATTAGAAATGAAGTTACTTAAAAGTGGAGTAAACATGCAAGTGGATTAAAAAGGTAAAAGTGAAAGTGGAGTAAAAGTGCACATGGTTTTAAAACCCGTGGTGGTATTTAACCCATTGTATGTTGAAAAATAAATAAAATAAATAAAAAGGGGGAAATTAATTATTTATTTAATAAAAGTCATGTATTTTCAAATGAACGTGACTTTTCATGTAGAGCTAAGGGTAAAGTATAAAAGGAGAAGAGGATTGTGAGAAATAAAGTGTGTAGATGAAAATGTAATATTCTTATGCATATCATTTGAAGAGTAACGATCGAATACCATTCAAGGAGTGATGATTAAATATTAGAAAAAATTAGATCTGGTGTTCTAGAAAAAAAAAACTTTTAAAGGAAGAACTAGAAGAAGAAGCAAGAAGATACGAGGAAGGTGGAGAAAAAGAAGGAGTGAGCCTCGAGTAGATCTGATGAAAGAAGAAGGAGTAATTGTTGAGCTAGTCTAGTGAAAGAAGAAGTAGTGAGTGTAGAGAATATCTGGTGAAAGCAGAAGTAACAAGCATAGAGAAGATTTGGTGAAGACATAAGAAACAAGCAAACCAATGAAGGAAATGCATATGAATAACTTGTCAACTTTTAAGTAGGTTGATGCGTACATAACAAACAGATGTGGGGATCAATGTCTCTAGTAGGTCAATGCCTACAAACAACATAGGAGATTGGTGTCCCTTATAGGTCGGTGCATACAAAAAGTAGAGGGGATTGGTGTCTCCTTTGGTTGGCGCCTACAAACATTTTTAACTGTAGGTTGGTGCCTACAAATTTATAAAAACAAGTTTTGTGGTTTTCTCCAGAAAGGGTTTCCACGTTAAATATTGTGTCTTCTAGTTGTTACATTTATATGATTGCTTCATTATGGTTTATGAATGTTAAAAATAAAAATATAGCCTTATACTGATTCAACCTCTCCCCCCTCCCCTTCTCAGTATAAGTGTGTGCTCAACATGTTTTTTAATACTAAAGAGCAAAAGGAGCTATAAGTATTAGGGTGTGAAAAAAAATTCACATGAAAAACAAGTTTAGTATAGGGGTAATTTGGAGCTCTATCACTAAAATAATTATTAGGGGGAGTTGAGGAAGATTTGGTATGGGATATCAAGGTATATATCGAAGTTTCATATTTTTATTCATGGTTGCTAGTGGGACAAAAAATTGCAGCTATTGAATCTCTCAACTGCACTTTAATTATTAATCCATGGATCCTACAAACTTATGGGGTGTTGTGCACTATGTATGCAAACTACAAAGGTTGAATATAAACAACTAATTCTAATTGAAAACCATGGTAAATCAAATGCTAAACTTTGATATCTCATTTTGATTTAACCTCCATGCATTTGAGTCCATGCATTTCACTTCTATCTCTTCTGAAAATGTGTAGAAGACAAAGAATGATCTAGGGTCACTACCTCTTGTATAAAAAATTAATTAAATGAGAAGGCCTCCTTAAACTAACAATCGTGTGATATTCCTAGACTATTCAATCCTTGCAACACTAAGTATCATATGTTATATTCATAGGATCCACATGAAGGTACTAAACATTATAAAGTAAAGACATCTAAAAATAAATAAAGAACTAAAATCATTGTTCAAAGAAATACAAGAAATGAAAGTAATGTTGTAAAATAAAGTGAAAGAAACTAGAAATTTATTTTCTACAGAAGTTTATCTACTTTCAAAACATAAATAAAAGATCAGGATAGAAAATGATCACAAGGGTTCATAGTCATTTCCTTGAGTGGGCCCTACTTAAGGAAGTTCTTGGTGCCCTTCGAGACACTCAAACGCTTAAAACTTCAACAAAACTTTGTCTCCTTTATTTAGATTTAAAAAAAACAATATAGAACATGAGGGCATAAATCTACCTCTTCATTACAATTCAAATTAAATTGAATAGAAGAAAGGAAAAATGAAATGATAATACTAACTATCCTACCCTATCAAGTACTATTCTTACTTGAAAAGAGTCATATCTATCCCATCCAATCAATCCCTTTATTGATGGGATTTGTCCCTTAACTTCTTAATTTTTGTTCATGCTACTTGAAGGGACTATTTTCCCTCCAAGTCAATTAAAATCCTTAAGATCAGAAGGAGATCAAATTGCTTGAGGTTTTTATTGCTATCTCCAAGTGTTGGAATCTCTAAAGGTTGTGAAGGCACATGATCCCTTAAATTTCTCAACCATTTAGTAAAGTGGTTTGTGGAAATAAACAAAAGAGACCAACTTGTTTTGTAGATCAATTTTTTTCACCAAGGTTGCACTATTTCCTACTTGTGGACCACATTAGATAAAAAATAAAAATCACACTAAAAACATAAAAAAAAATTACGATCAAGCATTATAATATTCAACTTGAAACTAAGTAAATAATATTTGATTACATAAGAATAAGTCATAATATTTACCAGGGTCATGAAAAGTACTAATGTTTTCAAGGAAGGTCTTGGGTCAAGAGGGAAAATGTCCAATTTAGACATATGATGGGCCATAAAAGAGACAAATTGAAGGTCCATCATCACCCCCTAACTTGAGGCTTTCTGCACCCTATGTAGAAAAAATAATTTTACAAAAATTGATTTTTGACATGCTCCATCCTCCTCATCAAGATGTTTCTCTCTCATCCTCTATATGACTTTTTAAGGAAATATGCCACAATGTAATTGATAGAGCCTTTGTTGTGGTAACCTACTTCCTAATCTATATTCCTCCATCTCTTCCTTTCTCCCTTCTCATATACTTCTATGGATGACCATGAGGGAATGGAATGGAGAAGGAGAGGATACTTCGACCTTAATCCAAACAATTTGAGCTTCATATTTTTCAAGGTTTCTATGTATAACTGTGCTCTAAACAAGGAAACCTTCAAATGTTTTGGTGAGTGTGGATTTTCCTTTCTGAGATAAGGTGTAAGATCTTCCCACCTACTCTAGAAAAGTTTTAGGGCCTTCTCCTTTGAATTTTTCATCATAGTTTCATATTGGACAATTTCTCCTTTCTACTTTTCTTTAAGGACTAGGACCAAATATGTATCTGAGGTTTTCATGGTTCCTTAATATCTCATTGGGTTTGGTTGTTTCATCCCTTATTCAAAGGTTTCTATTGAGTTCTTCATCCCTACATTTTTATGCCTCTACAGTCATGTTGAACCCATGATAAAAAAATATTTGAGTTGGGCATCCACCACATATGGATTGGGAGACCACTTATAGGGGTGAACAATGACATAATTATGAATATATAACTCACACATAATACTCTTCTCTCTTCCATTGCATCCTTGATAGAATTCAATAAAGTCCCTTTGGTGTTTTTATCTAGAAAGGGAGGTAATTTGCATTTTTTCCCAAATGGAACCTATGCATGATTGTTCATTGAGGTAGAATGTACACGTCCTTGTTGAGGGCCTAAAAGAGAGAATACCTTCTACAGTATCAATAGATTTGGTGACATATGATTCTAATATATCAATCCTCTCAACTATATTTTCAATCTCTTCCCTTTGCCTTTACAATTTTTCCTTTAATGCCAAATTTTCATCCTCAAATTGTTTCCTATTGTCCAAATGTTGCATTTTAAGGACATGAATTTTTTCTTTCAAGTATGAAGTCTATTGCTCATGTCGAGGCAAGGAAACTTCTATACTTGTGCACTTTATTTCCTTCCTGGATTCTGCAAGTATCTTCCATTTAAGTGTTTATGTCCTTTCTTCTTCTAGTTGAGTAATGAGTTATTGGGTAATAACTTCATATTTCTCTATGTGACCAAACTCGCGAGTTTCTTCAAAGTTTCATGTTGGGATAAAAGGGTTAACGTGTTCTATGTTGTTTATGGTAGAAATTTATGGAAGAACTACTAGTTTCTTTTCCACTTGTGACTTGGTTCTAGCTTTGTGTTCAATGGTTTGGACCATATTGTCTTTTTATTAGATTCCCATTTGAAGCTTAATATGAATTGTTTTGGGTGTTCCCATTTCAATCAAGTAGCAACAAAATATTTATCCACATCCTCTTTTTTGGTGGGAACCCCTATTCTTATTTTCTTTATTTTTTCCTTTCTGTGAGTTCTCCTTTTCTTGCTAGAACTTTCCCTATCCATGACCTTTTTCTTTCTAGAATCATGTGTGGGGTTTTCATCTAAGTATGGAACAACTCCAATTTTCAAGGTCGTGAACTCTTCCTTGTTGATTGTCAAAAATATATCCCAAGGGAGCGAGAAATACTAACTTCTCAGGGAATCACACACAAGCAATTAGATTAGTCCATGGTGGGATAGTGATTCAACCTTCCCTTTTTTCACTTTTGAAGTCATCTCTCTCAGGGATTACAACCAAAACTAGGGAACAATTAAATTTTTCTATGTTTTTTGGTGTGGATAGTGTCTCAGTTGATATAACAACCTAAAATGGTAAGCATATACCATGTTATATATCCATTCACATGTGATGTATTTGATGAGGTGGAGGGCCACCTCATCCCATGGTTCTAGTAGGCTACCTCTCTTGACTCCATTTTTTATTTCCTCCATGGTTTCATAAGTCCCAATGATTTTTTTTAGAATCAAGGATTAGTTTTGTTTTCTTCGTTATCCCAAAGCAAGCTAATGAAAATCCCTTTTACTCTCAATAAAATGAGTTCATTTACTAGTATTTCCAAGCCCTTCAATATAGTTAAATATTATTACCCTCTTCTATTTTGAAAATTATGAACAAATTCCATGGAAACATTATCATGAAAATCCTAGAGTCTCTTAAAGTATTATAACCAATTAGAATCCTGAAACACTTTAACCATTTTTGGATTGTTATACAAATTGGAAATATCAATAGATTCATTTCTATTAAAAGTTACACCCATCTCTAAACAATATCCCTATAAGAGTGACAATTCTCTTTTTGTTTGGATTTATCCTACAAGTATTATCTTACTGAGGATATAAGAAAAAAAGAAAAAAAATCTTCAAAATGGCATATTTACTTTGTTCAATACATTTAGTTACTAAAAAAAATTTGATAAGAGAGGAAAAAGTCATAAACCTTTCACCTATTTGTCCTCATGTGTAATGTTGAATTTATTGATTTATTTATGCCTCTACTCCTCCATTGTATTCCCTACAATTCTTCCCTTAGCGTAGTGGGAAATCTCTAGATAGCAATTAGATACCAAAACCTTTGTTTACCGCAACTATGGGTGTCAATCTCATGGGTATTAAACTAAATTTTATTTAAAAAATGAATGAGGCATTGTCGATGTTAACTACTCTACGAGAAAACACATGTTCTCTCGCTTGAGAATTGGGATTTCACTTCTTAATTTCTTGCCTTCAGGCTTCAACTAAGCAAACTATGAATTAAGGCTTGAAGTCAACTTTTGAAAATTCAAAATTTAGAATGTTGAAACATGATGGCCATGTCATGGCATTATGGATTCTTCAATTCCCTTTGATTGTGGCTTATGAAAATGATTTTGAAGTGAGGTTTATATTATGTACATTGAGTGTACTTCATGTTGTGACACGAGGTGCCCCCCACCACCTCTATGTTTCAACATCCGCATTGAAAAGGATAATGTGCAATAGGTTTAAGGGATATATGATCGTATATTAATGAATTTCATTTTAATTGATATAATTAACTTAAACCAAGAGATTATGACATACCTTCACTTTTTGGGGAGATTTTGGTTGTAATTTTGATATGCATGTCGTTTTAAATGCCTCGGGTGAGAGATTGGACATTGGAAACCTTTACTTTGGTATTGGATTCTTGCTTTGGAGTAGAACGAAACTCATGTAGCTTCATGTAGAAAGCCTTCGACCTTTTTGGATGCTTTTGCAAGTTTTATGTTGTAGGTGGAGTCTTTTGTAGGTTCGTGTAGAAGGTCATGATATGGTAATAGTTGTTGGTTCACTTTCTTATATAAATTGGTTATAGGTGGATTATTTTGTAGCTTCTTGTAGAATGCTTGTGTATTCTTTTTGTAGCATAAGTATCTTATAGACTTTTGTAGAAACATGTA
This sequence comes from Picea engelmannii, assembly GCA_009831015.1. Taxonomy (NCBI): domain Eukaryota; kingdom Viridiplantae; phylum Streptophyta; class Pinopsida; order Pinales; family Pinaceae; genus Picea; species Picea engelmannii. The sequence continues at coordinate 199,231 of ML805676.1, forward strand.
AGTCAACATTTCTACATATAGGTCAATAGACTTGAGTATATTATAGACTTTTGTAGACTTTTAGTAGTATTTGTGTAGGTTGCATGTAAAAACATATAGGTAAATACTTTTGTAGTGTCTTGTGAAATATTTGTATGAGTCAAGAATGGTTTGGATGAGTCGTGAAAGGACGTTGTGATGGAAATTATAGATGAATTGGATATGGTTAAGTGAATATAGGTATGTGATAATGGAAATAATATTGGCATAGTGAATTTGTATATGAAATAAATGGGAATGAATGATATGGCCACTAGAATGTAAGAAGTGAGTGTAAATGAATGTATGGAACTAAATTGGTATGTGTAATGAATGAAATGTATGAGTCTTGGATCTATGGAATGTATGGTACTAGAGAAATCAGATGGATGATGACAAGGTAAAGATAATGGGAAAAATTATTGCATATATCTTAAGCTTGTTTGTACACATTTTGAAGATTTGAAAGGGTGAAATGGAAAGTTTCAACATTCCAATAATATTGGATGCACTATAACTTGATTTCTCTATACATTGATTTTGAATCTACACAATGTATTGGTTTTTGTTATTTGATCATTTATATCACCTCAAGCTGAGTTACTTCATGAAGTGTGCACATTAATATTTCTTTGATCTTCTTTTTGAGCTTGGATTAGTTTTCTTCGTGCTTACAAGATGGTCATTTTGTTCTTGTTATATGGTGATATTTCCATTGTCTTCCTTACCTGCTTTGTAGGCCTAGAACATATTATTTTTCATTGGATACTTAAGAATAGAGTTAGAATGCTTATAATACTTGTTACCACAAAATTTAGCACCTTAGTGCAAATCCTTCACAACATGCCAAGACTAGTGGAACATTGGAAATATTACCATTTTCACCTTAACAACAAATTCCCTCTTTTTAGTGAAGGATGTGTCCAACAAAAGGGAGGCTTCCTCAATAAGACTTAATACTCCTAAGGAAAGACACAATCAATTTTATGGCCTCCTAAGTGTCCACCCAAAACACCACGAATAGGAAATATCAAGCATGTTGAAGGCAAGGTGGTTTATTAAAAGTAAATTCTAGATTTGGTTAAAAGAGTACTAAGACCGATTTAGGAAGTTTATCAAGTAACAATATCATTCAAAAAAATCCCCAAACCATTCAAATCTAAAAATTAGCAATGGTTGTTGGAAAGTTTACATAAATGATAGGAAATTACAACAGTAAACAAGTTACAACAACAATACAATTTAACCCTCAAAATAAACTATAAACTGATAGAAAATAGGGATAAATAATGACTAAATATAGGGTTTGATTAAATTTTTAAATATGAAAATTACAAGGTATATAACAGCCAACTAAAACAAGACATATAGCCCTAATTATGCAACAATATAAATTAGTAAGGAAAATTTTATGCAATAAAATGATTTTAGGTCAAACATACAAGAAAACCCTAAGATTTTAGGTCAAGAATACGAAAGAAACCCATAGAATTTTAGGTCAAAATATGCATGAAAACCCTAGATGTCTAGGATTTTTTATGGCTGAAATTCAAATGTAAGCTAAACAAAATCCTAAATTTACCCTAAAACATTAATAAAAAATGAAGTTTTGAATTTTAGATTGACTAGATGGGAGAATACTAGTGCCTACTAATGTTTTTGGGCATATGGGGTCAACTAAGACCTCCCAGCTTGAGAGGATGTAAGTATATCTAGGGTGATATCTAGGTTGTTCACTAAAAACCCTAGAAAATCCACCTAGTACCTTACAAACTTCAAGACAATTCTAGGGAAGATACTCCACTAGTAATCTTCTAAGGGTTTAAATGAATGGATTGTCCAAGAAAAATATGAAGCGAATGCACGACCACCACTAAAGAAGTAAAATTACACTTAATAATAATTCATAAACAAAATCCAACAAGATTTGGAGAGACTACTTACTCAATAAATCATTTTCATCCATAAACCCTAGATATGAAAAGCCATAGAAATTGCAATGTAATCCAAAAAACATCATCCTCAAGAAGGTGCTCTAGTTGTCCATCCATATAAAAATTACAGAAGTCATAGTCAATGAGTAATGTTATCCACAAGTAGAAATGATACAAATGGAAAGTTTTTATTTATTTATATGAGAGATCTAGCACCCTTCTCATTAAAATAACAATATTTTCCTAGAAAAATCCTTAAGAAAACAAAATATACTTTTATCTATTTACAAACCCTAGATATAAGTCCACAATACATAAATAATCCATGATACAAGAGTGGATAGGTCAACAATACTCCCAATGGTTCTCCCAAGATGAAGTAAAATGCTCAAATGCTAAGACATCCTCCTCAACATGTGGAATGACCTCCTCAAAAGGTGTCCCATGACTAGTAAAAAATTTGGCAATAATCATCTCGCGGTAGATTTTCAAAGCACCATAACCATGTCAATTTTTTATTGAATTTTTATTATGACCAAATTTTGTAAATCTCGTGGCCATTATGCATCTAATGGCATTGATATCGCAGAATTATGGTCATTTTGTGAAAACATAACTTCTCCATAAGTTGGCCACCCTCAAAATATGTGAAAAACTAGGTGAAGGGAATCCAAAGTAAAATGTTCCCTCCAAAAGGTGAATTGATTCATCCTCCAAGTGTAAATTCACCTCCAAAAGGTGCAACGTCCCCTCAAAAAGGTGTCATGTCTTCTCATAAGGTTTTAGGTTATCTCAAAGGTGTGGCGTCCTCAAGGAAATCCCAACATCCTTCTAAGAATGTGAAACAACTTCTCTAAAATAGGGGGACAACCTCCATCAACGTGTAAGTATCCCCTCAACATCCTCCAAAGTACCAAGGCTCAATCCAAGTGAGTAACCATGTGAATTACATCGTCCAAGGAGGGGCTCATGTGGTCAAATATATACATCAACTCAAAGGAATGTACACAACTTAAATTCAACATATAAAGTAATTCATGTCAATGTAAAATCCATTAGATAGGTCACATTAAGCATCCTCTTCAAATTTCACACTAGCTCATAAACCTATACAATTTTCCAAGTTTAGGTATGGGAGGATCATCATTAACCCCTATTAGGTGTGCTAGTACCCAGTAAAAGGAACATTTCTCAAAAGACCCATCAAAGAATATATGTAATTATGTATGGTATGGTTTGGGTTTTACATCATGGGTAGTGCCACATTGTCATATGAGGTTATATATTATATTCATCCTCATGAGTGCCTTTGTATGAGGGATCACTTAGGAAATGAGTTGCCCCTTCCTTGGAACTATGTATTTCCAAACCATTATTTTCCTTTTTCTTTATTCATTCAATCTTTTTGGCTTTTTACTTTCATTTGCTAAGTAATTTTTAGGTATGTATTCATTGCATAGGACTTAGGGTAATGGCCTCTTAGAAAGGGGGCATAACTCATGATTTTTAATCATTTTCTTGGTTCTTGACTTTGCTTTTACTTTCTTTTCTTTGTTTGATTTGGATTTTGAGTATAGCACTTGAATTTTCCTTTTATCTTTTTTTCTATTATATAAAGATGCATCAATCTCAAACATTATAGCTCCTTCTTATCATGGGATTATTATGCATGAACCAATATGGGTGACATATGAAAACCAACCCTAAATAAGGGATAACGAAAATGGAAAAGGTGGAGCATGTTATGTATGGATTGGGATATGTACATGTTATCCCTATCGAGCCACCCCCCCCGTGGGTAGTATAACTATGCCCAAGAGTGACAACACTTGACTAGCAGATGATGATGACCACTAAGGTGAAACAAGGAAAAAGGTATAAATTCAAAGCATAACGATCCATCATCTAACTCAACCTATGATAACTATTTTCATGTCAAATACATTGAGCATTAACACTTAATATGAAGCATTAAAACAACATACCTCATGTGTGTCATGCACCATATTGTCTGATGTGAGTGAGTTGAGCATAAAGTGGGAAATTGTATGCGGAGAACCATGAATTTCATCTATAGGACCGTTGTCTATGATATGGATCATAGGGGGGATCTCTTGGGAGGAACATCTATCCTCTGCAATGGGTTGTATATTTTATAAGATAAGTGTTATATTTGTTGTGTTGATTTGTGTTAAATGTTGATATATTTGTTGTGTAATTCACACTGAGATATATTTGTTTAATTGATTCAGGAGCATCGCCAGTAGGTAGCAAGCACGCGTGGATGTGGAGGACAGCTGGATAAGCGCCAACACATTTCTTGTTGAAATGTTTTGAACTTTGAAAGCGCCATATAATTAATGGGATAGTTAATAAAGGCATACTCACATTTATGGAGGAACATTGTAATCAGACCTTGAGTGTCCCTCTCTCGTCTGAAGTAGTGATCTGAAAATAGAAGGCTGACTTGTTATGCTATGCAAGCACCCCCTACTTCCATAAAATAAACCTTAATAGGACATTGCTTCATGTGTTAAAATATGCAAGATGGTTTATGTGTTAAGTTCATGCTTCTGCTTGTCAATGTTCATGTGTGAGGAAATGTTATTTTAAATGGATAAATTTGTGCTATAAACAAATACACAACAACATAAATTGCAGCAAATAACACATCAAAATCACAACAATACCAAGATGATAAAGGAGTTCACCCCTCTCTGGGCTACATCTCCTTGAGCCTCCTTCAATGGACTTGGCTCTTTGGGATTAGTTTGTCAAATTTTCTTTTACAAGCTGATGCTCAACTCCAATGGATTTACAGACTGTACCATTGGGTTCAAAATACACAAAAACCCCAAAAATGACTATTAGAACTCTGAAAATGGATCTTGTCTCATCCAATCATGACCTCTTCTACATGTGACCTCCAAGCTTCCCTGAGCTTCTCTATGGAAAAAACACCTTTAAAAGTCCTCCAATGGATCTGAAACCTATCCCAATGAGTTCAGAGCACAATAATTAGTCAAAAATGACTATTCAGTCTCAGAAAATAGACCTGTACTCATCTGAGCAATGCCTCAAAGAATGAGGGCTTCAAGCTTCCTGGAGCTTCCTCAAAATTCAAAGGTTAAAAACCTGCAAAAGAAGTCTCCAAATTCCTGTGAAAGCTGTGCCAATGGACTCAGAACATCCAAAAACCCCTAGCTGGGCTTTTTCGACACCTCATTTGGCCAAAAACTCCAAAAGTTAGGCCTCTTGCCATTTTTTTCCCTTCAAGCTCTGTTGTTGGTTCGCCATTCTGCACCTGTGTGTCAATGAACCTAGCTCTAAGCGTTTTTTCGTGCCTAAACCTAGCACCCGCGCACCTCTCCACAAAATGCCCCAATTTTTCGAACGGTTAACGGAACTAAAGCCCCCCAAGTCGAAGGTGTTGGGCGCATGGGGGACCATATGGCCACGTCCCAGTGCATAAATAGGCCCCCGTTCTTTGGTTAATCATGGGTGTGACAAGTGGCGGGTAACCGTTTGAAACCACAAAATAAAACCAAGTTTAAATCCACGCGCATTTAAAATAGTATAACTGTGGTTTATAAAAACCCGCGCGCCATTTATCAATAAACCCAGACATATGTTATGCAAATTGTAACCCTGCGCAAAAGCATATATGGTCACATGTTTAAAACAATGGAACCGTGGGTTCCAAACCCCAACTCCCGCGTGCGCCCATTCACATGGTGAATGGTCATATTGCAATACAAATAAAACCGTGTGGTAAGCATATTAACCCCTGCGCGCGCCATATACCAAAAGGCATGGTCACATATAATAGTTATATGACCGTGGGTGATATTTTTAATACCCCGCGCGCACATGATATAAGGTTTGGTCATATGACATGTTTCACATGGAACCACGGGTTTAAACACCAGTCTTGCGCGCATAATTTGATATATGGTCGTATGCCATTGCATAGAACCGGGCTTTGTATAAAGTTTGACCCCCGCCATTTGCAACCTTTTGTGGTCATGTGGTTTCACAATGGAACCGGTGTCGGGGCTAAGCCCTGGCCCGATCCCCCACCAAATAAAACAAAATGTTAATTTAAATATATACCAACACGTATACATTATAAGAATTAATGTATGGTCTAATGGTTGGCGGACTTTGTTAAAACGTTTGTATGGTGGGGATGTCTGGGGGTCGAACCTCGCGGCCTCCATTCAAATTTTAATTAACCACACAAAAACCAACAGCCAATAAATGGGTGCCACGTGGAAGCCCTTGATTGGGCCACGTGGTGCCCTAATATTTTCCCAACTAGAAGCCACGTGTCACAACCTTACTCGTCCACAGTCAACCAATTACAACTCGCCACATCAGCAGGTGCCAACTCAGCTGCCACGTCATCGTACCATCATTCCACGTCACTGCCATGTGTGAGTCGTACGGACTGTATGGACAGGTACAATCAGCCTCATTTTTTTTTCCTTGTTTGGTTCGGCGAACAGATCGCGATATCTTCTCCATACGGACTCCGTTTGCGAAAGTAAATATACCACCGGAATCAGGAAGACGAGAGGACGCAATGGCACCGTTTTCGTCGCATTCCGAGCACTTTGAAAATTGAGCAAATTTTTGACCCCTGGTCCAGATTTTGATCACACCTTCCCACTGAAAGGATTTTGGACCCACAAAAGCTTATGATTATCGATCTAAGATTCAATACTCTTCTTATTTCAAGTTATATCAACTGATTCTACTTGAAAAGTCTTTTCGACAATCACCTGGGTACCTTGACATGCCTTGCACTGCAACTAGCTATGTCCCTCAACCACTATTCTCTAGTTGTTGCTGACCCACTGTTCTCTCTGTGCTTAGAAGACTGCCAACCTTCCCACTGAGAATCAAGTCCCTCTTGTGAACTCTTTGACGTCAACAAACCGCTCTCCAATGGCTGCAAAACTTTCCTACGACATCTTGTCACAAGCCAAGAAAACCATCAATCTTGAAAACAAATTGACACAAGGCTGTAAATAATGACAGCAAAGTCTTTTTTGCTCTTCAAGCAACTGTCGTAGCTTGTGCTTCATCAAAGCACATGGTGTTTTCCTCCATCTCAATGTACTCAAAATTGACTTACAAGCCAAAAAACACCATCGACTAAACATAAGTCGAAAACATGATCGACACCACATAGTCGTCAAGATAATATCGACACAGTCGAGACTCATGTGAAACATATCAACCTTCAAAAATGACAAGTCGAAAATCATGATAAACAATCATGTGACAATCATGAGTCTTTCATGATGACTATCATCAAGTTCATTGTTTATGCACTCACAAAACCATATGCATGTGCATAGCTCTTCAACTCTCCTTCCTGTAGAAACATAGGTACTCAAACCCAAAACATGTGGGTACTAAAGAGCTGAATATGAAAAATGTATATGGCTGTAACAAACGAGCAGCACACCCCTCTTTTACATGTTCTTGACGAGGTGGTATAACACAAGTATGCATTCAAAAATAAATGCATTCACATGCAAACTTGCATCTTGTAAGTTATGATAACTGCTGCAACTTGACAAACTTCAACAAAAATGAATAGATAAGGCTGAAATGTGCATCTACTGCAGAAAAAATGCAAGCCTTACTTACTCAAGAAATCTAACCATTTCTTACCAAGCCAACTCAATGGTGAGTTTTGCTGCTGAAAGTCGTCTGGTTGTGAATCATCCTGACTCACCTCAATGATGGAATCTCCTCTTCCATTCTTTTCAATCTTTTTATCCAGCTGCTTCTTGTGTCGTGGATGAGAGGTTGGATGCAATGTCCAACCTTGGTCAATGAGATGACCCCTCTTATGACAATGAGTGCAAATATTTTGCATGTTCTTTTCATGTTGCCTTTGCTTGGAAAGTTTCCTGGAAGTGGACATTCTTTTCCAACATTTTGAAACATGATGGTTATATAAACCACAATATGTACATGGCCTTTTTCTTCCATTTTTACATGCATATTTATCATGCTTAACATAATCAAAAGCAACTGAGTTATAGGCAGATTTATACCTTGAACATTCACCTTTATCGCCCCTTTGAGGAGGTGAATCGGAAGAGTTACAATCTCTCTTTTGAAGACTAACAAATCTGTTCTTGTCCTCATGGCTGTCACAACTCTTTTGTTTCACACACTTGCATTCATCTTGATCACAAGTTTTGCATGCTGAAGAGATTGAACTTCAAACAAAAGTTCTTGAACTTTCACCTTTAAAACCTTCTTGAGGAGGCGAACTTGAAACAAAAATTGTGTTTGAAACTTTTTCATTTGTTTCCTCAACTTTGGAATTTTCTCCATCAATTCGTTCATAACCAAGACCACAATACTTAGGTCTCTCTTCAACAACAATAGGCTCAACAATGCCTTGTACATGCTTGCCTAACCCTTTACCTTCATAGCCCATTTTTAACAATAACTTGGACCCTATTCCTCTAGTGTGATTTTCAAAAACACCAAAGCATTCTTCTTGAGAGGAATTTGAAGACAAACTAACATTGCATACCTCATGTTCATGCATGTACTTGGTAAGGGTTTCTTTTGCTTTATGGAGTTGATTCTCCATCTCATGCAACTTTGCAAGAAGCTGGTGCTTCTCCTCCTTCATGGCCATCAACTGCTCTTGAAGGACAATGCTCTCTTCTCTATCTTTCCACAACTCTTGTACCATATCTTTCATGGTTAGCAATGCCTTAAACATCTCTTTGTCAAGGAACTTAGAGTTGGAAGATGTATGAGAACTTTCCATGTTTGAAGCTTCTTCCATCCTTGCAAGATATCAAACTTCAACAAAAAACTGGCACAAATACCAACAGCTAAAACTCAAGCTATCATTGGCAAATACATGAGAAAAACAAACTATGCTCTGATACCATCTGATCTGAAAATAGAAGGCTGACTTTTTATGCTATGCAAGCACCCCCTACTTCCATAAAATAAACCTTAACATGACCTTGCTTCATGTGTTAAAATATGCAAGATGGTTTATGTGTTAAGTTCATGCTTCTGCTTGTCAATGTTCATGTGTGAGGAAATGTTCTTTTAAATGGATAAATTTGTGCTATAAACAAATACACAGCAACATAAATTGCAGCAAATAACACATCAAAATCACAGCAATACCAAGATGATAAAGGAGTTCACCCCTCTCTGGGCTACATCTCCTTGAGCCTCCTTTAATGGACTTGGCTCTTTGGGATTAGTTTGTCAAATTTTCTTTTACAAGCTGCTGCTCAACTCCAATGGATTTACAGATTGTACCATTGGGTTCAGAATACACAAAAACCCCAAAAATGACTATTAGAATTCTGAAAATGGATCTTGTCTCATCCAATCATGACCTCTTCTACATGTGACCTCCAAACTTCCCTGAGCTTCTCTGTGGAAAAAACACCTGTAAAAGTCCTCCAATGGATCTGAAACCTATCCCAATGAGTTCAGAGCACAATAATTAGTCAAAAATGACTATTCAGTCTCAGAAAATAGACCTGTACTCATCTGAGCAATGCCTCAAACAATGAGGGCTTCAAGCTTCCTGGAGCTTCCTCAAACTTCAAAGGTTAAAAACCTGCAAAAGAAGTCTCCAAATGCATGTGAAAGCTGTGCCAATGGACTCAGAACATCCAAAAACCCCTAGCTGGGCTTTTTCGGCACCTCATTTGGCCAAAACTCCAAAAGTTAGGCCTCCTGCCATGTTTTTCCCTTCAAGCTCGGTTGTTGGTTCGCCATTCTGCACCTGTGTGTCAATGAACCTAGCTTTGAGCGTTTTTCCGTGCCTAAACCCAGCACCCACGCGCCTCTCCACAAAACATGCCAATTTTTCGAACGGTTAATGGAACTAAAGCCCCCCAAGTCGGAGGTGTTGGGCGCATGGGGGACCATATGGCCACGTCCCAGCGCATAAATAGGCCCTCGTTATTTGGTTAATCATGGGCGTGACAAGTGGCGGGTAGCCGTTTGAAACCAAAAAATAAAACCAAGTTTAAATCCACGCGCATTTAAAATAGTATAACTGTGGTTTATAAAAACCCGCGCACCATTTATCAATAAACTCGGACATATGTTATGCAAATTGTAACCCCGCGCAAAAGCATATATGGTCACATGTTTAAAACAATGGAACCGTGGGTTCCAAACCCCAACTCCCGCGTGCGCCCATTCACATGGTGAATGGTCATATTGCAATACAAATAAAACTGTGTGGTAAGCATATTAACCCCCACGCGCGCCATATACCAAAAGGCATGGTCACATATAATAGTTATATGACCGTGGGTGATATTTTTAATACCCCGCGCACACATGATATAAGGTTTGGTCATATGACATGTTTCACATGGAACCACGGGTTTAAACACCAGTCCCGTGCGCATAATTTGATATATGGTCGTATGCCATTTCATAGAACCGAGCTTTGTATAAAGTTTGACCCCCGCTGATTGCAACCTTTTGTGGTCATGTGGTTTCACAATGGAACCAGGGTCGGGGCTAAGCCCTGGCCCGACCCCCCACCAAATAAAACAAAATGTTAATTTAAATATATACCAACGCGTATACATTATAAGAAGTAATGTATGGTCTAATGGTTGGCGGACTTTGCTAAAACGTTTGTATGGTGGGGAGGTCCGGGGGTCGAACCTCGTGGCCTCCATTCAAATTTTAATTAACCACACAAACACCAACAACCAATAAATGGGTGCCACGTGGCAGCCCTTGATTGGGCCACGTGGCGCCCTAATATTGGCCCAACTAGAAGCCACGTGTCACAACCTTACTCGTCCACAGTCAACCAATTACAACTCGCCACATCAGCAGGTGCCAACTCAGCTGCCATGTCATCATACCATCATGCCACATCACTGCCACGTGTGAGTCGTACGGACTGTACAGACAGGTATAGTCAGCCTCATTTTTTTTCCCTGTTTGGCTCGACGAACAGATCGCGATATCTTCTCCATACATACTCTGTTTGTGAAAGTAAATATACCGTCGGAATCAGGAAGATGAGACGGACGCAATGGCACCGGTTTCGTCGCATTTTGAGCACTTTGAAAATTGAGAAAATTTTTTACCCCTGGTCCAGATTTTGATCAAGTAGATAGAGGCATTTATGCATAAGTTAATGTAGGTAGATAGAATTTAATTCTATATTAGACAGTCTTAGAGCACAAGAGGTAAACAGGATATAGACACCCTCATTGTATAGTTGTAAGATTATTATAAACATAGATCATAGAGAAGAGAGCAGAGAGTTGTAGTTGAAAACACCCATGTAAAGAGATTTGAATTAATAGAAAGAGCTTCGATTCAAATTCATGGTGTCATATTTTTTCTCTGTGTATGCATGTTGAATGTTATGCTCATGAATGTTACTTTTTGTTATACATTTTCTTTATATGATGTGTATATGATTTCATGCTTTATGTTTGAAGTCTGAGAGAGAGTAAGGAATGAGTTTCAATTGTTTCTCTATCTGAGCAAGAGTTCCTGCAAGGAGTGTAGTGAAGTTGTCCGCAAGGAGTGCATTGAAAAGAGTTCAAAGTTTTATCTCTGAAAGCTCAGGAGGGATAAAAACTATTCTCATTCTCGCAAAAGTGCAAGTTGAGCACAGGAGCCGTGCAAGGTGTGCGTAGGCGGAGTAAAGTCTCAGAGTTTGTGAACCTAAGTGAAATTGTTGAGAGACTGCTATCGTAGGGAGTGCATAGAGTCAAGGAGGTTCAATATTTGGAAGTATTGAAGGGTTTCCGCAAGGAGTGCGCACAGGAATTTTCCCAAAAGGACTTGGAGATTTTCAAGTAAGCTCAGAAGGGTTAGTGCCTTCAAGTGTTGAGAGGAGACATAGAAGGTTTATGTTACAGGAAGGTAAGTTTCATGAAGAAGAACTTGTTCAAATTCCCAGGAATCGTCAAGAAGGAAGAGACAGACGGTCAGAATTCTTTGGGAAGAATTCACAAAGTCACAAGAGTTGTCAGATCTTCCAGAGAAGCAGGTACATTATGGCGGGCTTTCCTCAAGCGTAAGCTCAAAAGAAACTAGAGCCGTTGATCAAGATCAACGTGGACTGTTGGATCCACTCCTGAAAGTTCATTTCGGGAATTCGTGGGTCGAAGGACCGAAGCTTTGACGTTTGGATTCGCAAAATTGCGAAGTCCAAAACCCTAACAAGGAGGAAAGTTTCGTAGTGGGGGCCAGTACTTGGACACGTGATGGAGTCCAAGAATTTCGACATTTCGGAGTTTCGTGAGCAGGAGAACCGAAGACCTTGTAGCGAGATTCACGAAGTCGCGAAAAGAAAGTAGCGAAGTGGCAAGTGGATCAGAGCCATCCATCGGAGGAGGACAGGTGGTAGAGATCAAAGGATCTCGCAAACTCGGAGGTTCACCGGGTGAGAGCCAAAAACTTGGGTGCTCCAGGGCGCGAGTGGAGAAATCGTGAGGAGCGAGGATATCCGTCGGATCTGGTTCACAGGAGGACCGTTGGATTAGGAACCCCATCTCATTTTGCGTCTCGGTGGTTCGGAGGTCGAGAGGAGCTACTTTCGATCGCAAAGGTCGCAAAGTGCCCAGAGTCGAGGCACAGAGGAAACACATGGCATAAACACGAAGTGGACCCGAGAAGTAGACCGGTGGACACGTGTCACATATTGGAAGAAGTCAACACCCCATTGACTCTTGCATATCGGGAGTTCATGAAGTAAGAGCACGAGAGTTCAATCTTTGAATTTGCAAAGTGGCGAAAAGCGAGAGGAGCTTGCAGGAAGCCCAACTGGTGGTCACACAACGAGGGTGTTGACAAAGAAGGAGCCACAACCACTTCACGATCTCAGGTATCGCGAGATTGGAGGGGAAGAGTCGGGAGTCATGACTCGTGAACTCGCGAGATTGCTAGCTGCGAAAAGGACCTGTGGATCGATTTGAAGGTAGATTCCTGCAGGGAATCCGAAAGAGCCGATCTGGCTCGAAGGGGTTAAAGAACGATCCTGTGAGTGGATCTCGTTCCAAGGGCCGATAGGTCTGCGTCAGTTTTGGTATCAAAGCTTGACTCTGTTTGTATACTTCAGACAGGGAAAGCGAGAAAGAAAATCTCAGCCATGCTGCCGAGAAGAAGAGACAGACAAACACCCGATCCGCCAGAGGATAGGGAGGTATCAAGAGAAAGGGGAAGGAAAGTGCCAAATACAACCATGAAAAGAGATATACATGATCTATGTGCTAGAGTCGTATACATGGAAATAAAGAAGAGGTGCGCAATGGGTGCTAGGGATCTCAGTGAGTCCAAAAGTGAAGATGAAGCTGGACATGGAGAAGAAGAAGTCACAGCAGAAGATGCAGCAAATAAATGCTTGATTAGAGCTATTGCAAGAATGAGTGCAAGAGCCAAAATGGACATTCCAGTTTATGAGGGAAACTTGGATGCTGAAGAGCTTCTAGACTGTATTAGAGCTCTGGACACATATTTTGACTATGAAGATGTCAAAGAAGACAAGAAGGTCAAACATGCTATCATGAGACTTAAAGGACGTGCAACATTGTGCTGGGACGAGCTACAAGCTGACATACGTTGCCAAGGTAAGCAGAAAATCAAGAGTTGGGATAGGATGATTGCAAAGATGAAAGCGAAATTCATTCTCAGAGATTACCAAATTACTCTATTTCGAAGGATGCAGAACTTGAAACAGAAGCTGATGACAATGAAGGAGTACACTAAAGAGTTCTATAGGATGAACATCAGAGCAGGTCATTGTGAAAGTAATGATGAAAAGGTTGCTAGGTATATGAATGGCCTAAGATACGAAATTTAGGATGAGATGAGCATGATGACCATCCGAACAGTGGAAGATGCTTATCAAATGGCTCTAAAGGTGGAAGATAAGATGAGCCGAAAACAAGGTCAAAGAGGCCGAGGCAGAAGTCAAGCCAGGGGAAAATCAGTTTTCCAAGATAGAAATCAAAAGCCTAAGGAAGACTGGAAGAAACCTCAACCTCAGATTGAGAGAGGTGGAAGCTCACAGAAAGGGAAATATGCTAGACAGAGAAGGCAGTATGCTGATAAGAGAGGAGAGTATGTTGATAACAACATTTTCCCTCTTACTAGAGGTAGAGGAAGAGGAAGAGGTGGAGTGATAAAATGCTTCACGTGCGGAAAGGTCAGACACAAGTCTTATGAATTTCCAGAAAAGAAGAAAGAGGAAGGAGAGACTCACATTGCCAAAGCACAAAGGCAGAATGTTGAGGCAGAAGATGCTGAAGGCGGAAGATCGTTGATGATGCGAAAAGTTCTCTTAACGCCAGAGAAGGAGGTGGAGAGTTCGGTCCAAAGGAACAGACTTTTTCGGACTGCTTGCAAGACCAAGGACAGGGTATGCAAGGTCATTATGGACAGTGGTAGCACAGACAATCTTGTTTCTACAGAGATTGTAGAAAAACTAGAGCTGGAGACGATTGATCATCCAAGCCCATACAGAGTGTCGTGGTTGCAAAAAGTACATCAGGTAAATGTTACTAAACAATGTTTAGTTGAGTTTAAAATAGGAGGGTATAAAGATGAAATACTCTGTGATGTTATTCCTATGGATGTTTTTCATCTATTGCTGGGTAGACCGTGGCAATATGACAGGAATGTGATTCATGATGGGAGGAAGAACACATACACCCTAGAGAAGAATGGGAGAACTCACATGTTGCTTCCAATCAAGGATAAGGAGGTGAAACCTGAAGTAAGAAACAATTTACTTCTCATGAGTGGGAAGGAGCTTCTTACAGAGGTTAAGAAGAAGGAGGAACCACAATTAATTGTGGTCAGGAAGCCAAAGATTGTTTTAACCAGCACAAGGGTAGATGATTTACCAGAAGAGGTTCAGAAACTGCTAGAAGAGTTCGCTGACATAGTAGTGGATGAACTACCTCGTTCGTTGCCACCGATTAGAAGTATAAGTCATCAAATTGATCTCATACCTGGAGCTAGTTTGCCAAACAAAGCAGCGTACAGATTGACGCCGCAGGAGAATGAAGAGGTCTAAAGACAAGTCCAGGATTTGTTGGACAAAGGTTTGGTCAGAGAAAGCTTGAGTCTGTGTGTTGTTCCGACAGTACTCAGTCTGAATAAAGACGAAGGCTGGAGGATGTGTACTGACTTGAGGGAAATCAACAAAATAACCATCAGGTACAGATTTCCATTGCCAAGGATAGATGATCTGATGGATTGCTTGAGTGGGGCCAATTTTTTTTCAAAGATTGATTTGAAAAGTGGTTATCATCGGATTCATATGAGAGGAGGTGATGAATGGAAGACAACCTTCAAGACTAATGAAGGGTTTTATGAATGGCTTGTTATGATGTTTGGCTTAACAAACGTGCCAAGTACTTTCATGAGATTGATGAATGAAGTCATGAAGGATTTCATTAGGAAATTTGTCATTGTGTATGTTGATGACATATTGATTTTCAGTAAAACAAAGGCAGAGCATCTGAAACATCTGGCTACAGTGATGAAGAGGTTACAACAAGAGAAGTTGCTAATAAACATGAAGAAATCCTCATTCATGCAGACAGAGCTCATTTATTTGGGGTTTGTTATTTATGTAGATAAGTTGAGAATGGATCCAGATAAAGTGGAGGTGATTAAGAATTGGCCATCACCAAAGAATATCTTTGAAGTTCGAAGTTTTCACGGATTGGCTAGTTTCTACAGGAAGTTCATCAAGAATTTCAGTGGAATTAGTGCACCGATGATGGACACAGTGAAGAAGAGACAGAAGTATTTTCACTGGACGGAAGAGGTTGAGAAAATTTTTAATTTGTTGAAAAAGAAAATCACGGAACAACCAATTTTGGTGTTGCCAGATTTTAAAAAGACATTTCAGGTAAAATGTGATGCAAGTGGATTTGCAATAGGGACAGTCTTGAGTCAAGAAGACAGGCCGATAGCATACTTCAGCAAGAAGATGAATGAAGCGAAAGTGAAATACTCCACGTATGACAAGGAATTCTATGCTATTATTTAGGCATTGAAGAAATGGATATATTACTTAATCCTGAAGGAGTTTGTCTTGTATAGTGATAATCATGCATTACAATTTGTGAATCAATAGGAGAAGTTGAATCAAATACATGTTAAATGGGTTGAATACATGTAGAACTTTACTTTTGTAACTAAGCATATTTCTGGAACTGCTAACAAAGTTGTTGATGATTTGAGCAGGAAATGTTTGTTGTTGCAGGAGTTCAGAGTCAAAACACTGGGTTTTGATGATCTCAGGGACATGTACAGAGATGATCCAAATTTTAAAGAGGAATATGAAGCAGTTGAGAATCCAATTCTTAGGGACAGAAGCCAATGGGCAGAATACATGATCCGGGAAGGATTACTGTTTAAAGGTAATCATCTTTGTATTCAAAAATGCTCCATGAGGGAGAATTTGCTGAAGGAGAAACATAGTGGAAGATTGGTCGGGAATTTCAGTCATGAAAAGACATTCTCAAAGCTAAATGAGTCATATTTTTGGCCAGAAATGAGAGAAAATGTCAAACGATTCGTGGACAGATGTAGAATTTGTCAGCATTCAAAAGGAAAGAGACAGAATGTAGGTTTTTATCAACCATTACCCATACCTGAGAGGTCGTGGGATGCATTCAGCATGGACGTCATATTGGGGTTGCCAAGAACACAAATAGGGTTTGACTCAATATTTGTGGTGGTGGATAGATTTTCCAAAATGGCACATTTCATTCCATGTCAGAAAACCAGTGATGCAACTCACATTGCGAACCTATTTTTCAAAGAAGTCATTCGACTTCACAACTTACCAAGGAGCATAGTTTCATATCGATACACTAAGTTCATAAGACACTTCTGGAGAACCTTATGGAAGAAGCTGGGAACAAACTTGTCGTTTATTTCATCTTATTATCCTTAGATGGATGGACAGACAGAAGTCGTGAACAGGAGTTTGGGAGACTTGCTGAGAAGCTTGGTGACAGAACACCACAGCCAGTGGGACAACATATTACCATAGGCAGAGTTTTCTTATAATGATTCAATCAACAGAAGCATGGGACACATTCCATTTCAGATTGTTTATGGCATGCAGCCCACAGGAGTTTCTGAGCTAAGGGATTCAGAATAGATTGTGACTAGGAGTGCTAGTGCAGAAGATTCCGCAGAGGCGATGAAGGAACTTCACAGCCAGGTGAAGGAGCGATTGCAGAATTCGAACCAAGAATATAAGCGGAGAGAAGATCAACACAGAAGACAACTTCAATTTGAGGTTGGTGATTTGATTCTTGCACATCTGAGAAAGGAAAGGTTCCCAAGAGGAACATATAATAAACCGAAAATGAAGAAAATTGGACCATGTAAGGTCTTGAATAAATTTGGGGCGAATGCATATGAGATTGAATTACCCGATGGGATCAGAATTTCTCCGATATTCAATGTCTCAGATTTGTACCCATACAAAGCTAGAGAAGAAGTAGGTAATGAACAACCAGAGGTTCAGTGGACTAAACAGATGCCAATTGTAGAGAAGCTACAGATGGAAAGCATACTGGACAAAAGAGTTAGTAAGAAGACCAGAAGAAAAGAATATTTTGAATACTTGGTCAAGTGGAAGGGCCATCCAATTGAAGATGCCAGCTGGGAGAACGAAGTAAAAATACAGAAGCATGGACAGACCATGCACGAGCTCATGGACAGGAGCCCATGAAAATCTTCAAGCGAGGGAGTATGGTGCAGGAGCATCGCCAGTAGGTAGCAAGCGCACGTGGATGTGGAGGATAGCTGGACAAGCGCCAACACATTTCTTGTTGAAATGTTTTGAAGTTTGAAAGCACCATATAATTAATGGGATAGTTAATAGAGGCGTACTCACATTTATGGAGGAGCATTGTAATTAGACCTTGAGCATCCCGCTCTCGTCTGAAGTAGATAGAGGCATTTATGCATAAGTTAATGTAGGTAGACATAATTTAATTCTAGATTAGACAGTTTTAGAGCGCAAGAGGGAAATGAGATATAGACACCCTCATTGTATAGTTGTAAGATTATTATGAGAATAGAGCATAGAGAAGAGAGCAGAGATTTGTAGTTGAAAACACCCATGTAAAGAGATTTGAATTAATAGAAAGAGCTTCAATTCAAATTCATGGTGTCGTATTTGTTCTCTGTGTATGCATCTTGAATTTTTACTTTTTGTTATACATTTGCTTTATATGATGTGTATATGATTTCATGCTTTGTGTTTGAAGTCTGAGAGAGAGTAAGGAATGAGTTTCAATTGTTTCTCTATCCGAGCAAGAGTTCCTGCAAGGAGTGTAGTGAAGTTGTACACAAGGAGTGCATTGACAAGAGTTCAGAGTTTTATCTCTGAAAGCTCAGGAGGGATAACAATTGTTCTCATTCTCGCAGAAGTGTAAGTTGAGCACAGGAGCCGTGCAAGGTGTGCGCAGGCCAAGTAAAGTCTCAGAGTTTGCGAACCCGAGTGAAATTGTTGAGAGACTGCTATCGCAGGGAGTGCACAGAGTTGAGGAGGTTCAATATTTGGAAGTATTGAAGGGTTTTGCAAGGAGTGCGCGCAGGAATTTTCCCAAAAGGACTTGGAGATTTTCAAGTAAGCTCAGGAGGGTTAGTGCCTTCAAGTGTTGAGAGGAGACGTAGCAAGTTTGTGTTACAGGCAGGTAAGTTTTGCGAAGAAGAACTTGTTCAAATTCGTAGGAATCGTCAAGAAGGAAGAGATGGACGGTTGGAATTCTTTGGGAAGAATTCACGAAGTCACAAGAGCCGTCAGATCTTGCAAAGAAGCAGGTACGTTACGGTGGGATTTCCTCAAGCGTAAGCTCAAAAGAAACCAGAGTCGTTGATCAAGATCAACGTGGACAGTTGGATCCACTCCTGAAAGTTCATTTCGGGAATTCATGGGTCGATGGACCAAAGCTTCGACATTTGGATTCGTGAAATTATGAAGTCTGAAACCCCAACAAGGCGAAAAGTTTCATAGTGGGGGACAATACTTGGACACATGCCAGAGTCCAAGCATTTCAGGGTTTTGGAGTTTTGTGAGTAGGAGAACCGAAGGCCTTGTAGCGAGATTCGCAAAGTCACGAAAAGTGAGTAGCGAAGTGGCGAGTGGATCAGAGCCATCCATCGGAGGAGGACAGGTGGAAAAGATCAAAGGATCTTGCGAACTCGGAGGTTCATCGGGTGAGAGCCAAAAACTTGGGTGCTCCAGGTCATGAGTGGTGAAATCGCGAGGAGCGAGGATATCTATCGGATCTGGTTCACGGGAGGACTGTTGGATCATGAACCCCATCACATTTCACGTCTCGGGGGTTCAGAGGTCGAGAGGAGTTACTTTCGATCGCAAAGGTCACAAAGTGCCGAGAGCCGAGGCATGGAGGAAACACGTGGCAGAAACATGAAGTGGGCCCGGGAAGTAGACTGGTGGACACACGTCACATATTGGAAGAAGTTAACACCCCGTTGACTCTCGCATATCGGGAGTTCGTGAAGTAAGAGCATGAGAGTTCAATCTTTGAACTCGCGAAGTGGCGAAAAGCGAGAGGAACTTATGGGAAGCCCAGCTGGTGGTCACACACCGAGGGTGCTGACAGAGAATGAGCCACAACCCCTTCATGATCTCGGGTATCGGGAGATTGTAGGGGAAGAGTCGGGAGGCACGACTCGTGAACTTGTGAGATTGTGAGCTACGAAAAGGACTTGTGGATCGATTTGAAGGTAGATTCCAGCAGGGAGTCTGAAAGAGCCGATCTAGCTCGAAGGGGTTAAAGAATGATCCTGTGAGCGGATCTCGGTCCGAGGGCTGATAGGTCTACGTCATTAATGTTACTTTCTATGCGTATATTGATGCACATGAATATCTATTTGTATGGTTGAATGCTACTGTAGAGGTTTAATTGTTGTTGCATATAATACAAGTAAGAATATTTACATTTTTATTGAGTATGGACAACCGAATTAACTTGAATGTCATGATGTGTGTTACTTTTCACATTTGATTTAGTATCAAAGATTTTTATTAGGTCGTTTTAGTAGTGGCATGACCCAGTTGGGGGATGGGTACGTTATAGAGTGGTATCAAATATTTTGTTTCAATAGTGGACCCATATGGGTGAAGAACCAATGCCAATTTGGATAAATTCTTCGTTACATACTTTGGTCTGAGCGAATTGGGGAAAACAATGGAAAACCATAGTGAAAATCTCCAAATTCATGGAAAAAATCGAGATTTAGTTTCCTTTGAAATGTCTAAGATGTTTAATGTTGTCAATCGACTGGATTGCAAACTTAAATTCAACCTATAAGGTTGAAGATTCACATTTTAATGGATTCCGACAAAGCAAGGAGTGCAACGAATCGACGATCAAGATCATGCTTGATCTTGAGATCAACGACCTAGATTCGTTGTGATAAAATTTAAAAATTTCTAATGTTTCTTTGTTTGGAAAGGTTTCCAGATCGACGACCGATATTCAATTACATTGGTTGGAAAAGGAAACAGATCAATGACCTAGATTCGTCAGGGAATTTGGCCAACGTTTCTAAGTGTCAAAATTAGCCAACAAAATTCGTCGATGGTCGATGATCGAGCGTCAACAAATTTTAGCAAAGTATTGGAAAATTGATGACTGAGATCATTTCGAGATATAATATCAATGGCCCAGATTCATATGGGTTTTCATCAAAAATTTCTAAGTGTTGGAATTCACCAACAGAAATTGTCGATGGTCGATGATAGAGGATCGACAAAACTGGCGAGAATTTTCATCTGTTCGAAGGCAATCTTCGATCTTCGATGATCGATGATCGAGCATCGATATATTTGACAAGATGTTTTAAGTTTTCCAAGAGAAATGATCAATCATTGATGGCTGATGATCGAGCATTGGTAGATTTAGTTGAGTTTTTAAGTTTTCCAAGAGAAGTGGTTGATCATCGATTAAGGAAAAGATGATGATGGCATCATCATCCATGTATCATGCCATGACAACATCCACGAGCCATGCCACGTCGACCAAGTTGATATCTCTAGGTGACATGTCATGCCACATCAACATCTATGTGTCATGCCACATCAACATCTATGTGTCATACCATGTCAACAAAGAGATGTTTGATGGTTGATGATCGGTGTCAGGGAGATTTGCAAGCAGTTTGGTTTGCTAAGTGAATTCTCTGATGGTTGATGATCAGGCACCAGAGAGATTCGCGAGCAGTTTTGGTTCATGAAGAGAAACGGTTGATGGTCGATGATTGGGCGTCATGGAGATCAATGGGAAATTTTGGTTTACAATAATAAATTTTCAATCGTTGATAGAGAGAAGACCAATGGTATAGAATTCCCCCAATTTAATATCAATGGTTCAATTTAAAAATGTTGTTATAAGAGTAAATCAGTCAAATTTTTAAGAATTTTTGGGTTGTTTAAAGGTCACGAACTTCCAGGGTGATTTTGAGGCCCTAAACGACATTTTTAGGCAATTGAAACCCACAAGAACAAATTATATTGAGGTACACTATGTCTTTGAAAATTAAATGAAAGAACTCGGAGAGATAATTACAATGAGCTATTACAAGAGAAAAACAGAGCTTGCATGAGAAAGTTATGAATAAAACAATCGAGATAAAATTTCGGCACTGAATTACTTTCAGAGAGCATAACTCCTTACTTAGAAGTTTGTTTAAGGAACAAGATCAACAAAATGTGGAAATATTATGAGCCATAGAAGACAACCATGGAGCCATATCTGGGATATAGGTATGTGAAAATGTACAAGAAGAGAAATAAAACACCTGCAACATACAAGGATAAATTGGGGAAAATAGTCAAAACTTCTTTGGACCATAACTTTCAACTCGAAGCTTGGATTTGAACAAATATATAGTTTCTTGAAATGTCTTGAGGAGGAGAAGACATCTATCCACCCAAAAAAATTATTTGGGCAATAAAATTACCGAGAAGTGATAAAAGATATTTTTGTAGCAATAAAAGAGTGGATATTGCAACTTGTAAATGTTCTAATGTTTCACTAAAAAATCAGAATGAGGCATGGGTACATCCATCATAAAAAAATTTCAGAGAAGAATGCATTTAAGAAATCACATTTTGGAATAGTTCATTAATATTCTTCATAATTTGAAATGAAGAATGACATGTAACCTAATTAATAAATATTTTGCAATATGCTTAATTATAAAAACAACTATTGCATGAACATTCTCGTCGAATTTGTACTCCTCGGCTAGACCTTTCCAATGATGTATCAAGCACCCCAAACAAATATCTTAAGGAAAAGTTACACCCTAGGGAAGTTGACGTATCAACTACCCCCATCGGGGCCCACAAACCTTTTGTTGTTTCATCTCCCAAGGTTAGGGTTTTGGATATTTAGGGTTTTCTCATTTATGTTTCATGTTAAAAATGCCTTTGGAGCCTCATTCTACTCATCTTATTTTGAATGAGTTTATCCATCACATCTCTTCTCAGAGATAAGTTGCCACCATTCAAACAAGCTTGCTTTAGTCTGCATTTTTACAGTTTTAACATATTCTCTTTATTAATAGAAGTGAATTTTTACCGTATCTATGTGTATTTCTTTGTTATACACTTGTATTTCATTTTGTTCCATTTATAAATCCAAATCACCATAGATGAAGAATAAGTACCTCTTTTGGTCATTGGACATAGATTAAAGATATACAATAAGCCACTATCAAAAGAGGAGTTTACTATTAGGCTTTAGGATCAACAAGTAGATTTGACTGCAAGTAGTAGTGATTTCAAATCATACTAATATATATATAATGCAATTTTAACATATATCTATATTAATATATGTATGAACATAATGTTTATGTTTGGTTAAAATTGCATTCTATATATATATATATATATATATATAGAATGCAATTTTAACCAAACATAAACATTATGTTCATACATATATTAATGCGGAAGCGACAATAACACATACAAATTAACAGTTGATTTGCATTATGCTCTCACACAACATAATGCAAAGATAACAGTAAAATCATACATACAGTATTCACAGTAAAAACCCATAAATGTAACAACATATATAGGAAATACTCATCATTATAGAATGTACAAATACACATCATGTAAACCAATAGAGGATTGGTACTTATATTTTGTTTGAAGTACACAAACTGCATCCAGACCTTCCACAAACCTCACAGCCTTAGACCACATTGTTCATCACTCTCAACAGTGGGTCACCCCTGAGCTAGGACTAAACTCCATCGGGAAAGGGATCCCTAGGCTAGGTAGGGACAACAAGGAGTTGCATAGTACAACAGGAAGGATTTCCTCCAAGGAGCCACTTACACCCACAACTCACAGACTCCCATTCCCCACATGCATGTCCCACCCCAAGAGTGTACACCTTCACTATCACATAGTCCATCGGTTACCACACCTCCCTTTCCTTGGGCTTCAACAACAGGTCAGATCAGGAATTATCAGAGCTATGTAGTTGCTACTAGACTCCTTCCAGGATAAATCACTTCCCCAACACACTCTCTCACCTAGAGAGAGTTTCTCATGGGCCTGACAACCTGCTTCTTCACTCTCGCTCCTTAACACATGGGCATGGATGGAAAAACAGACAATTGGACGTGGGGAAATGGTAATGACAGAGAAATATGCAGGCCACCCATAGGTTACAGGTATCACAAGGGTATCAATTCGAGATTGTAGAATAGGTTCAAGGTGGTTGAGGAATTCAACAATGGCGGACACAAATGACTAACTTCGTGCTTGCTCAGTGTATTCATGAATGGGGAAAAACCATGGCCAGAAGGGAGAGAATGGTGAGAATTATTCGAATGGTGAGCATCCCTAAAGACTGGTGAGAGCGCCCCCATAAAAATGCATGCATTTTGGATGACACTTGGCTCTCCAGGAGCACATTTCCCCCCCACTTGGAACTTGTTCCCCTCCCTAAAGGAACTTAGAATAAATTAATATCCTCTTTACAACTTTTAGAATAATAATTATATATTATTCTCTTGGATTTAAACTCTTAATATTATCCCTTTTCCTTAATCTCTTAGCCTCCTCCCTTGCCCAACCTAGTGGAGCATAGTCCCCCATACTCTTTCTTCGTGGTCAGTCTACACACAACAATTTTTTTATATTAATAATATGAATATTTACATGTACAAAACAGGCTCCTAGCCTTTAACATCTAGGCTCTCCGGCCTAATAAGCACATAGGTTTCCTTGCTTATAACACTTGGCTCACTAGCTTACAAAACATGTCACAATTCATAGTTACAACTGGGGCTCAGCCTTGGGATATTACAATCCCATCCCCTTATTTTTGCACTGTCCTCAGTGCAAATCATTTACACAACATCCACAAGATTTTCAAAATATTCAAAAAGATGCGGGTATTCTACCTGCATAGCATCTTCATGCTCCCATGTTGCGTCCTCAGGACCGTACTAGGTCCACTAGACCTTTACAATCCCTATGGCTCAATTCCAGAGCTACTTATTCTTCTGGTCCAGTATGTGCACCAGGTGCACTTGTAAAGTGCCTTATTGCTCCACTTGAATCACATTCCAATCAATCACATGATTAGCATCGGGTATATATTTCTTGAGCAAGGAGACATGAAATACATTATGAATAGTCATGCATGTTGGCAATGCAATACTATAAGCTAATGGTTCAATTGTTTCTATAATTTCAAATGATCCACAATATCTGGCTGCCAACTTGGAACAATTCCCCGACTTCAGGGAACTTCTGTTGGATTTCACCTTCAAGAAACCATGATCACCCACTTTAAATTCCTAGTGAGTTATGTTCTTGTCAACATAGCTTTTCTTCCTGTCTTGGGCAACCTTCAAATTCAGTTTAATCTTCAACATTTT
Organism: Picea engelmannii; assembly: GCA_009831015.1. Classification (NCBI taxonomy): domain Eukaryota; kingdom Viridiplantae; phylum Streptophyta; class Pinopsida; order Pinales; family Pinaceae; genus Picea; species Picea engelmannii. The sequence continues at coordinate 224,163 of ML805676.1, forward strand.
CTCTTCCATTTCCTTGAGAAACTCTGGCCCAACCACTGCTCTATCATCTGGGTTGTCCCATCTTACTAGGGTGTTTCACTTTCTTTCATAAAGTGCCTCAAATGGGCTCATCTTTAGTGATGTTTGATACCCGTTGTTGTAAGCAAACTCTACCAAGTGTAGGTAGTCTCCCATCTGGATGGTTTGTCCATCACATACATTCTTAAGATATCTTCTATCACTTGATTAACTCTTTATGTTTGTCCATTAGACTCAGGATGATAGGCTATGTTGAAGTTCATATTTGTTCTGAACCCTTTAAATAATCCTTTACAAAAATTTGAGGTAAACTTTGGGTCTCTGTCAAACACAATTGTCTTGGGTATGCCATGCAAGTGTGCTACTTCCCTCACATAAATATCAGCAACATTAGTTTCCTTGTGAGTAGTCTTCAATGGAATAAAATGGGCAGCTTTAGTAAATGTATCCACCACTACCATGATGGAATTATGTTGCTTGATTGATCTGGGTAATCCTGTGATGAAATACATTGTCACCACTTCCCACTTCCACTCATGGATGGGTAATGGTTGTAGAAACCCAACTGGGTGTCTATGCTCATCTTTGACCCTTTGACACTCCATACATGTGGTGATGTACCCTGTAATTTATTTCTTCATGTCTGGCCAATAATATTGGCTCTTGACTGCTGAAACTGTTTTTTGATATCCAAAGTGCCCTGCATAAGGCACATTATGCATTTCTTTTAAAACGACACTCCTCAATTCAAGAGAATTGGGTACATAAGCTATGTTTATGTACAAGATAATTCCATCAATTCCCAATTCATAATCTTCATCTTTATGATGCATTTTACCTTGCTGCAATTTAGTTACCAATTCCTTGTACTGCAAATCAACTTTTGCAGCCTTATAAATTATGCCTTTAATATCCGTCTAATACATGCTAATGGTTGTAGCATACAGTTCATGCACTCTCTTGTTGAGTGTATCAGCCACTTTTTTCTCCTTTCCTTTGATGTTCTCGATATCAAAGTCATACTTAGAGAGGAATTCCAACCATCTACTCTACCTAGCATTAAAATTAGGTTGGTCAAACAAATATTTCATACCATTATGGTATGTTCTCAGCTCAAACCTCTTTCCCATGAGATAGTTTCTCCATTTATTTAAAGCGTGCACTATGTCTGCCAACTCCAAATCATGAGTGGCATAGATCCTTTCATGCTCTTTCAATTTCTTGGATTCGAAACATATCACAAATCTGTTCTGACTAAGGACTCCACCAAGTCCTTATTTGCACGCATCTGTGCAAACCACAAAATTTTCATTCGGATCAACAATCTGTAGAATTGGAGCATTGGTTAACAACTTCTTCAATTGCTGGAAGCTCATCTCAAACTTTGTTGTCCATTGAAACTTCTTCCCCTTCCTTTGCAAGGAAGTGATGGGATGAGTTATTCTTGAAAACCCTGCAATGAACCTTCTGCACTAGCCAGCTAGACCCATGAAGGATATGACTTCTATCACATTCTTAGGTGTTGACCACCCTTTAATGGCTTCAATCTTTTCGGGGTCTACTTCTATCCCTTCTTCAGATATGATATGCCCCAAATAGTGAATTTTGGTTTGATAAAATGAGCACTTGCTCAATTTGGCATATTGTTGATGCTCTCTTAGCACTTGTAACACCATCCTCAAATGATGCTCATGTTCATCTTCCGACCTCGAATATACAAGGATGTCATCCAAAAATACAATGACAAACTTGTCTAAATATTCTTGGAAAACACCATTCATTAAGCACATGAAAACAACTAGTGCCTTTGATAACCCAAATGGCACCACTTTGAACTCATAATGACCATACCTTGTCCTGAAGGCGGTCTTGTTGATGTCTTCCTCTTTAATCCTTACCTAATTGTATCCCAACCTGAGATCTATCTTTGAAAATATCCTTGCATCCTTCAATTGATCAAAGAGATCATAAATCCTTGGTAGAGGATACTTGTTCTTTATAGTCACTTTGTTCAACTGTCTGAAATCAATGCACAATATCAAGGTCCCATATTTATTCTTCAAAAATAACACTGGGGCACCCCAAGGTGACACTCTTGGGTGTATGTTCCCCTTATTTAAAAGATATTCAAGATGCATTTGTAGTTCTTTCAGTTCTAGTGTGCTCATTCTGTAAGGATTCTTTGATACTAGAGCTTCTCCAGGCATTAAATTTATAGATAAATCAATATCTCTCTTTGGTGGTAGTCCTTATACCTCCTTGAACACATCTTCAAAATATTCCAGGACTGCATGATCCTCCATATTTGGCACCTTATCCTTAGATGCTTATTCCATATGGGCTGCAAATATTTGATAGCCCTTCATGTAACACTTCTTCAACTGCATTGTTGAGATTTCTCGGACAGTAACTGCCCTGGGAATTCCTTGGACTACTCTTTGATTTCCTTCCTCATCCAAGCAAGTGAATGCCTTGTTACGATAGTCTAATATGGTATGGTGTTGTTCCAACCAATCCATACCAATTAGGAAATCATATGATACCAAAGGCAATATGTTCAAATCTTCCTTGGTACTCAGTCCATTCATGCCCACTGGACATGATTTAACCAACTCAACAACCTTCCTCTTGGCTCTTGTAGACAGTTGTACCAGCCAATATTTCTCATGCTTTCTTCTTGGAAATTAAAATATTTCCACTACCTTAGGATCTATATAGCAATGACTATCCCCTGAGTCTATTAAAATAGTAAAGGCATGGTTATTGATCATACCTTCAACTTCAATCATGTGTGATTGAAACTCAGCTTGGTTGTTGTCCAAGGTTGCATAGATCCTTGGTACTCTTCTACCCATGTCCTCCACTATTTCTTCTTGTTGAACATTATGAACAACTCTCACCCTGTCCTTTTTGTGAGGGAAATATCTATACCTATGATCTCCATTACAGCCCCAACATTGCATAGGTGTATGCCTTGGCCTTTGCCCACTTCTTCATCCATACTGGGCTCCCTCAAAATTGGTTTTCCTTGAGGACTATTTATGAAAAATGGTGGATTCTTTCCCTTCTGCCTCTATTCCTTCTTGAACTTCCTCTTGTCTTCCCAAGCTCTTTGGAAAGTAGGTTTTCCCCTATGCTGATCATATAATAATTTTGGTGTCCTTATAGTTTCTTCCATAGTATTGGGATCATCATATTGGATTTTGTCACTGATAAAAGATGGCATCCTGCTCAGGTACCTTTGAATATTGACTGTCTCCTCCTTAATGAAAGGGACGTATTTCAATAGCTCTAGAAATATCCTTTCATATTCATCTATAATCATGATGCCCAATTTAAGTTCAAAGAAATCTTTCATGTTTTTGTCATAGTATCTCTTGGTTAAGTACTTCTTTTCAAAATGTTTCTTGAATTCCTTCCAAGTCACATTTTTCTCCCTGAGGCATTGTACTTGCACCAACTGATCCCACCATATGGATGCCTTTCCTTTCAGATGGTAGATAGAAATTCTTCCCTTTGCATGAGAAGAATAGTTTTGCAATTGAAAGTACTTCCTCATGCCAGGAATGTCTCAACATCTTCATCCTTCTTATGTTCTCCATAAAAAGTAGGAGGTTTGATCTTATTCATTTCACCCTTCAGTTCATCCACTCCAGACCTCCTATGTTTTCTGACAGAGGATGGACTTGAGACATTGTGTGATTTCCTATGGGAATGCTTTTGGGAGTGTTGGTTATGTCTGCTACCACTTCTTCCTCTTCTTTCCTCATGAGGGGACCTATGGATACCTGATTTGTTGGATCCACTTTCCTTATCCAACTTCTTTTCAATTATTTCTAGGCTCCATATTAACTTCATATTGAATTCTTCTTGTTGCTCCTTGGCTCTCTTAAGCTTTGCGTTATCTTCTTGGTGAATTTGGACATCCTTTTGCAAATTTTTAATGATGTTCATCATGCTCACTTATTTATATATTTCTTCTCCATGCCCATTGAAGTTTGTTCCTTCAACTCCCAAATGTACATCCATTCCTCTAAATTCATCCTTTGGACTCTAAGCATCATGTGCCTCCTCCATTTCTCTGCACTATGTAGCAATCATGTCTGGTTCTGTCAATTGCTAACTCTGCAAAATTTCCAGTCAACCAAATTTTTGTCAGGCTATTAATCTTAATAATTTTCCAGAATAACATAAACCAATCTGATTCAACAAAAGAATATCAGACTCCATTTTCTATGGGTCTTAGTCGATAAAGAACCCCCACGGATCTATCTCCGATCCCTACTCTTTTCTGCAATAATTTTTTGACGCTAGCCCCTTTTCCTTCAGACCTTAATTCGCATGTGACCAAGTGTTAATAGTTGGGTGCTTATCCAAAGACTTGAAACTTCAGGGCTCTGGAGCTTTGGAGGTTTCCATTTTTTCACATCACAAACATCACAGAACATTGAATTGGTGAACTCACGAAGGATGGTGGATCTATGGTCCACATTCCCTGTTCATATGTACGGTGGATAGGAGCTCCGATACTCTGGGCTTCGATGGTTAACAAAGCACATCACCACAAATCTCCCGGAGTGTCGAATTGGCAAACTCGCAAAGTGGGGTGGATCAATGGTCCATGGATTCTTAGCATCCTACGACTAATATTTACTATGGAACTTCAGGATTTGGGAGTTTTGGACTGTCGGTCTCAATTTTTCCGAAGTGCCAAGTCTCTGGACTGATGCATATGTTGCCAAGTGTCATTTCTCGATCAATAGTCGAGATTAACTCCGGCCCTCCAACTTCGGGGCTCCACAACTTCGGAGCTTTGGCGTTCTGAAACTTTAGAGGATTTCACATCTTCACACCCAAAAAATCTCAACCGCGAATCTTTGAATACTTCCACCTCACCCCCGATGGCGTTATCATGTCATGTCACTTCGATTCTACGGGACTTCGGGGATTTCTTCCTTTCACTAATTCATGGACCATTTATTCCAAAGTGCCAAGTCTCTAGGCTTCATGATCTGGAACCACACGTCCTCTGTGACCATCAAGGTCCCACTAACCATGCTCAAGAAGAGTGCCACATGGTGGAATACTAGAAGCGAGCACGTGACCCAATCAGATGGGTGAAATGTGTCACATTCTAACTGGCATTTCAATCTTTGTAAGTACATGACTCACTACCATGTGGCATGCATCTTGTGTGTCCACGTCATCTCGGTGATGTCAGAAAGCCACGTCACTTCGGGACTTCGGGCTTCGAAAGATTTTACACTTGCATTCCTCAAATCTCCCGAACTGCAAACTTTCGAACTACTTTACCTTCCGGGTTCCACATGGTACAATTGTAAGAAATTAAGGTGGTGGCACATGGCATGTCTAGGAAGGGTCCACATCACCCCAGGTGATGTCATCATGCCACGCCACTTCGAGACTTCGGGATATTCCACACTAGCTCACTCCAATTCTCTCGAACACCGAACTCTAAATAAGTTGATCTTGTGACATGCATCTCCTTTAATGAATGGTTCGAATGAACTCCTGACTTCAAGACTTTGGGAGTTTTCAATCTATTCACACCTTGTTTCTCCTGAACGTCGAATTACTAAACAAGTCAATCTGCTGACATGTGTCCCTTTCAATGAACGGCCTGGATTTACTCAAACTTCAGGACTTCAGGAGTTTTCACCTCAACACGCTTTGTTTCTCCTAAATTTTGAATTCCCAAACAATCTGATCTACCGACACATGTCCCTTTTGATGAACGGTCTGGATTAACTCTGGACTTCGGGACTTTGAGGATTTTCACTCTAGCACACTCCATTTCTCCTGAAGTGTTGAACTATTGTTTATGACTCACAACCACTTGCGTGCAAATACGATGGTTGAGATCTGCTTTGCACCACTGTGCCTTACCTTCTGTTCTTGGCTTGATCTAATAGTTATGATTTGTCTTCGACCAATCCAACAGTCAAGCACTTCTCCTCGGATCTATGGTGTAGATCCACTCCGGGACTTCGAAACTTCGGGCTTCAGCCCCTTTTTCTTTCTAACACATAAACTTTGTCGAAGTCATGAAGTCCGAAGTACTTAGGGGTAACTTTCCTGTACTCTTTTCCCATATATTAAGGTTGTGAAGGGTCTGCCTTCTCCCGAATAGATCCTACAACCCAACACTATGGTTGTTGTGGCTTCCTTCTATGTTGTCATTCCATAAACTATTATACTTACTTCTCTTCTAAATGCATTCCCAGTGTTCACACGGTGCCTTATTGGCACTCAGGGACAATCTCAGGTTCATATTTTTTCCCTCTCGACAACAATTCTCTCTGAAACCTTTGTTCTGTTAACCACTTACACGACCCATCCAGGTTCAGTGTTGAAACCATGGGCTCTAATACCATTTTGTAATGTCCCCAGCCACCACCAACAAACCGGGCAACACTACCTAATGACTGTATCTTTGCTTCTCTTCTCTAATGCTCGAATATATATATATATATATATATATATATATATATATATATATATATATATATATATATATATATATATATATATATATATATATATATATATATA
>ML805676.1:230944-275782 GCA_009831015.1 Picea engelmannii
ATATATATATATATATATATATATATATATATATATATATATATATATATATATATATATATATATATATATATATATATATATATATATATATAGATAGATAGATAATGCAATTTTAACCAAACATAAACATTTTGTTCATACATAGATTAATGCGGAAGTGACAATAACACATACAAATTAACAGTTGATTTACATTCTACTATCACACAACATAATGCAAAGATAATAGTAAAAGCATACATACATTATTCACAGGCAAAACCCAAAAATGTAATAGCATATATAGGCAATACTCCTCATTATAGCATGTACAAATACACAACATGTAAACCAACAGAGGATTGGTAATTATCTTTTATTTGAAGTACACCAACTGCGTGTAGACCTTCCATGAACCTCCCAGCCTTAGACCATGCTTCTCATCACTCTCAGCAGTGGGTCACCCCCGAGATGGGACTAAACTCCATTGGGTATTGGATTCCTAGGCTAGGAAGGGACAATAGGAAGTTGCACAATACATCAGGAAGGATTTCCTCCAAGGATCCACTTACGCCCATAGCTCATAGAATATAATTCCACACATGCCTGCCCCACCCTAGGAGTGTACACCTTCACTGTCACACAATCCATCGACTTCTACACCTCCCTTTCCTTGGGCTTCAGCAATAGGCCGGATCAAGAATTCTCAGAGCTCTGTAGATGCTATTGGACTCCATCTAGGAGAACTCACTTCCCCAGCACACTCTCTCACCTAGAGAGAGTTGCTCACATGCTTGACAACCTACTTCTTCTATCCATGGATCTGACAACCCTATTCTTCACTCCCACTCCTCAACACATGGGCATGGATGGCAACAACAACAACTGGAAATGGAGAAACGGTAATGACAGAGCAATATGTAGGCAACCTACAGGTTATAGGTGTCACAAGGGTATCAATTCGGGCTTGTAGAAGAGTTTCAGGGTGGTTGAGGAATTCAACAATGGAGGACACAAATGAATAACTGCGTGCTTGCTCAGTGTATGTGTGAATGGGGCAAAACCATGGCCAGAAGGGAGAGAATGGTGAGAATTCTTTGAATGGTTAGCATCCCCTGAGACTGGTGAGAGTGCCCCCATAAAAATGCATGTGGTTTGTATGACACTTGGATCTCTATGAGCACATTTTACCCCCACTTGGAACCTGTTCCCCTCCCTAAAGGAACTTAGGATAAATTAATATCCTCTTTACAACTTTTAGAATAATAATTATATATTATTCTCTTAGGTTTAAGCTCTTAAGATTAGCCCTTTTCCTCAATCTCTTAGCCTCCTCCCTTTCCCAACCCAGTGGAGTGTAGTCCCCCATAGTCTTTCTTCGTGGTCGGTCTACACACAGTGATGTTTTTATATTAATAATATGAATATTTACATGTAAAAAACAGGCTCCTGGCCTTTAACATCTAGGCTCTTCAGCCTAATAAGCACATAAGCTTCCTTTCTTATAACACTTGACTCACCAGCCTACAAAACATATTACAATTCATAGTTACAATTGGGGCTTGGCCTTGGGATATTACACATTATGAGGAAACACATTGGTGGAAACCAACAATGGAACTTGTGCCATGGAAAAAAGGGAGGAGGATTTTTTCATACAAGTTCATTGCTAACTCTCATTGCACATAGATATCATAGATCGAAAGCACATCTCTTAGGTTGAAAGGGAGATTCTACAAGTCATAGAGCTACCATCAAAGGATCCATTGCGGAGGATGGATGTTCCTCCCAACCGTAGCCTTGTTGTTTTAGTTCTCAACATCAAGACACCCTCGAGTTGGGGATATGAATTCACAAGAGACATTGGTCCCTAAGGTTGGATAATGTCCCCCTCTCAACAGTCAAAACTCACATCTAATTCTAGTCCACCAATTCTCTTCCCCTCAACCTACACAACCCAAAGGATGGAATCCCCCTCACTTCACATAGTAGCTAAGGCCTTTCCACTCCCCTTTAGGGATTCCAACACATGTTGAACAAGAATTCTACTTGTTGGTACCTCAAGAATTATACAGCTGCAACACAAATTCGCCTAGCAACAAAACACATGCTTCCTTGGATTAATTTCAAACAGAACTTCACTCACAAGCCCACAGACTTTTTGTCCACAAAATTCTGGCTCCAAACAGTTTCCAAACATGCCCACAACAACTACCTTCAATCTTTAATAATCAGAACTCCATTGTTGGCCAGAAAACTCCATGTAAAAACAACTCTCTCTGCAAAAACATGAATGCATAATTTTGGTTCCCTACCCAAACAAATTTCCTTCCTTTCTCTTGCTTGCTTGAATTGCACTCTTCCCCAAGTTGATTGTACTCAACCCCCATGCTCTCGATAACTATGGGATGTGACTCTCACACCCACCCTCTTACATGAATTCAATGATTGGGCTCTAGAACACTCAACAACTAATGGAAGGTTCATGGTAAGGATAATTTGGAAAGAAATAAGAAATGGTTTTTGGTTTAATAGACATGGGTAAATTCTCCCCCTTGGACCCCTTCCCTCTCTTGTGGATAATTAGCCCCCAAATATTCGTCTGTGTCCATTTGTAGTCGGCGATACATTTTATTCATTATATTCAATTTACATCATGTACATATTACATCACTTTGGCTCTCAACCATATACTACATTTACAATATACATTGCTAGTTTGGAGTTTCAAAACATGGGTGTTACATGGATTATGATAAGGTGACTTGGTTATATATTAGGCTAATGTTGATTTAGATCGAGATGAGATTTCAAGTAATAAATTAGATAATGGGGTGTCTTTCCTCAGCTTCTTTTGTAGTATTCACAAATGGTTGAACATCCATTTTTTTCTTTCTTAGTAGGGGAATTAGATAGGGATGCTTGATGTCTCCCTTCTTAATATTACTAGTTGCAAAAGGTCTAAGAAAAATGGTAACTACATCTAAAATTGAAGGTACTACAAAGCGTATTAAAATAGGAAATTATCTTTCCTTTTCCCATTCAATATTCGTATATGATGTTATTCTATTTGGAATAGGATAAATAAGGGAAGCAAAAAGGAACAAGGAAATTATTAATAGATAAATCAATGGACATGGAAGTGAATGCTCACAAATCCTCGATTATTTTCAATGGTTTGGAAGAAGTTTTAGGGAGAAAAATTATTCAAATATTTTCTTTTGCTCCCTCACCCTTTCATAAAGGGTCAAAATACCTAGGGTTTTATATTAAACCTAATAACTACATATTTAAGGATAGTAATTGACTCTATGACTAAATTGTAGGGAGGGTGACATATTATGCTATAGGTGGTTATCCAATGGAGGAAAACTAGCTTTGGTCAAATTAATTTTGGATCAAATGCCTACTTATTGGCATTATTTAGCTTGCATACCAAAAGGAATATTGGAAAATAATTAGAAAAAAGTTCTTTAGTTTCCCGTGGACATGGAAAAGAGAAAGGGAAGACATACCCTTGGTTAAGTGGAAAAATCCTTCAAAACCACAAGAAGCAAGAGGGTGGGGTTTAAATAATATCCATTTGTATTAGTTGCAAAAATTCTTTGGAGAATGATGGAAAATTAAGGTTTATAGGGAAAAACAAAGAATGAAAAGTATATAGCTTTTACGATAATGGAGGATTGGATTGAAATTCAAGTGAAGGTGTTTGGAGGGAATTCAATCATCTAGAACACATTAGTGAAAGATTTTACATTTCTAGGGAAATTATTGGCTTTGAAGGTTAGAAAAGGAGACAGAGTGAGAATTGGGGAGGACCCATGGATGGGTTGTATAGGAAATTTTAGGCTTCTAAACCTTTAAAAATTGCACTTACTAGCATTTTTATAGTTAGTAAATGCAGTTGAACCAGGATTGAGATACATGTGGAATCAAGGTTGGTAATTAGCTAATCATATTGAGCTTCGAGGAGAAGAGGTATAAGAACAACATAATTTTATTTTCAACCTTAAGATCAGTGTTATTAGACATAATGAGGAGGAAGATGAAATATTTTGGTCAAAAAATAAACCCTCTATAAAGTACACAACAAAGCTAGGCTATGAGGTCAAGATGGAAGAGAATGAAGAGGTGGAAAATAAGTGGTCGTGGAAGTATTTATGGAAGCTCAAAAGTCCTTTAAAAACCAAGATACTTCTATGGTTGGCATTATCAAACATAGTACTTACTTGAGTAAATTGCAAAAAAGGACATGGTAGGGATCTAAAAGGTGTATCCTATGCCAAAAAAAAAAATGATGGCTTTATTGATTTTCTTTTAGTACATTTCCCTTATATTAAAGAAGTTTTGGATGATGCAATGAAACTAACAAATGGGAAAGATAAATGGGAAGGGGAGACATTTTTTTGTTGTTTTGTACGATGGTATAAGGATGATGCAATGGTAGATCATAAGTCCTTGACTCGTGTGACTTACTATCACATAGGCCCCATGGTTCGCAAGAAATGTTTGATCTTCCAAAGAAAGGATATTCCACTTGTATATGTCAACTGTTAAATCAGATATGCATACGAAGGAATATGGAAACTTAAAAAGACAAAGAGTCCCAAAATTATGAAATCCAATAATATTGACAAAACAAAGGCATGGGGATACTTCAATGGAGCCTACCAAGAAACTTTATATGTTCATTGAGTGGGAAGCATTTTATTCTTAAGAGAAAATCAATGTATATCTTTCAAATCAAATATTGGAGAGGGAACACACAAAAGAGTTGAACTATATGGTCTATGGTTATCATTAAAATTGATTTTTAAAGAGGTCTTAACAATCTTATAGTTTGGGGGATTCCAAAATTATTGTAGAGTCGGAAATATAAATTATAAGTTTTAATACTTACTATTGTTCCCAATCATGGATACATTTAGATAGGTAAGAACACAATTGATTGTTTCCTTTTAGCATGTTTTCATAGAGTTAAACAAGAAATCATATGAGCCTCCCAAAGAAGTTATATTATTACAAGACAAGGCACTCAATATAGTTGAAGAAATGGAGGGAAGTTCACTCTCAGTCAAGGTTCTTTCCATTTTTTATTAGGTTACAAAACCGTGGATAGAAAAGTATTGCATGAAAGAATATTTATATGTTTGTATAGGAATATGGAACTACCTATTAAAAGTATAAAAAATTTATTTTTGTTTGTGTAATTTTGTAACTAGGCATGGCATCTAAGTCATGAGCTATTGGAAAATTGTATTAATAGGACATCTCATAGTGAGTCTTTTTGTGGTTAGTATTAATGAAGCAACATAAGAGACATAGTCTTCTAGGAGTGTCGAAATGGTACCTAAGGAATATGGAACTATCTATTAGAAGTATAAACAAATTATTTTTGTTTGTGTAATTTTGTAATAAGGCATGGTATCTAAGGCATGAGCTATTGGAAGATTGTATTAATAGGAGATCTCATAGTGAGTATTTTTGTGGTTAGTACTAATGAAGCAACAAAAGAGACATAGGAGTGTCAGAGTGTCGGAATGATACCTAAGTGATATGTATATTTTGATTTCTCCTCGAAATATTAAATATATACTTTTTTCATGGAAAAAAAAGAGTAAATGGAAATTAGCATAAAAATATGGAGTAGACCAATACAAATGCATGATTAATCACTAATAAAACAATAAAGATGTAAAGACGACATTGAATATATGCAAAGTAACTTGATTGAACACAGAAGTGAATACTAATATATTTAAAAAGGAATATGAATGAGACGTGACTAAGACACGTTCTAGACACCAAATTAGTAAAATAAACCCAAAATTAAAAACAATGTGACAAAAATACACAACACAAAACATTATCATATACCCCATTTTCCGTTTTATACAAAATAAAATTAAAAAATAACACTAAAATAATGTATCGTAATAATCATTACAAACATTACTTAAAATTGAATATTGATTTTAACATTACTGCAATAGAATATTAATTTCAATTTTCAATAAATATTAAAGCTATCCATAAAAATAATTATACACTTTCTTTAGATTAAGTATTATACCAAACAAAAAAAGAAAATGATGTAAAAAAATATCTCTAGCACTACCCTTTGACAAATACACAACAACTTATTATGTGTGATTTCAATATATGTTCATTCCCAGTTTTAGTAAATGCGCTTTAAACTAAAGGTTGAATAAGCCAAAATTGCAAAACAAATTTAGTAAATGCACTTTAAATTAAAAAGTAAATAAGTCATAATTGTAAAATAACTGGGTTTTGTTTAGTTTTTTCCTTCATTTTGTTGTATACATAGTGTAAATTCATAGGTTTTGGTATTGGTATAGGTTATGGTGTGTAATTCATTTTGGTGTATAAATAGTGTAAATTTATTAGTATTGGTTATGGTGTTTAATTTAGTAGGGACATTTATTGAAGTATTTAAAGGAGGAAATTAATAGAGAGATCAGCTCCAAAACCTTTTATATAAAGACCAAAACAAGGAAACTAATAGAGAGATCGGCTCCAAAACTTTTTATACAAAGACCAAAACACTCAAGTATTTGAATTAGCTCAACAAACTTATGCTAATTATATGAGAAAATTTTATATTTATTCTTAAAAATGTTTTTTATTCAATTTTGATTTTTTATTCAATTTGTTTCAATTATTTAATTTTTATTATATTAGGGGTGGCAGGAGCGAGTTGGATCATTCTTGATCCCAGGGAAAAATAAGAATTTACTTATGCATGGGGTTTAGGGACAACCACAAATCATCAGGCAGAGGCATCTGCTCTTCTTCAGGGGGTACTATCAGTGAATGTAGATAGAGCAATGACTTTTAATGTCATTGGCAATTTGAGCCTAATTATCAACCTAATGAATTCTAAGAATACTCCCTTCGATTGCAAGCTAGCATCACTCATAGAGAGAATTCAAAAAGAGATTCATCAATTTCGGAATTTCACCTTCTTCCAGTTCTTAAGGGCGTCAATCTCTAAGTTGATGGTCTTGCAAACGAAGCCACAAAATTAAATGAAGGGGTTGTTAGAAAAAATGAGGGTTTATATGTTCAAACCATCCTATAAATTCATTTGCAATTTATTAAACATGAAGGCGTGTTACTATTTCAACAACCAACACATGTCAAGGCAGTCAAGATGTCAGGCAATATAAAGCAGGGGATGGGATGTGAAGAGCATTACTTCTCTGCTATCCACACACATGCTAGCCATAACTCTCGATCGACAATTTGAAATCGATTGAAGTTTATCTCAAGACTTAGGTGGGATAATGGCTCAATATAAGAGGTTTTAGTGATAGGGCATGGTGGTGATCAACCTCGGTCCTACTTGTCTTCCAAGTAAGAATTACTTATTCTCTCTTGTCCATGCTTTGGAGCTTTTGTTCAATGCAATGGGACTTGGTGATTTTTCTTTGATGCCCTATTAAGCAATGTTATTTGGGTGATCTGCTCTGGTACTTTATTTTGGTTCTAGATTTTTGTGGCTTCAAGTTCCTTATGGGTTTCTTTGAGATTTTGTTCGTTGTTTGGGTGCTTGAATTTGTGGGTTGGCCCTCATCCACCTCATTTTATCCCCTCTAGTGTAGTCCTCTTCATGTGTCGGTAATTTGAGCAGGTCAATAATGTTCATTTCAAGGGAATATTAGGTTTGTTCTCTGGAAGATGTATATTTGGGTTCCTCTTAATCCTGCATTGATTAGGGAACAATCAAATATCCTAAATATGAACCATTGTGAAGTCCAAGAACTTCATAGAGTGCTCCACAAACACAAGGATCTTGTTAATAATAACATAACTTCAATTTTTTGAGTAACCACCAAAAATCATGAGAAAAAACATCAATGTGTTTCTCATATTGCTTTGGTCATGAATACTTTGGTTCAAGAGAAGAGACAAATCCAAGTTTTGGAAGTTGAGTGTTGCATGCTAAGGAACATGGTCTATAATCTTAGTAAAGGCTTACTCTCAACTACCTTCAATTACAAAATGTTAGTAAACTCAACCCTATAATGTTTAAAGGAAGAAGAAATTGTGCATCAAATGATGGAAAACATGAACTTGGGTATTCGAGAATCTCATCCTACCAACATTGGACAAGGTAAAACCAACAACAAACATGTCTTTCATTAATTTTTATGCTATGTAAAACAATATTTATTCTAGGAATGTTTTATAGAGTGTACTCTAAAAACAACTTTTTAGCAACTACAACTAAGTATGATCTAAAATTTTGTGTTTCTGACATATATTTTCTACCTAGAATTTTATGTTTCCAACATATATTGTCTACCTATATTGCTAGTTCTATTCCATGACAACCCTCTTTTTGTACTATTCAATATTCAATTTAACTATATCTTTTTATAATATAAATTTACCAATTTCTATTAAAAAAATATTATTATGTTAAATTTTTATATTTAAAATTAAACTTTTTATTTAAAAAATGTTACAATTACATTTCTTAAAAAAATATTGCATTAATTTTTTTTTTATTAAGTATGTTTCAAAGGAAATTGAAAGTTGGTTTGATTAAAACATTCTCACTCAAAGAATTAAATTTTAAAATTAATTTATTTTTATTTTTATTTTATTTTAAAATAAATTATTAAATTTGTTTTTAAAATATTGTATTTATTTATTTTTTATTAAATTTGTTTTAAAGGAAATTGGAAGTTGGTTTGATTAAAACATTCTCACTTAAAGAATTAAATTTTACAATTAATTTATTTTTATTTTTATTTCATTTTAAAATAAATTATTAATTTTTTTCTTATTTTATTTATTTATTAGGTTTTTTCTTAAAAAATTAATCCGATTAAAAAAAATTAAAAATTAAAACATGTGTTTCACTTTCAAAATTATAATGTAAAATAAGTAAAAATAAAAGCATGCATTTCACTTTCAAAATTATGATGTATATGGATTTATTCATAACATAGCCACTACGTGTAATTAAAACATGTCTTTAAGATAGAGAAATCCTAACATTGAGATTAAGATATGTGTTTGTAACGTGATTTAATAATAGACACACATCAAACATAATCCACATAGTGAGATTCCATTATATTAACAAGTCAAAAACAACTCACAAATTATAACCACAATAATAAACTAAATAAATCTATGGTATTTCATTAAATAAAATATATAACATTTAACTAAACGAATATGTTAGCATTTATAAAGAGATGGTTAAGAATAAAAAGCTTCACTTTCATGTTAAAGTACCCACTATAAAATATGAATAAAAATATAATGTATATTATTTAACTTAATAAATATAATAAATATGTGTAATGAATATATTACTATTTCTTACCAGATGAATAAGAATAAAAAGTTTTATTAGTCCTTGTCGAAGGTATAGAGGGATTATAGCGATCGATAATTCGTTAACTTTATATTAGTTTGTCGTTTGACTTCAAATTTTTGCATACTTTCTATTGTTCGAACTACAGAACTAAAAATATTATTTTTTATATAATAAAAAAACCCATATATGTCATGATCTTATTGGATAATAGATTTGAGGTCTTATTGCCAGCTTCACTATTCCCAATGAATTATATGTTGTCATATCCAAAGCTTTTATCATCTATGGTATTTTTGAATTTGTACTATTCATACTGAAATGTTTAGATATCCAAAGTTTATAGCGATCGATAATTCATTGATTTTATATTAGTTTTTTGTTTGACTACAATTTTTTGCATAATTTCTATTTTTCGAACTACAGAACTAAAAACATTATTTTTTATATAATAATAAAAAAACATTTGGTATTCCCAATGAATTATATGTTGTCATATCCAAAGTTTTTATCATCTATAGTATTTTTGAATTTGTACTATTCATACTGAAATGTTTAGATATTCAAAGTTAATAGCGATCGATAATTCGTTGATTTTATATTAGTTTTTCGTTTGACTACAATTTTTCGAACTATAGAACTAATTTTTTTTTTTTTTATATAATACAAAATCCCATATATGTCATGATCTCGTTGGATAATAGATTTGAGGTCTTATTGTCAGCTTTGTTATTGCCAATGATTTATATGTTGGCATATCCAAATTTTTTATCATCTACGGTGTTTTCGAATTTGTACTATTCATATTGAAATGTTTGGATATCCAAAGTTTTAAGCATGGATAGTCAGTTTTCATATTACTTTGTCCTCTGAGTAATTTTTTTTAGCATAGTCTCCAGTGTTTGAACTATTGTTATTATTTTTATTATTTTTATTTTTTATTGCTATTATTATGTTTGACTTTTCTTTATTGTTGCGTGCTTGGAGAGGCTTTTTCATTATTGTGTGCGTAAACTTCCACACTACATTATTTCTTAAATATTTGCACAGCGTGACGCCTTCAACGGTTCTGATAGCCTTAAGTGTTTACCTAACAGGCCTCGCAGCCTTAAATGTTTACTCTACAGGCGTGTTACAACACAATTTCCTCCAATTTTTTGATACACTATTGTCTACAATGAATTTGGGAAATATTGTTCTTCACATGCATTACTGGTTCACTGGTTGATGCATGTTCATTGGTTCGTTCAATGCTTCTTGTTTTTGTTTTATTCAACTTTGCAAAGTTGAGGTCCTGCAGCTGCAGTTGGACCTCTTCATGGTTGTTCACTGGTTTGTTGTTCTTCAACTTTTCAAGCAGTTGGACCTGTTGTTACAGTTTGCAAGGTTTGGAGTTGTGCTTCTATCATCCCTCGTTGACGGGTAAGTTTATGTTCCATGGTTCCGTTGCTATTCCTTGTTTGTTTCTTGCTATTTTCAGGTTGCAAGAAAGAATTTTCAATACTAGGAGTCCCTGGCTCGAAACCCTATTGCAGAACATCTTTTTGTGTGGCTGCTACGACCATAATATTTTCCTTGTTCTTGAACATCAATGTTCTATAAAGAACCCTCCTTTGTCGCAACCATAGTGACATATAAAAAAGAAAACTCCTCATTTTTCCTACTCCTGAAAACCATACGTTTGGTGCATTTTTCTCAATGTTCTCCTCAGATTTTTTGTTCCTGCCAACCATATGTTTCGTGCATTTTTCCCAGTCTATTCCCTTCCAAACGTCTTGTTCCTCTTTGAATGTCAATGATGGACACAGAACCTAGATCTGTCACAACTACAATGAAATATAAAAAAGAAAACCAGATGTTCTCCTCTTATTTTTTGTTTCTAGAAACCATGCGTTTGGTGCATTTTTTCCAGTTTGTTCCCTTCCAATCACATATGCCAACTTCCACTTCCTATATATCATGCCATAGTTGTTTCCAAAATAGCAATGCAAAGGGGTTTAGAAAACGAATTCGGAGTTGTCATAGGGGGCAAGCATCTGCCAGGGTCTTGTGATAGGGCATGCTTTTATTCTCGGAATCAAAAACTTCATTCACATGTTTCCTTTGTGTTGTCCTTTGTGTCTTGCAAAGCATCTTCTGCCACCGAAAAGCTTGTAGGGTGCATGCTAGGAATAGGTTCAAAAATTATATACCTTGAATACTCGGTCTTTGTGCTCAACAAATTTAAAGTGTTATTTATTTGGTTCATTGTTCATTGTATGTTTGTTTGCTTGTCGTATGCTGTAGTGACTAGGGGGATTGAATTTCAAAATAAGAAGGTTGAAGGATACATAGCGGAATTGGTATGCAATTCTGCACTTATAGTTTTCTATTTGTCTTTTTTCTGTTTTTTCGTTTTTTTTTTCTTTGTTTGCATATAAATTGAATATAGCTAAGAAACATCTTGAAAATCACAGCTTAAGAGATGAAACAAGTAATAGATGTTGAGTCCTATGAAATAGATACAGACTCCATTGTACATGACAACATCAACCAGGTATTGCATAGCAATGGGCTTTTTAGATTGGATGCATTCTCATATACTGTAGGAGATTGTCTTTTCGATGCATTTCAGGTTCTATTGCATTTTCGTTATTCCTCGGCCGACCTGCGCAATGGATTGATAGATTATTTCTTGGGTTGTTTAAAAAATGGTGACGTTGAGGCATTGGAGTCATATCAATACGAATTGGCATCTCATTTGCTTTTACAGTTGCATGGAATACATGATGTCACTACATATTTTTCAAAGATGTGGTTGTCTGCATCAGCAATTCTACCTGCATGTGAGAGGGGAATTTGGGGAGATACATTTTGTATATGGTGGTTGTCCAAGTGGCTTAGTATATCAATTGGAATATGGTCATTGACAAGAAAAACAAGATATCTATTATTCAACAAAACTGCATCTAGTGATCCATATTGCATCTTGTTCCATGATGTCAATCCTGTCAGTGGTCATTATGAACCCCTACTATATAGAAAATTATCCATATGCAATCTTGGAGGACCTCATATTTAGTTGTCCCTGTTTACAAAGACCTTGAATCACAATGGAAACAAATTATGCATCGTATACATTGCCATGGCTTCCAGATAGCGACAATTGTTGCATCTAGTTGTGGAGATAGTCTGTTCAATGAAATTTTCTATTTGGTGGGAACAGAGTTCGATGTGCAGTCGTTGGGGCTTTACACTATACAATCCTTTTGCAATGCAATTATAGACGAAAACGAATGGGATTTTAGTTGTTTGCATCAACACCTTTCGCCATATCTCCTATAAAATATGCCAACAATTGGAAGGTGGCAAGAATACCTTGTAAACATGGCACTTCCATATGAAAAAGGAAATGTAGAGGGTGACAGATTCTGTTTGCAATGGCTATCTATCATATTCATAGTAAATATCTAGGTCTGGTCGACCCTGCCAGATGACACTATCCATTCCTATTGTATTGATTCAAACTACGATCGAAAAATTGACATCATCTCGTTGAAAACAAATACACCACATATACATTATCAACCTTTTATGGGAAATACTATTGGTTCAGGGTCCACTGTCCATGTCACCCAAACCGCATCGAATTTGCATACGTGTAGCATGTTATTTAATGAGAATGAAACTCGTCACAGTTGTGATGAGTCCATACATGGCTTAAAAAAAAAGCGTAGACTAACTTATCACAACTTGAAAAAAGTCATATGTGAGATAAAAAAAAACATTGGTGGTGTGGGAAATACTACCAGTTCAGGGTCTAGTGTCAATGCTATCCAAACCACATCGAAACTGCATAAGCATGGCATGCTATTTAATCATAATGAAACTCATTCCAGTTGCCATGAATTCATCTTGACCTTGAACAAAAAATGTAGAATAACTTATCACAACTTGAAAAAGGTCATACGTGAGAGAAAAAAATACATTACTACGCTTCCTTCTAGACAGAAAATGACATACCACAACCAAAAAAAAATTGTTCGTGCACAACACAATCACATTTTCGCTTTTTATGTTGAGCACAAACATCACATGTCGAATGAAAAAGAACATAACAGTTTGAATCATCGAGACGGTGAGGATGAAATGTTCATAATAAATGCCACTTCCAACTCCAACATGGCTTCTCAACAAGTGGAACTAGTTTCCAGTGGCAAGCATAAGTTAACCTACCACATCTTGAAAAATAGATACGTGAGAGAAACAGGTACGGTCACATATCCCACAATGGTCATGGCACTGACCGAGAGGAAAAAATCACATTTCGTGGGCTAGAACCAACACCATGCACTGCTACCAATGAAGACCAGCAAACACTTTCTACGCATACTTCCCTATGGAAGAAAAATGCAAAACAGATATATATGAAACAAATCAAAGACACTCCTTTCATTGCATGTGCAATTTGCGATCAATTGAATTTTGCAAAAAACACTAAGTCTTTCACGCTTGATTTGGAAGCAGAATACCTCCGCTTGACACTAAATGATAAAACATTTTCCAGTGGCAATATTTGTCTTCCATGCAAACAGTCGCTTGAAAATGGAAAACTGCGACACTTTGCAATGCCTGACCAAATAAGATGTAATACAGCACTACCAGATGTAAGTGCACTTACAGAACTTGAAGATAGACTTGTGTCTCTACGAATTGAATTTGCAAAAATCATACCATGGGGCTATAAACGACCCCAAATGGGATTAACAAGATCAATTATTAATGTGCATGCCCAACTAGATGTTGTGCAAAAATCCTTACCACAATCCATTAGTGATACAATGACAATTGGTGTGGCTCTTCAAAGACACTTGCAATACAAGAATGCATATCAGACAGGTAAAGTGCATGTGCATGTTGTCATCAAAGCATTAAAAGAATTATGTTCCAGGGCCTTGTACAAAGCATAGAACATTTGTATAAATGAGAACTGCAACATTGTTCTTGGAGAAGGGGATGACAACTCTGCACAGACTCTTGAAACTTCTAGTGAATTTGATACAGGTGATTAATCGGAGAATAAAACACCTACTAAAACATTGATACATGGATTCACTGACTCACAGGGCATTCGTGAATTGTAAGACAAGATTGTTGAAATTGCACCTGCTGAGGGGAAACGTCCACTTGGAATATTCAAGGACAAATTTGCTAAGGAAATGAACTTCCCAACACTATTATATGGATATCCACGTCAAAGTGACATTAAAGAATGATTCAGTTACCATAAAATAGTTCGATGGGAGTTGCTACATTCAAGCAGTGACTTCTCCTGTCATATAACAAATTTGTTTTTCAAAACAATGCCATAATAATAGAGCAAGTGTCATCTTGCATGTGGGTGCGAATAAGAAAAGAACAGCTACAAGGAAGAAAGTTGTTGGCCAAATATTTCAAGTACAAAGTAAACCTAAAAAAAATACCGAAATCTGATATTGGATACATAGATTTCGAAAATCTTTGCATCTCTCCTGACTGTTTGCAAAAAAACAAGAAAACTATTTTTGGAATGATCCAAAAATTGGGACCACCAACATTTTTCATCACATTTAAAAGTGCAAAGCATCACTGGGATCCGTTGGTGGCTGCAGTATCTGACTTGTATATGAACAGAAAACGGAAAAAACAAACTGATACATTGGAAAATGATGACATTGACTACCTCATAAGAAAAAACCCAGTGACATGTACTCACTACTATAGACATAGAATAAATTCTTTGAGACAATTCATATACCATGATGAAACATTTTTCAAAAAAATATCAGACTACTTTTTGGTGATTGAATTCCAGAATAGGGGGGGTGAGCATGACCATGCACCGTTGTGGATAGAGGGTGCACTGGTCTATGGAACTGACACCAACTCATAGATCGAGCATTTTGTGGGAAAATACATTAAATTCAACACAGATCATTTGGATCAAGAACTTGCCAAAGTTCATAGAAATTATCATACAAAAAGTTGTAAAAAATGAAAAAACTCATATTGCAGATACAACTTCCCCATGTCGCCAATGAGAACAACAAGAATCATAGAGCCACTTAGTTTAGAGGACAATGTTGTCATTGAGAAATCTATATCCTTGTTCGCATTTCTATAACAACGAGACTTTGATGAGTTAATGAGCTTCGTCGACTTCTTGATAGAGCTAAATCTAACAGAAGATGAGTACATCCAAGCCATACAATGTACCCTTAAACAACCAATAGTTTTCCTTAAATGAAAAACTTTCCCATAATTGGAACAACAGTTTCTCCAAGGACATGACAGTTACGTGGAATGCAAATACAGATGCACAATATGTCCTTAATGCATATGTTGCAATGTCGTACTGTACCTTGTATATGACAAAGGTTGACAAATCTATGACAATACATTACTTAATATTCAACAAATGTCTGCTCAAAAAGCAGTCCACATTGCACTTTCCCTATCCCTCAATTGTAGTTCAAGGAAATGTGTCTTCATAAACACATCTCCACTTGAGAAACACACATTTTTTCTTAAACCATCGTATTTGTTAGAAGAAGATCCTGACAATTCAGAGGATGTGTTATGTCACTCTATTATTGATTATTACCTCCAGCGTCCATCTTCTATTAAGCATATCTTCTTAGCACAATCTGTATTGCATTACAAAAAAAATGGTGCACCCATATCAAAAAGAAAAAATCCCTCTATGATACGCTTTGTCAAATACAACAAACATACTGACTATGAAAACTATTGTAGAGAAAAACTGATGTTATACATTCCGTTCGATGAAAACGAAAACACATTAAAACAAAACTTCCCTACATGAGAAGTTGTGTATATTGCATCTGAGACTATAATGCAAACCAATGAATCTAGATTTACATACAATGTTAATCCAACATGGGGTGATCTAGTCTCTAGAAAGTGCAGTTAATGAACTAGAAAACCCTGACAATCTTTATGAAACATTCACAAACCGTAAAACAACTAGAACTCCCTTCGAGTCCTATAACTTGCAAGAAGATTTGCCTCATCCTCGAGCAGGCGGCATTGAAAAACGTATCAATCTTGGTTTTCAAGTCACAAAACATCCTTTCCTTATTGAAAATAATGAATACCTCAGAATCATACGTCTTTTGAATCGAGAACAACAAACAATTCTAAAGGACATTGTGCTTAAAAAACGCTTGAACATGCACACTCTTGTGCACTTGTTCCTTACAGGCGAAGCGGGAATAGACAAGACATTCGCAACAAAAGAAATATTCCAAATGCTTATATGAATCTATGATTCAAACAATTCCTCTGATCCTATGAAACCAAAGGGCCTAATAGTTTCATACACATGAAAAGATGCATATAATGCAGGTGGAACAATAGTCCACTCTGCATTTTTTATGCCTTTTAACAAGTCATGGTTTCTTCCACTCAGCAAGGAAATGTTAGATACCTTGTCTAAGATTTATGACGAACTGCAATTTTTCTTCATAGATGAGGTATCTTTGATTGGAAGTCATTTCTTGTATTCCGTTGAAAAACGACTAAGAAACATAAAACATGTGCACACGAAATACTTTGGAAACATTGACATGATATTCTGTGGGGATCTTTACCAGGCACATACCATCCAATATTCTTTGATATTTGAACAACCTATGGTCAACATGAAAACAATGACGCATGACTTCTAGAAAGACAATATAAAATGATTGAATTACATACTCCAATGCGCTAGACAGATGAAACATTTATTTCAATTCTAAATAGAATGTGGACAAACAACCACACACATGATGACTTAACATATATCAATTCAAGGTGCATGCAACCTACACCAACAGACCCAACCTTCCCTTACATGTTCTACACGAATAGGGATGTTTCAATGCATAATAAGTACATGTTATCGCTCATGCCTGGAAATGATATCATCATCAATTCAATTGACCTCAAAGAAGACAACCATGGAAATGTGCCACATCATGAACATACAACCACTTTGCCTTTGCAACTTGTCCTAAAATTAGACATTCTAGTTGAAATATATGCCTGCAACTATGATTCATAGGATGGCTTGGTCAATGGTGCAGATGGAATACTCAAAGGCTATACCAAAACATAAAAAAGTTGATGTCCTCCAGATTAAGTTCCATGAACCCCATATAGGCCACCGACAAGAAAACAAGTTGTCTTATCTATATAATTCAAACACTGCAAGCGATTGGACACCTATCTTGTGAATATCAAAACCAGTGTCGACATCAGAAAATACAGGTCGACTGAAGATTCAAAAACAATTTCCAATTAAACTTGCATGTGCACGTACAGTCCACAAATCGCAAGGACTAACTCTTGATAGTGTTGCATTTGACCCTATTGGAATTCGAATACATGGACTTGTATACACAACACTGTCCTATGTCAGAAGTATAGGCTCCTTGTATTTACTAAGTCCTCTTACAAAAGATAACTTCAAAGTCAAACACAAATTCGATATTGAGATGCAATGCCTTAGGACTACCGCAAAGTGACATCTGCAGTATGATTACCAACCCATACAAACAAACTCATGTGTATCAATTCTCTCACTTAACACGCACAACCTACATGCATACATGGATGATATACTCAATGACTATGACACAATGCAATATGATATTTTGTGCTTATAGGAAACATACATGACATTATGCATGCAAAACATGCAATTTCCAAATCACCACTGCATATCGAGTTACATTACACATGGAGTGATGATATTGGTGAAAAAACATGTAACAATTTTGGAGCATATACATTTCGAAGAAAACAATGTTGAGATGGTGCTTGCAAAAGTATTTCTCCATGAATCAGAAATTGTAATACTGAATCTCTATGCTGCTATGCATGCAACATTCTCCAACATACTAAATGTTCTTTCCAATGCATTAGACCATTTTCATCTGAACGAAACCATTGTCATTGTAGGAGACTTCAATATTGACATGCTACAAAATAAATCCAGAAAAAAATAATTGGAAAACTACATGTGCAAATACAGTCTCCACTTTCTTTTGAACAACATAAACCATGTACAAAACACACTTATTGACCATGTATGATCGAATGTGCCCATATCTCAATACAGTGTCTTTATCCTAGACACATACTAGTCTGATCATGATACAATTGGTATTGCACTTCAATTATGAGATATACATCAAACATATTGCAAAATCATATTTCTATGTTTCAAAGCATATATGTCTAGCTTGTTGCAGAAAATCAAGTTATCCAACTTCTTAGTTTTCTCTGGTTTATACACATACTGGTCTGATCACGATACAATTGGTATTGCACTTGAATTATGAAATATACATCAAACATATTGCAAAATCATATTTATATGTTTCAAAGCATATATGTCTATCTTGTTGCAGAAAACCAAGTTATCCAACTTCTTAGTTTTCCCTGCTTTGTAATTGATTTTGGACGCAAAAAAAATTTACACAAATTTTTATATATACACAAAGATGGATGAAAAAAAAAAAAAAACTGGTACATTCTTCTAACACAGTATGTTACTCTATTCCTTTTATTCTATTTTATTTAATCTATGTACATATTCCTTACCTTTTCTTTACATGTCAACTTATGTTCATGTCCATTTTGTTTTGTATTTTTTTCATTGAAACAAAGAGGAAAATTGGACAAGGCAAAGAACTCTCAACTAGAAATGTAGAAAAATCCATGCAAAGGTGCATACTTCTACCCATATTCCATATCCAATTGTTTTTCATTTACTCTATCTATATTTGTTGCACTGGTTTGCAGTTATATTTTTTTTTCCTTCGATACTCCATATCTTCTTGTATATTAACTTATCTTCATGTCAATTGTATTTTCTGTGCTGCTATCTTGAAATAAATAAGTTTGTACTCCATCTTTTTTTTCATGTGTTCCTTACATAGCAACTTACTTTCATGTCCATTGTATTATGTATATTGCTACATTGAAACAAGAACATAGTAATTGAGCAGAAGGATGGAGCCTTATGTGCCACATCTGAAAAAGATGGAGTACAATGTGTCATAGCAAATACAATGTGTATGCCTAAGACTAAGAGGTATGGTTACAAAAAACTTTGATCTGCATACGTTTTCCAATTTTTCCAGCTATATTCCATGGCTGAGAATGTTTTTCCCATAGTTGATGTGTTTCTATCGCTTGATAATTATCACACTAAGTGTTGTTATGTGAGGCATACAGTTCTTTGCTCCCTTTATTTTTCCTCTTCTATAATTATTTGTTTTCCCTTTTCTTCTTCCCGTCTATTATCCATTTCTGGTTTTATACTTAGTCCCATGTCTATGCTCGCGGGTTCTCGAGATGACAGAGTGAGAAATTCTATGTCCCTCTATATACTTACATCACAAATATGACCGAATGTCGTTCGTTTTCATACAAATTTTATGGCTACAGGTTCCTGCGTAGGCACCATCAAACTCTCATGCCCTGTGTTCGTGGTATACATCTTGCACCCAAAACTTTAGTGATCTACAAATCGGCCCCAGACTCAAACCCCCAAGCCTCACTCTACCTACGATGACTCCATCTGAATGCTTGCATATAAGTCTACCAAGTCATATATTTTGTCTATTGCTTGTTGAGATAGATATAAACAACATCTCTTTTATCTTGAACCAGGGTCTGTTGAGCTCCAGCTATATTCCATGGCTAAAAATATTTTTTCCATAGTTGATGTGTTTCTATAGCTTGATAATTTTCAAAGTAAGTGTTCTTGTGTGACGCATACAATTCTTTTCTCCCTTTATTTTTCCTATTCTATACTTACCCGTTCTTCCCTTTTCTTTTTTCCCTGTATTATTCGTTTCTGGTTCTATGCTTAGTCGCATATTTGTTCTCGCGAGTTCCCAGGGTGGCGGAGTGAGAAATTCTACATCCATCTATATCTTCACACAACACATCCGAACGACCGTTGTTCATTTCCATACTTAGCCAATTTTATGTCCGCAGGTTCCCATGTAGGTACTATCGAACTCCCATACCTCGTGTTCAGGTATACATCTTGCACCCAAAACTCTGGTTATCTATAATTTGACCCCAAACTCCTTGAACTCGCAAGCCTCACTCTACCTACGATAACTTCGTCTGACCGCCCCACCTTTCCATACTTAATACTAGGTGTTGTTCTGTGACGCATAAATTTCTTTACTCCCTTTGTTTTTCTCTCATATACTTGCCACTTTTTCCCTTTTCTTCTTCCCCTCTATTATCCATTTTTTCTTCTATACATAGTCGCATGTCTATGCTTGCGGGTTCTCGGGGTTGTGGACTCATAAATTCTATATCCATCTATATCTTCAGATCACGAGTCTGACCAACTGTTGTTTGTTTCCATACTCAGCCAATTTTATGCCCGTTGGTTCCCAACTAGGCCCTATGGAACTCTCATGCCCCATATTCGATGTGTTTCTATCGAGTGATAATTATCAAACAAAGTGTTCTTGTGTCAAGCATAAAGTTCTTTGCTCCCTTTCTTTTTTCCTCTTCTATACTTAGTCACATTTCTATGCTCACTGGTTCCCAGGTGGCGGACTCAAAAATTCTATATCCATCTATATCTTGACATCACGATTCCGACCGACTGCTTTCATTTCCTTACTTAGCCAATTTTATGGTTGTGGGTTCCCGGGTAGGCGTTATCGAACTCTCATGCCTCGTGTTTGGATTATACATATTGCACCCAAAACTTGGGTGATCTACAATTCAACCATGGAATACTCGAAGTCGCAAGCCTGGCTCTACCTACGATGACTCCATTTGACCACCCCACCTTTCCATACTTAGTCATTTCTTCAAAGTTTTGCATGTTCACGAACTCCCAGGTTCAAAAAATTATCAAAGATTTTTTCACTCCCCTCCACCCCCGCCACCTTCGCCCCTTCCCAATGCACATTAATTATAATTTTACTAGTGACAACTCACCACAAATGTTCAAAAATATTGGCATTAATAAGCAGAAATCTCGAGGACATCTTCCATTAAAATGAATTAATGGGAGAATATTACGGAATCTGAATAGTTTTTTTCTGTCAATCTTTAATTCGCAAAAAAATGTTGGTTATTTTAGTTTTTTTAAGGCATCATCATAGAAAGAATGCAATATTCCGTTGGCCCACTTTCATCTACAAAGGTGTTGACATGATGCCCCTCTTTAGTATTGTGCATATATTACAGGTTCGCATATTTGAGAGTATGCTTGCATATGAAAATGTTGATCCACCCTTCGAATTTGAACATAGTTTGCATTTGGGCCACAAAGAATACTAATAAAATAAAATAATATGAAAATTGTTTAGGTAAATATAAACAAATTATCTTCTACCTTGAACCTGATTTTGTCGAGATCCAGGTATATTACATAGCTGACAATGTTTTTCCCACCTTTCCATACTTTCTCGATTTCCCTACCATCTTCGCACACTTTCCCAATGAAAATTGATTACACTTTTATTAGCTTTGAAAATATTGACATTAATGAGCGAAAATTTAGATGACATCTCCCATTAAAATGCATTAAAAAAATATTTACGAGAGATTATATTACCATCCTCCAATGTTCATTCTAAATACTATCACACAATTACTGCCACATGTAGAAATATAAACAAATCTTCATCAAAACATTATCTTTTCTCACAAGCACCCCACGTGCACCCCAGTCGCCTGAAGTAAGCCATATATGGATCCATCAACTAAAACTCCCTATTATCAAATCGGTAGAGGTCAATATTATGGCATCTGATGTTTCTTTTTTTATCTTAAGCTCAGAAAAATTGTTATTTACTTTAATTTTTTGAGGGAATTGTATCCCGCCTTTCCATACTTAGTCGATTATTCAGCTCCTGTTGTCAAAGATTCGTGGGTTCTCAGGATTCCAGGTACACAAAAGTTCTGAATCAGTTTTCATTGTCGTCCATCCCTGCCACCTTTGCATGCTTCCCAATGCACATTAATTATTCCTTCGTTAGTCACAACTCACCAGACACATTGAAAAGATTGGCATTAAAAGGCAAAAAGGTCGAGGATATCTCCCATTAAAACACATTGAACCAAGATTTATCGGAGATTATATTATGATGTTGCAGCGTTCATTTTAAATACTATGAGGAGCAAAGGAACGTTCTCATCACCTTATAGTTGCATCTTGACAACATTTTTGTGGAGATACCCTGAATATTTTCGGGCGGGAGGAACATAGTTTTCAGTGGTCCATAGCTTATGACTACTACTCGTCCCTTTCTGCCTAGAAGAAAGTTATATCGACATCTAGAATTGCAGGAGCAGATTGTGTCCTCGAATTTTTTTACTTTAAGGAGTTGGTCACGTGCTGCGTCGAGAACTATATTCCAAACCAGCAGATTATCCATTTGGGAAACCATTCCCAAGTCTCCCTATCGCCTCAATTATTTCAAAAGATGTTAACACTTCACAACCCAATACCTACTTTCAAGGGAGAGAATTGCAAACTGTTCTTAAAGAAGCATGGTAATGAATTGGAACTCTTGTTGAAGTTCTTACAGAACCCAACGACCACTCCCCGGGACATGGCCATATTACAAGTTAGTGCATTTAAAAACTAGTTCTGGAAAATTGCATGCCTTTTCACGACGATAACGGGACAAAAAATTGCAGTCAACATCTCTCGGATGATTCTGTATATTTTATATTTTTCGGTCAAGGAACAAGTCATCTTCCATTGGGGCAAGTTGATTTCCATTGAAATATCTTCCCAGTTATTGCAATACACAAGGCAGAAGAAATTCTTATGTCATCTTATTTAGTTTTGGCGGTGGTGAATTGTTGTCCATTCCCTGGACTATCTATGTGTAAGAAGATGAACTGTGAATTTGACCTAGTAACATTCTCATACCACATATTATGGAGACATGATGCTTGCCAACATTTTTATAAAGTCTTTAATGATTTTGTTTCAGTTTTTAAAGCATTGATATTTAGAAAGTATTTTCCCCGGTTGTCTGGCCAACTGACCAACTTCTTGGATAGGAAGGGCACACTAGAAGAAATGGAGAACTATAATGTTATAATGATTTTTGGGTCTAAACAAAATCCTTGCTTCCTTCCATGTCACATATCTGGTACAATTTTTTTTGCTGGAATAGAAAGGCAATACATCTACTGATTCCATTTTCCCATGAAAAAAGAAAAATTCAATTCATCTCTCTGCCTTGGAAAGTCAGGGATTTCATGGTCAAGAACCACTTCAACAGTTCTTTCACTGACACTATCATGAATGAACTCGGTGCCAGTAACAATTATTCGCACAAGTAGAAACAAAAAAGGCTCGGGTGAAAAAAGTGCCCAATCCCCAGCCGCCACACCCAAGACCATAGCCTCTCGGAGCAGTACTCCAACGACCTACCCAAGTAACAAATTCACACAAAGTTCTTTAGGAAGAGGAGAAGATGAGAACCCTCCCTCTGGAAAAATTGAAAGTTCTCAAAAACTTCTCGCGAGCAAAAAATGGAAAACAATAGTCCAAGAACAGGAGGGACCGAGGGGAGAAATTGATATCCATGATCTCTCTCTCGAAGATATGGAACTAGAAATTGACATTGACAAAATGTTCCCCGACGACAACCAACTAGAGAGAACTGCTTCATACAATCCTGGGATGGAAATAATTGGTATAGATACATTGGAAGAAGAAGATTCTTTTGCATTTCAGAGCATTGTTTTTTATAGCATATCCAAAAAATTGATTATTGAAAAGAGAGATGTAAAGAATAATAAAGCGAAATCTCATTCAGAGATCAACCTACGCAACATGCGCCCTTCCCATATCTCCCATATACACCGAGAAACTAGATATGCTCTAGACAACTCTATTAGCGGCCTTGAAGTGGAAAATGTCATGTTAAGTGAGAGAATCAAATAATTGGAGGCAACTCTAATGCCTCTTCCATTGTTTCCTACTCCTTTGGCAATGATCGGGCCCAATGCACATGCTACAAAGTTAAAAGGATCAGAAAGCCTTCTCACATCGGCCTGAGGCTACGTGGAAAAGAATATAAACAGAAGAATGGAATTAATAACAAAAGCTTGGGAGATGTCAAAGAATATGGTCTCTTTTGGAACAAGAGCACATGTTTTTCATGAGTATCTGCAAGCAGATCTCAAGAATGAGAAAGGTTTCTACCTTGATGTAGTTTTACCATTTGGTGTTAAAGTTACCGGTATGACAGAATTCAGAAGAAGACAGGAGGATCTCCCTTCCCTGGATCGAATAGACCAGATAAATGCATGATGGAAAGAAAAGGTGAAGAACCTGAATGGTATCGTTCAAGCATGTAGCTAGACCATATCTGGAAGAGACAAACTATTCAAGAAGATAACTGAGATAGATCTAGCTACTAGCACCAATGAAGTCCAGGACTCGAAATTGATATTCAACTCGTTGTTTTTAACCAAGCAATCATTTGATTATCAAATTCATATCTATAAAAGACTGTCATTTGAAAATTTCTATGGCATTCTTGAATATGGTGAAGATGACGTGAAAAAATGGCTAGTCAGTTATGTTGACGGGCGAAATCGACCGTCCGTCAACTAAGAGAGTGGAACCGATCCGGGCTTGTCTAATAACCCAAGATGTTTGGAATGAACCACCCTGACGGGTTTAATGGCTCCGTTGGCCATTCTAAGGTCCTGAGAAAACCAAAGAGAAAACTAATCTAAACTAACTAATTTAACTAAAACAAATAAAACAAACTAGAACTAAATAAAACAAACTACTACTAACACTAAAACAAACTAATACACTAATCTAATTAAAAATAACTACTAAAACAACTTACTAATCTACTATATATATATATATATAAACTACTAACTATTACTATACTAACTACTACTAATTAACTATCCAATTACCAATTGAATTATAACTTCTTCACAAATATACAATATTTACAACTTGCAGATTTGAATAAAACCTGTAAAACTCATTTGCTTTCTGCCCTAAGACAGATGAAGGTATTTCTTTTTCTTTTTTGATTTTATAATTTTATAAACAAGAAATAAAACTTACTGAAATTAGACAATCTAATATACTTAAACACACATATATATCTAACAAAAATTATATCTAAACTAAACTATTACAAATAAACAACAAACTGACCTGGAAACGCTCCCAATTTGTCCTGTGTATGATGACTGCAAAGCTGGTCGGAGGAAGGAAACTCGCACCAAATGATTCAGGAGCTTCTCGTAAATGATAGGCTGTGCTGCTCTTTGAGTTGTTTATAGGACAAACAAGACATAAAAAATCATAACAACTATATGATTTATAAATCTCTGCAATAAGGGAAACCTGTTATGCAAAAACTTATACTTAATAATCCAATCAATGAAGAAGAGAAATCTGTTATTCACAAATTGAATCAAGAAATTGCTATGTCTTTTAAATACTTGGAAGAAACCAGATATGGATTATATTGATTAAATCATATCATTTGCAACAGATTAAGATAGCTAAAGTAGTGATTAACCCAATGCAAACAGATACACATAAACATAAAACAAAATATTGATATAATGAGAAGCTAAAGCTGTAGCAGAATATCATATTCTGTCTCAGTCTGTATTAAAATTCCATATCCTTGTTCTCCCACGAATGAGGATGATTATTATTGAAAAAATAATAAGTATTTATAAGTTTCTCCACAGGGTAAAACTTCCCTGTGGATAGTATCAAACTGTTTACATAATCTGGGAAAATATCCCCAAAATCAACTAAACTAGGAAATTAAAATGCAAGTAAAATATCTCAAATATCCTTTAACTGCTCATCAAATCCACTGCAATTTCGAATTCATCTGCAATAGACTAAAAATAACAAGTTAGAAAGATAATTTATTAGCAAAACAATAAAAATCTAATCCTACAGACTTAGCTACAAAATCATCTGATTCTGTAGCTAGTCTAAAATAACATACAGGATCAGAATTAGAATCAAATCAAATCTTTTAATAGAATTAAAACCAATTTTCTTCCAATGATCATTTAAAACGAATCACTCAAGATTCAAACGATTTCATCATTCAACATTAAAAATAATCAAAAGTGATTCCATCGAAAACAGGGGTAAGAATACTCCGTTTTTCTGTTACCATAAAATTGGGTCAAACAGTAACAAGACTGTTTCATATCCAAATGAAATCGATAATGAGTGATATTGTATGTGATACGATTTAATCCAACACAACCATTTTCCACTCGTTATAGATATAATGATATAACAAAAGATTCATATCGTTTAATCGAATACACAGATGGAAAGACTGTTTCGATTATGTGTAAACGAAATCATACATAACAACATCAACCCAACCAAATTTGTGATAGATTTCGATCACTGATCCTTGCACAGTCAACCGACAGGATCGATTAATAATGATCATAACCATAATAGAATCAACAGAAACGATAATTGCAAACTGGGAAAATAATCGAAAAAAATCACGACTGAGTTTAATATAGAAGTAAATCGTGAATTCAATCTCGTTTTACAAATCAAATTCAAACAGAGCATCTATTGCCACACGAACCCAAACATGGTCGAGCTAATAGTAAACCAATGCGAATTAACCCGCTGGGTTTTTAACATGGTCGTTATGAATTGAATCTATTCATGATTTGGGTGTGTTGTACAGAGTCACATTGGAAATGATCTGAATGGTATTCCTGTTGGTTGAAAGTCATATGGGACATAAAACCGTACAATTAACCATATCAAAATTGTTGAATCACAGCATATATATTATAACGAAATCAAAACGGAATGTGATTGTGTTCTAAATTGGATATGAGAAACACTTATGTCTAGAATAGATGCAAACGACTTCAATTGACAGCAGAGCATCTATTTTAACTCAATCGAACAAATCAAATCCACACCAAAATCAATCAAATTGATGAAAATCCAATAGAATCTAAACTGGGGATAATCGAAAAGAAACGAAATTCCATTCAGTCAAAACAAAGCTAGAAATAGAATGCATGCAATGTAACAAAACCAATCAATGCTTTGAACAGAGCTATTTAAAACTGAATTCGAGTTCGTTATATAAATAAGCGATATCAAAACATACCTGTGTGAGGCTGCTCAAATTATGCCAACTTAGAATTCATGACCACTGTAGCTGATTCCACATTTTTAAACAAGATAGAGCCTGTTGTCCTTTGTTTCTTATTAGTGTCTTGTAGCTTAGCCTTTTGACTGGTAAGGGTTGCAATCTAGTCCTCCAAAGAGTGAATTCTTGACTGTAGAATAACAACATCTAGATAATATCTTTCTAACCATGAGTTGCATTGATCACAGGGTGGCACTGTAGGTTTTGATAGAGCAGGAGAGGGTTTGGATGAATGACCGGGGGCTTCACAAGGCATATTAATGCCTAGGTAGTTAGGGTCGTCCTGTAGGCAGGGGGGTAATTTTGACACAAAGTCATACGAGGGTTCGGCACACAAACCTTGCGAATAGGGGTATTCGCTAGCCAAGAAACGCTCCACTTCCGAATCGGAGTCCTCACTCAACACGATAGGGTTTGGATCGACAGGAGGTTTTGGCTTATTTCTTGCCATTCGTGAAATCAAACGGGCATTCTTTTTTCCTTTGGCCTTTACAGTGGGTTTCGCCTTGGGATTTTTACCCATAGGCTTAACAGTCTCAACACTCTTCGTCACAGAGTGGGGTAGGTCGATAGGTGAGTCAACCAAAGGTTTAGGTAGCAGGATGTTGTAGGGTATTGGGGGTACAGACTTAATCTCGCTCACCACTGGTTTGTCGACCTGTGGAGGGTTCGAATCCTCAAAATCATTCCGAGCAAGGAAATTGCTCCAACAATCTCCGTGTAAACCCAAATGACAGACAACAATAAGCTTAACCAGCCCATAATGAAAAAGGCTACTATCAGCCTGATTTATTTTGTATTTTTTTGACATTTTAAATAGTATTATATGAAAATAATAGGGCATATTGAGTTGATAACCCATAAAAACCATAAGCAAATGAAGGTGGTGTAAGAAAACAAACCCGTACCGACCCTCGCAGGTCATAAATTGTTTGATTATCATCAATAAATCATGCCAACGTTGTTTAAGCATAGTCACGGGCAAACCTTTATCACAGGAGATAACTTTACACGTCTGGAAGAGAAATGTCCAAGGGACCTCCTCTACTTTGCAATTCTTGGACCATCGTTGTCTAGTGGCAGGCAAACCCATAGCAATACTGATAAACTGTTCGTCAATTTGCAATTGAATATCGCCGACCTTGGCTCGACAGCCATCAAAGGTCAGAGCAAATTGTCAGGCTACGCAGAGGTTAAAACCCTCGAATTTTTGTATAAATGGAAGCCACCCATTGTCCTCGAGGTCACTGGAGGCGCTATCAAACATAAACAGAGCTTGGCTCCCATTTGGTTCAGCCCTCACGACTGGAGCCATGGTGCGAGCACATGGTAAGGGTAGGGTTCAAATTCTCCAATGCACAGGAGCAGAGTTGTTTGGTCTAACAACAATAAACGATCAAAGGGGAAGCATTAATGTGCGCATGCGAGGGTGGTGGATTTAATCACCGCCATGCATAATAGTTATGGAAAAGTACAACTGGCAAGTCACACATCAGTTCAAACAATCATAACATAGTTCAAAACCATATCGTTCGGCCAACCAAAGAATCAAACGGTGGGTTTTATACCAACGTGCCATTAACTATAATCTTTCAAACCATTGTCATTCAACGTGAAACCAACCCCAATTGTTAAACATGTGCCAATGTATAAAGGTTTAAGTTTTAAAACATTGTGCCAATCAATACCCATAAAATTTACAAGCCAAGAGCTATAGAAAGATTAACTATAAGGATCACATTAAAT
Source organism: Picea engelmannii (assembly GCA_009831015.1). NCBI lineage: Eukaryota > Viridiplantae > Streptophyta > Pinopsida > Pinales > Pinaceae > Picea > Picea engelmannii. Next base: position 260,267 of record ML805676.1, read on the forward strand.
ATATAAAAACAAGAATAAATCATGACACCATAGAATCAATGACTCGACAAGTCACAAAAATATAAATCTATATTCTCAATGCCTAATAAACTTAATAAAATCAAGTTATGCAATCAAAAGAATGTCCAAATAGGCATAGTTTGAAAATCCTTTCAGCCACATAACGATAAACCAAAGGTAAGTGCCATATAAAATATCGATAAAAAGATGACGACAATTCAGATAGTGATCGAAAAGTGACCTCAAAAGGAGAAGTTTTCACGCTCATAGTCATGAAAACTTAATGGAGACCAATTTGCAAGTGTCGCAAGAAATGAAAATATCGTCTATTTGAAAAATGCGATGACAATTTGAAGTTCAAAAGACATAGGTGTAGGAAGCTTATAGGACAATAGAAAAAATTTAATTGGCTGCCAACAATGGCGACACACTGGGAGAAGCAGTTATCTCTGTCAAAATAAATAAATTTAGATTAGGACAGCAAAGAAAATTTCAACTCAAAAACAACAACCAGAAAATCGTACAAACATCATCATTTACCATCTTTTCCAGTAGTGTTTTAAAAGATGAAAACCAATAACAGTCCTAAGACCAACAAGTCACGATATTAAAGATAAAATCTTCAATACTGTTGGCATGGCCACTGCTGCCAGCAAGCGTCCATAGCCTCAACAGGGTTTCCATTTAACCCACTCTGACATCTGTATCCTATCAAGAAGTTCTAGATCAGAATAAAGGACAATAAAGAGGTTTCTCATTTTTTTTTACAGATTTTCATGTACCCGACATTACTTCACTGCCAACGGGCCTGTTCAGTACCCCAACGAAGTTGTCTTGGTGCCATGCATGCATTTACCCGCTGCCAGCAGACCTGTTCAGTATCCCGGCGAGTTTACAAGCACTTCCCACAACTCTTATTCATAATTTTATTTTGTTTTTCTTTTGTAGATGTATAGCTGAGCGGGGTGACGCTGATAATCTTGATATTTTAACATATTTTTTAGACCTCATCAGAATTTTTTAACACTGTCCTTTATTCAGTTCCAGAAATGTTTTATTTATAAAAACAACTTCTTATGACAGGGAGACATCTTTTTGAGTCATTCCTTTACGGGAAAGGGATAGCGTAAAAAGATAATAGATGATCATGACAAACTTTGCTCAGAGATTGAAATCGGTAAACTTCTTTCAAGCAACAAAATTTTTTCAACATAGATATCAGTTTAGCAATATATCACTGATGTTTATACAAACTTTCAGATGTTATTTCAACGAAGAAATTTTTCTATCGTCTTGTCTGAATGGCTCAGTGCACAGGTATGCGTATTTTTCAAAAAAAACTAAAAAAACTGATCAATTCAAATCAAAATCAAAATAGACAGCAAACAAAAAATGGAAAAAACGAAATATTTACATAATATACAAGGGTAGTTATCAAGCAAAGTATCTTTTCAGGGCTTGGCCATTCACCGGATAGGTGTCAAGCTGCCCTTCAAGATTCTATAATCGAAAGGAACTAGGACCCAACTTTTTAGCAATTAAAAATGGCCCAAGCCATAAGTTTTGAAACTTGGTGTGCTCACCTTTTCTTTCGTGTGGTTTTTCCCACTTCAAAACGAGATCGCCTACTTCAAAATTCCTATCAGAAGCAGAATTAGAATCGAACCAGCTTTTAATCAATTGTTGATGTTGATCTAATTTACGCTTAGCTTGGGTTCTTACTTCTTCCAACTTTATCAAAGCGTCACTGCGGATTTCTAAAGGGGGACAATCTTCTTCTTGGACTTTCTGTGACAATTGAAGCGAAGGAAGAAGAATGTGAGGTGGTAGAATGGCTTCTCTGCCATAAACGAGAAAAAAGGGGGAGTTACCTATGGAATCTTTGGGGGTTACCCTATCTTCCCACAGAGCATTCAGTAGTGCATTGTGCCAGTTCTTGTGACTTTCAGCCACGATTCTCTTGATAATTTTGATCAAGTTCTTGTTTGTTGATTCTGCTAAGTCGTTGCCCTGGGGGTAATAACTAGCAGAATACTTTAGCTTTATTCCTTTCTCCAAAGTGAACTCAATCATCTCAAGAGAAGAAAAGTATGAAGCGTTATCAAAGACTAGACAATCAGGGATACCGAAACGGGTGATAATATTTGAGTTTAGAAAAGCAATCACCTGACTTGTGTTAATAGTTCTTAGCGCAGTAGCTTCGAACCATCGAGTAAAGTAGTCTATGGCTGTCACAATATACTTGTGCTATTGTGAGGATGGAGGGTTAATAGGACCTATGATATCAAGGCCCCATTGCTGGAAAGGAGAATCTACTGAGACGGGTTGCAAGGGAAAGGTTGGTTTTTGCAACTGCCCTGATGCTTTCTGACAGATGATACATTTACGACATAAGGCATGGGCATCCCTAAAAAGTGTGGGCCAGTAGTAACCGACTCTTAAAACCTTATGAGCAGTAGTGTCACCACTGAAGTGACCACCAGCTTCTCCTGCATGCAACTCAAGCAAGACTTTTTCTACTTCATCTTTTTCGAGGCAACGTATCAGTACACCGTCAAAATTCTGACGAAACAGTATACCATTAACTAGATGAAAGGAGGCGGACTTTAGTCTCAACGCTCTTCTTTTGGCGGGGTCAAGGTGACGGGGTGCTGATCCATGTTCAAGACAGAATCTAATATCGTTGTACCAAAGAGTAACGAGGTTTTGTGCACAACAAATCAAACTTTGATCATGTTGTTCTGGGTTTGACGTATCACTATCTTCTTGCTGTTCTATTTATGAATCAACAACCAACTTACACAATCCTTGGCCTCTCACGATTTGAGCTGGGGTGATTTCCAAGTCATACTCCTGCAAGGAGGTGACCCAGTTGGCTCTCTTCTCTCCTAACTCCTTCTGCACTAACAAATTCCTTATGGAAGGGTAGGGGACAATGACTTTCATCCTTGACTTCAAAAGATAGGACCGGAAATGCTTAACTGCTTTGAAAACAGTGTAGGCTTTCCGATCAACTGCTGGATAGTTAAGTTCAGCACCTTTGAAAGTAGAGATCATAAAGGCGATGGGTACTTCGTTGTTCTCGGAATTCTTCTGAGTTAGGACTGCGGCATAGGAACGATCAGAGGCAAACGTATAGAGTGTAAAATCCAGAGAGAAGTCAGGGCTCATGAGAGACAAAGCGTCTATTATGGCCTTCTTTATAGCATTAAAAGCTTGGTTTTCTATGGGTCCCCAGCGATATTGGGTGTCTTTCTTAATCAGGTTTTGTAGAGGCCTGACCATTTCAGAGAAACTGGGGACAAATCTTCTCACGAAATTAATCTGGCCTAGGAAAGACTGCATGGATTTTTTGGAGGTAGGTGGGGGAAGTTTAGCGATGACTTGAGTCCTTTCGAGGTCAATAATCATCCCATCACTAGACACAATGAATCCTAGTAATTTACCCTGTTCTACTGCAAAGATGGACTTTTTGGGGTTCAAGGAGATGTTGTATTTACGACATCATAGCAGAACGGCTCGTAAGTGAGCTAGATGATCATCTTTGTTTTTAGAATAAACGGTCACATCCTCTAAGTAAACTACTACGGAGTGATTGATTAAGCCTCGAAAAGCAATGTCCATTGCTCTCTGAAAGGTAACACCGACATTAATCAATCCAAAGGGCATTTTGCGATAAGCATAAGTGCCCCACGGGGTACGGAAGGTAGTTTTTAGTTGGTCTGGCGGAGACATCAAGACTTGGTTGTACCCAGAGAAACCATCCAGTAAGGATAGCCTCTCAGAACCAGATACTTGCTGAAGAATCTGTTCCATGGGTGGGACAGGATAATTGTCTTTGTCAGACGCTTTATTGAGGTTTCAGAAATCGACACAAAGTCGGATTTCTCCGTTTTTCTTCCGTACTGGGACGAGGTTGGAAACCCATTGAGTGTGCCTAACAGGAAAAATTATTTTAGCACCTAGGAGTTTATTCAATTCTTTTTGAACGGTCGGTTCTAGTTTAGGGTGCATTTTCCTCAGTTTCTGTTGGAAGGGTAAGGTTTGGGGCTTCATCGGGATGACATGTTGTATAATATTAGGATCGAACGTTTTAAGATCATTGTATGTCTATGCAAAGACATCCTTAAATTCTTTAAATAATTTAACAAAAGCAACTTTTTCTTGCTTAAAACATCCCAAGCCTAAGTTAATGCACTGAGGATTTTCACTAGTTCCTAAATTAACTTTTTCATAAGACAACGAGGAACTATTAGTCTTACAATTGACCGTCTTTTTAAATTTATCTTCAAAATCATAAAACTTTTCTAATCTAACTATGGATTTGGGTATGTAATTTACCATGTCTGATAGAACTTCAGGAGATTTCGGATCAGGTATTACCGTAAAGTCGTGCAAATTGTCGTCATGCATGCGTTCATCTATCACTACACCTTGAAAGGTTTCTTCCATGTGCAGAAAGTTAATGATCTGCTGATCATCGTCAAATACTCTCCAGTTTGTGATATTGTCAGGAACAAATGGTCGAAACAATAGCTCCACGGAGAATGCGTTTGGGGATAATCCTTCTGCAGGAAGAAGTTTTGAGGCTACATTAGCTAGTAGATCTGCTTCGGCATTATTTAATCTAGGAATGGAATTTATATTAAAAGTAGAAAATTTATTCATTAAACTCCATACCTCAGACTGGTAACTTTTGAGATGCGGGGAAAGACAGTGTATAGAATCTCTTACCTGTCTAACCACTATTTCAGAGTCGCCAAATACAACCAGATTTTGCATGTCCATATCCAAGGCTTTTCTGAGACCTTGTAGTAAAGCCTCATATTCTGCGGTATTGTTAGTACATTCAAATTCTAGTCTACAAGCCATTAATGTCTTGTTACCTGCCGGATCGATAATGATGCAGCCTGCACCAACTCCTTCTTTAGATTTAGAACCGTCGTAATATAGAGACCAAATTTGATTTTCTTCGGGCTCATGGGACTGTTGCATAGAAGTTGTTGGTTGCATGTATGCTATGATCTTGGACTGTTGTTCAGGATTGATGACAGGTGAAACTTCAGCCATGAAATTTCCGAAGAAGGTGTCCATCCCTTAGACTTCAGGTGAATCAGCAGGAGGTGTATATGGTTCATTAGGGTCGTTCAAATCTGTGACCGTGAACTTAAGGTAACGCTCATGATTCACCTTGATCTTGTTGGGCTTACCATTCTCTGGAACCCATAAGTGAGACGAGTTCGTCTCGAAGTAACCATGTAGCTGCTCCGACCATTCCCTGCTCAAAAACAGACCATACACTTCTGGAATATCCACCACAATTATATCAATAACCTAATGAACCTTTGGGTTAGATGATAATCTAATTAATACATTCTTTAGTTCGCCTATAACTTTAACATATGTTCGATCAAGTTGTATGATTTTCAAAGAAGATGGTTCTACTTCAGCATTAATCTTTTGGCAGACAGACCAAGGCATCACATTTGATGATGCTCCTGAGTCGACCATACAATTATGCACATTTCTGTTGAAAATTTCGAAAGTTAAAAGAAAAGGTGGTACATTCTTGCGAGTACTAAGAGTAGTAGCTTGTGGTTTCTTACTCGCAATTTCTAATGTTATTTTATCTACATTATTTACATTATTTATATTATTTACATTATTTACAGGGGCTACAGGAAGGCTTCCTTTATCTTGAAGATCATGATTATTTTTAGTGGAAGTCTTCGGCAGAACTTTGCTTTGCACAACCTTGTTACCATTTGAATTACCATTCTTGTCGTTCTCTGAAATATTTTGCAACATCTTCTGTAACAAAAATGGAAACTTCAGTAACTCATAAATAGAAATGTTAGCCCTTAATTTTTTAAGATCTTTAACAACATCATAATCTAATTTGGGGCTGACATTTCTCTGTTTAGCTTTTGCTGATTTAGATGGCTTTGGAGGTGAAGTTGTCGTGTTCTCGGTAGAAGGCTTGTTTGTTGTCTTACTCCTAGTGTTATAAGGGTGAACAGTCTCGAAGTTGGCTTGAAAGATGTTGTCCGAGAAATGTCCAAAGATGTTTGGAGAAGACTCTTCTTCTTGAACTATTTCCTATTCAACTTCCTCCTGAGGAATTTCAGGAGGCATCAAGTTATCTTGGGCTTCTAGAATTGTTTGAAGAGCACATTGCAAGCTTTCTATATTTAAGACTTCAGGGTTTGGGTTAGGTCAGTTGGTAGGAAAAGGCTTTCGGAAAGGAGGTTTGTAGTGTCCTTTACTTGAGGAAGCTTCTTCAGTTGACCTTTTTAAATCTATAACTTGATTAGACAGTTTTTGAACAACTTTGGTTAAATTTTCCAAATCAGAGTTTTCAGGTTGTGTTTTGCTTTGTGTGGGTCTGGGGAGAATTTCAATCTTCTTTTTGGAAGAAGAAACAGTCTCAGTTTCGTTGCTAGAAGAGTCCTTAAGACTAAGTATATCTTTTTCAATCTGGCTAGCCTCCTCGAAGGCTTCTAACAACGTGGCCTTTTTAGATCGTTTAACCCAAATAGCTATACTTTGATGTAAATATTTAGTGTAATAAGCTATTACAAGACTCTCCGCAGGCATAGAATCTGTAGGGATTCGATTTTTAAGCGTTAGGAATCTTTGATTAAAATCTTTAACTTTTTCTTTTGGGTTCATTTTTAAGCTTGAAAGATCCATGACTAAGACTTCCGGAGGTTTACCATCTCCGAATTTTTCCAAAAATCATGACTCAAACTTTTCCCAAGACACGATGGTATGGGGCTGTTGGGCAAAGTACCAAGTGGATGCATTACCCTCAAAAGTATAAGGGAACAACCTACAGACAACGTATTCATGTTCAACATTATGGAGCCTGATGGCTAACATAAATTTTTTGATATGATCTTCAACTATCTGTTTTGAATTGGGATCAAACTTAGGAAGCCATTTCTCCGGGTGCTTAGGTAAAGGGTGCTGGGCTCCAGGTACAACTACAGCATCCTGGTCCAACCAGGGTCTAGCAGGGTTGTTCTGATTTTCCATTGGGGTAGTGGGTGTGGAAGGCTGAGAAGGTGAGTTACCTTCGTTAGAAGAGGAATCTCCTCCAGAAGAGGAAGGAGATGAGGGAGGTGGTGAAGGAGGTATCCCAGATCCTCCTGTAACAGGATTTGTGATTGTATTTGTAGGATTCACAGTGAGGTTAATGTCACCTAATTGTTCTCTGATATCCGAGAAGTCTAAAGGTTGACCCCACAGACGGTTTGGTTTCCTAAGACGAGATAAGGCACTATGTATTTTAATAAGAGATTGACGGATAATCTCTTGTGTATCACCACCTGTAGGATTAGGGGTTGTTGGTTCAACTGTGATCTGCGGATCTTCGGTTGAAGTAGTTGTTGTTTGAGGGGGAATATTATCCTGTGAATGGCTTCTAGTCACTATAGGTGAGCGATGAGGGGGGGGGGAGGAGTCTTGCGACTGCCTTGTGCCATTAATTAAGTTCAGACCCTCCTTCTAGAGCCATTTGTTGACGGGCGAAATCGACCGTCCGTCAACTAAGAGAGTGGAACCGGTCTGGGGTTGTCTAATAACCCAAGCCGTTTGGAATGAACCACCCTGACGGGTTTAACGGCTCCGTTGGCTGTTCTAAGGTCCTGAGAAAACCAAAGAGAAAACTAATCTAAAATAACTAATTTAACTAAAACAAATAAAACAAACTAGAACTAAATAAAACAAACTAACTAAACTAAATACAATAAACTAAACTAACTAAATAAAACAAACTACTACTAACACTAAAACAAACTAATACACTAATCTAATTAAAAATAACTACTAAAACAACTTACTAATCTACTATCTATATATATAAACTACTAACTATTACTATACTAACTACTACTAATTAACTATCCAATTACCAATTGAATTATAACTTCTTCACAAATATACAATATTTACAACTTGCAGATTTGAATAAAACCTGTAAAACTCATTTGCTTTCTGCCCTAAGACAGATGAAGGTATTTCTTTTTCTTTTTTGATTTTATAATTTTATAAACAAGAAATAAAACTTACTGAAATTAGACAATCTAATATACTTAAACACACATATATATCTAACAAAAATTATATCTAAACTAAACTATTACAAATAAACAACAAACTGACCTGGAAACGCTCCCAATTTGTCCTGTGTATGATGACTGCAAAGCTGGTCGGAGGAAGGAAACTCGCACCAAATGATTCAGGAGCTTCTCGTAAATGATAGGCTGTGCTGCTCTTTGAGTTGTTTATAGGACAAACAAGACATAAAAAATCATAACAACTATATGATTTATAAATCTCTGCAATAAGGGAAACCTGTTATGCAAAAACTTATACTTAATAATCCAATCAATGAAGAAGAGAAATCTGTTATTCACAAATTGAATCAAGAAATTGCTATGTCTTTTAAATACTTGGAAGAAACCAGATATGGATTATATTGATTAAATCATATCATTTGCAACAGATTAAGATAGCTAAAGTAGTGATTAACCCAATGCAAACAGATACACATAAACATAAAACAAAATATTGATATAATGAGAAGCTAAAGCTGTAGCAGAATATCATATTCTGTCTCAGTCTGTATTAAAATTCCATATCCTTGTTCTCCCACGAATGAGGATGATTATTATTGAAAAAATAATAAGTATTTATAAGTTTCTCCACAGGGTAAAACTTCCCTGTGGATAGTATCAAACTGTTTACATAATCTGGGAAAATATCCCCAAAATCAACTAAACTAGGAAATTAAAATGCAAGTAAAATATCTCAAATATCCTCTAACTGCTCATCAAATCCACTGCAATTTCGAATTCATCTGCAATAGACCAAAAATAACAAGTTAGAAAGATAATTTATTAGCAAAACAATAAAAATCTAATCCTACATACTTAGCTACAGAATCATCTGATTCTGTAGCTAGTCTAAAATAACATACAGGATCAGAATTAGAATCAAATCAAATATTTTAATAGAATTAAAACCAATTTTATTCCAATGATCATTTAAAACGAATCACTCAAGATTCAAACGATTTCATCATTCAACATTAAACATAATCAAAAGTGATTCCATCGAAAACAACGGTAAGAATACTCTGTTTTTCTGTTACCATAAAATCGGGTCAAATAGTAACAAGACTGTTTCATATCCAAATGAAATCGATAATGAGTGATATTGTATGTGATATGATTTAATCCAACACAACCATTTTCCACTCGTTATAGATATAATGATATAACAAAAGATTCATATCGTTTAATCGAATACACAGATGGAAACACTGTTTCGATTATGTGTAAACGAAATCATACATAACAGCATGAACCCAACCAAATTTGTGATAGATTTCGATCACTGATCCTTACACAGTCAACCGACAGGATCGATTAATAATGATCATAACCATAATAGAATCGACAGAAACGATAATTGCAAACTGGGAAAATAATCGAAACAAATCACGACTCAGTTTAATATAGAAGTAAATCGTGAATTCAATCTCGTTTTACAAATCAAATTCAAACAGAGCATCTATTGCCACATGAACCCAAACATGGTCGAGCTAACAGTAAACCAATGCGAATTAACCGGCTGGGTTTTTAACATGGTCATTATGAATTGAATCTATTCACAATTTGGGTGTGTTGTACAGAGTCACATTGGAAATGATCCGAATGGTATTCCTGTTGGTTGAAAGTCATATGGGACATAAAACCGTACAATTAACCATATCAAAATTGTTGAATCACAACATATATATTATAACGAAATCAAAATGGAATGTGATTGTGTTCTAAATTGGATATGAGAAACACTTATGTCTAGAATAGATGCAAACGACTTCAATTGATAGCAGAGCATCTCTTTTAACTCAATCGAACAAATCAAATCCACACCAAAATCAATCAAATTGATGAAAATCCAATAGAAGCTAAATTGGGGATAATTGAAAAGAAATGAAATTCCATTCAGTCAAAACAAAGATAGAAATAGAATGCATGCAATGTAAAAAAACCAATCAATGCTATGAACATAGCTATTTAAAACTGAATTCGAGTTCATTATATAAACAAGCGATATCAAAACATACCTGTGTGAGGCTGCTCAAATTATGCCAACTTAGAATTCACGACCATTGTAGCTGATTCCACTTTTTTAAACAAGATAGAGCCTTTCGTCCTTTGTTTCTTATCAGTGGCTTGTAACTTAGCCTTTTGACTGGTAAGGGTTGCAATCTGGTCCTCCAAAGAGTGAATTCTTGACTGTAGAATAGGAACATCCAGATAATATCTTTCTAACCACGAGATGCATTGATCACAGGGTGGCACTGTAGGTTTTGATAGAGCAGGAGAGGGTTTGGATGAATGACCGAGGGCTTCACAAGGCAGCTTAATGCCTGGGTAGTTAGGGTCATTTTGTAGGCAGGGGGGTAATTTTGACACAAAGTCATACGAGGGTTCGGCACACAAACCTTGCGAATAGGGGTATTTGCTAGCCAAGAAACGATCCACTTCCGAATCAGAGTCCTCACTCAACACGATAGGGTTTGGATCGACAGGAGGTTTTGGATTATTTCTTTCCATTCGTGAAATCAAACAGGCATTCTTTTTTCCTTTGGCGTTTACAGTGGGTTTCTCCTTGGGATTTTTACCCATAGGATTAACAGTCTCAACACTCTTCGTCACAGAGTGGGGTAGGTCGATAGGTGAGTCAGCCAAGGGTTTAGGTAGCAGGATGTTGTAGGGTACTGGGGGTACAGTCTTAATCTCGCTCACCACTGGTTTGTCAACCTGTGGAGGGTTCGAATCCTCAAAATCATTCTGAGCAAGGAAATTGCTCCAACAATCTCCGTGTAAATCCAAATGACAGACAACAATAAGCTTAATCAGCCCATAATGAAAAATGCTACTATCAGCCTGATTTCTTTTGTATTTCTTTGACATTTTAAACAGGCTTCTATGCAAATAATAGGGCATATTGAGCTGATAACCCATAAAAACCATAAGAAAACGAAGGTGGCGTAAGAAAACAAACCCATACCGACCCTCGCAGGTGATAAACTGTTTGATTATCATCAATAAATCATGCCAACGTTGTTTAAGAATGGTCACGGGAAAACCTTTATCACAGGAGATAACTTTACACGACTGGAAGAGCAATGTCCAAGGGACTTCCTCTACTTTGCAATTCTTGGACCATCATTGTCGAGTGGCAGGCAAACCCGTAGCAAGACTGATAAATTGTTCGTCAATTTGCAATTGAATATTGCCGACCTTGGCTCGACAGCCATCAAAGGTCAGAGCAAATTGTCGGGCTACGCAGAGATTAAAACCCTCGAATTTTTGTATAAATGGAAGCCACCCATTGTCCTCAAGGTCACTGCGGGCGCTTTCAAACATCAACAGAGCCTCGCTCCCATTTGGTTCAGCCCTCACGACTGGAGCCATGGTGCGATCACATGGTAAGGGTAGGGTTCGAATTCTCCAATGCACAGTAGCAGAGTTGTTTGGTCTAACAACAATGAACATCAAAGGGGAAGCATTAATGTGCACATGCGAGGGTGGTGGAGTTAATCACCGCCATGCATAATAGTTATGGCAAAGTACAAACGACAAGTCACACATCAGTTCAAACAATCATAACATAGTTCAAAACCATATCGTTCGGCCAACCAAAGAATCAAACGGTGGGTTTTATACCAACGCACCATTAACTATAATCTTTCAAACCATTGTCATTCAACGTGAAACCAACCCCAATTGTTAAACATGTGCCAATGTATAAAGGTTTAAGTTTTAAAACATTGTGCCAATCGATATCCATAAAATTTACAAGCCAAGAGATATAGAAAGATTAACTATAAGTATCACATTAAATATATAAAAACAAGAATAAATCATGACCCCATAGAATCAATGACTAGGCAAGTCACAAAAATATAAATCTATATGCTCAATGCCTAATAAACTTAATAAAATCAAGTTATGCAATCAAAAGAATGTCCAAATAGGCATAGTTCGAAAATCCTTTCAGCCACATAACGATAAACCAAAGGTAAGTGCCATAGAAAATATCGATAAAAAGATGACAACAATTCAGATAGTGATCGAAAAGTGACCTCAAAAGGAGTAGTTTTCACGCTCATAGTCGTGAAAATTTAATGGAGACCAATTTGCAAGTGTCGCAAGAAATGAAAATATCATCTATTTGAAAAATGCGATGACAATTTGAAGTTCAGAAGACATAGGTGTAGGCAGCTGATAGGACAATAGAAAAAAATTAATTGGCTGCCAACAGGTTATGCAATTAAAAACCAAGATATTCAAGAAGCATTGCACAACCTCTCTATTGATCTAAGGTACTTGGAAAGTGAATTCTTCAATATAAAAATCAGGCATGAAATCAATGTGGCACCCATGAGGAGCTACATTGAAGAATGGTTCAAAAAGATTGTCGACCATATTACCAATGAAGATCAAAGCTGAGGAAAGACATAAAATGACATTAGCGATAAAATGACAAGTCATGGGACACCATCATAGTAAGTTGATACTAATCACATTCTTCTGTCTTCATCCACTTACTCTAACAAAGATTTTACCAAGGACTGAAAATTTTCTCTTTCTTCTTGTCAGGTCTAGTTGTTTTCCATCGCCGAATTTCTTCTTTCTACAAACTTCATTCTTGTACATCTTTGCTTTGTAGTCTACGGCAATCCCAATTGCAGTCATTCTAGAAAACACATTATTGTTTCACAGAATATGTACTGAACTATATATTTTTTTACAAATTCCAAGACAACTATTTTTGGGAAATATTCTCAAATGTATTTTGTGACCCAGTTTATCTTAATATAAATATTTGAGGTTGTTCTATGGTGATATTCAATGTTTGATGTTGTTATTTGGAATTTTTATTTCTTCTTAAAATTAACTCATTTCCCTGTACATGTTCATGTTCTATATTGTGCATATATTGCAGCTTCCTATATTTCAGAATATGCTTCCATATACAAAATGTTAAATCATATATTTTTTTCTCTATTGCTTATGGGTTTGACCAAAAATTGCAAGCCCAAAACACCCTTCAAATTCGAACATGGTTTACATTTGGACCACAAATAATCTATTAAGATACATTGATATGAATACATTTTAAATAAATATAAACAAAATCCCATTAAACTTGAACCCAAATTTCTCGGGCTCCTGGATTGATTGTGGGTTGGTCGGTTAGTGGACTGCAAGATCCTCATCTCCATATATATCTGCATATCATGAGCCTGACCGACCACCATCCCTTTCAACACTTAGCTAATTATCTCACCGTAGCATCCCAACTTAGGGCTATCGAATTCTTATGCCCCCGTGTTCCGTGATATACATCTTGCACCCAACACTTCTGTGATATGCATTTTGCACCCAACAATTCCATGATACACATTTTGCACCCAACACTTCCGTCATTTACAATTCGACCCCAAAATACTAGAAATCACAAGCTTCACTATACCCGGGTTCACAAAACTTTCAAAATAGTTATCGCTCTCTTCAATCCCCGCCACATTCCCGCCATCCTCAGTGCACATTCATTATTCGTTTACTAGCAACAACTCAACGCACAGGTTCGCTTATTGGCATTAACAAGAAAAAAACATATTCAACAGCAATTTACGAGAGCTCGACCGACCCCCGGGTTGACGCTATTATAAATCTTGCACCCAAAACTTCATTCGTCTAGAATTCATCCAAAAATTCGAACATGGTTTACATTTGGATGACAAATAATCTATTAAGATACATTAATATGAATACATTTTAAATAAATATAGAAAAAATCTCTTTAAACTTGAACCTGACTTTCTTCAGCTCCTAAATTGGTCGCGGGTTCCCGAGTTAGCTCATCTCCATCTATATCATCACATCATTAGCTCGACTAACCATCGTCCTTTTCAACACTTAGCCAATTATCTCACCGTCGATTCCTGACTTAACGTTATTGAATTCTTATGCCCCCTGTTTCGTGATATACATCTTGCACACAACACTTCTGTGATATCCATTTTTCACCCAACACTTATGTGATTTACAATTCAACCCCGAACTCCTGGAATTCGCTATTCACAAAAGTTTCAAACCATTTATCACTCTCTTCAATCCCTGCAACATTCTCTCCCTTCCCAATGCACTTTCATTATGCTTTTACTAGCGACAACTCAGCACATAAGTTCATTATTCAACCTTGATTTATGGTAGTCCGACCAACCGTCGTTTCTTTTCATAACTAGCCAATTCTATGGTCGTCGGTCTCTGATTTGGCACAACCAAACTCTCATTCCTCGTGTTCCGTGATATACATATTGCACCCTAAAATTTCATGATCTACAATTCCATACTTATCCAACTTTATGGCAGAAACCTTCACTATACCCGGGTTCACAAAAATTTCAACCATTTATCACTCTCTTCAACTCCAGCCACATTCCTGTCCTTCCTAATGCACATTCATTATGATTTTACTAGCAAAAACTTAGCACATAGGTTCACTTATTGGCATTAATAAGCAAAAAACACATTCAACAGTGATTTACGGGAGTCCGACCGACCCCCAAGTTGGTGCTATTATAAATGTTGCACCCAAAACTTTCGTCATCTACAATTTCATGATATACATCTTGCACCCAAAACTTTTGTCATATACAAGTCCACGATATACATCTTGCACCTAAAACTTCTATGGTCTACAATTCGTCCACAAATTGGAACATGGTTTACATTTGGACCACAAATAATCTATTAAGATACATTAATATAAATACAATTTAAATAAATATAGACAAAATCTCTTTAAACTTAAACCTGACTTTCTCAAACTCCCAGATTGGTCCTATATCATCACATCATGAACCCAACCGACTGCGGTCCCTTTCAACACTTATCCAATTATCTCACCATAGGGTCATGACTTAGCGCTATCGAATTCTTATGCCCCCTATTCTGTGATATACATGTTGCACACAAGACTTCCATGATATACATTTTGCACCCAAAACTTCTGTCATTTACAATTCAATCCCGGTTCACAAAAATTTCAAACCATTTATCACTCTCTTCAATCCCCGCCACATTCTTGCCCTTCCCAATGCACATTCGTTATGCTTTTACTAGCGACAACTCAACACACAGGTTCGCTCATTGGCATTAATAAGCAAAAAAGGAATTCAATTTTCTTTGCATACCTATCCAATTCTATGGCCACTGGTTCCCAGGTTCACACAATTGAACTCCCATTCCCTGTTAAGAACCAAACATCAATATAGCATGGAAAAAACCTCAGGAAAAGTACTCAATGCCTTGAAACTGAGATAATTTTAGATAATAAGCCTCTTCGAGGGGGCAACCTCCTTTTACCCCACTTAAAATGTTCAAGTACAAGATGATTCAAAATGAAAATGTCTCCTTGGTATAT
>ML805676.1:304112-327251 GCA_009831015.1 Picea engelmannii
GACTATGCACTTACCAAATCCAAGGCATGAACTCAGAACTATCTAATGGTCTCCATTTCCTTATGCCACTTAACAAAATAGAGGCCCCTATGATGGAGGCCTAGGCTTGCACACTGCTAGGAGTAAGATCCTACATTTTCGAATGACTGACCATTTTGAATCCATAAATCACTCCAGTTGTTGTAAGTCCAAATAGGCAGGCTCTATACTATATAGTGGGGAAAAACTCTCATAGGGTTGTCTTCTTTGCCAACATAGATTCATGCATAGTTTCTAAATGGTAATTTTCTACCCGTATCTTGTTCAACCCGACCACTTAATCCAGAGGGATTGGCTAGAGCTTGGGTGTCGACATTCATCTATTTAATGTAGTTTCATAGCTCTTCTATGGGTTTCTCTCACTGCTACATTAGAGTTCATAGTGTGCAGGCAGAAGATGTTATCATTATGACTTGTTCTCAGGTACTAGCAGGGCAGAATGTTGAAGGTGAATCAAAGCTTGAAGAACAAGATGAAGCGTAGCTTCAAGAAGAAGATATTTGTCTATTCATCAACAATGAACAACAATCTGTCAATGATGTAGATTGCTCAAAATATGTATCAGAATTGTTGAGTGAATGTGTGTCTCCTGTTCTGCATCATTTGTCTAAATTCAAAGACCATCCTTATGAAGAAATTGTTGTCATAAATGATGATGAATCTTTGAACTTAAATGAAATGGAGATGCAATCTCCCACTTGGCTTGAGAGTGAAAGGCGAGATAGCATGGATTTTGAAGTGACTGAAGCTAAAGTGTGCACTGAAGGTTGAAAATAAGTTCTGTCTTTTCGTTGTCGTGAATTTAATTTTGAAGAAAATGTTAATGAAGCAGGAAGAAATTTCCATGTATGCTGTCACTAGCTGACACCTATATGACTTACTCCTCCTTTGGGCTTGGAATGATTATAATTAGGTCTTGATATTGATATTGTATTTTTTTTTTAAATACCTACACAAAGGTGGCAATTGTGACGTCTTTAACTCTCTTCCCGTCGCTATTGCCATGTCCAAGATGTCTCTCTTTCCACCTCCAAGATTGTCCAAGACGTCTCTCTTGCGACGTTCAAGAGTGTCGCTCCCATAGCAACCACGTCGGAGCTAATACCTCGTCCCGTCGGTCTTGCCACCTTTAGAACGTCTCTCTTGCCACCTTTGAAACGTCTCTCTTGCCACCTTTGAAATGTCAGTCTTGCCACCTTTGAAGTGTCTCTCTTACCATGTCTGAAACATCTCACTTGCCATGTTTACAATGTCTCACTTGCCATGTTTGAAATGTCGGTCTTGCCACGTTTGTAACGTCTCTCTTGCCATGTTTGCAACGTCTCTCTTGCCACGTTTGCAATGTCTCTCTTGCCACATTTGAAACATCGGTCTTGTCACGTTTGCAACGTCTCTCTTGCCACGTTTGCAACGTCGCTCTTGCCACGTTTGAAATGTCACAATATAGACGAAAACTAGGTCGTCGAAAAAACGACGTCATGTGAAATGACATTTGAGGGGGTCTGAGGTTTGTCGGTCTTCTGACAATAGAAAGTGGCAATTGCGTCAAACACACCGTTAGAATTTGACCCAAATGCAGTAGTGCAAGGATGAAAACATTCATAAAGAAACCTTTAGAACAAGATATGTTCATGACAAATTTCTGGTGGTGCCATTCATTCTCACAAATGCATCAACTACATTTGTGTGTCTCATGAGTAGTCTCTTCAGCAAGTACTTGGAAAAGTTTGTCCTTGTCTTCCTTGATGATATATTAATCTATTCAAATTCTAAAGAAAATCATGAGGAGTATATGTGGATGGTTTTTCAAATGTTGAGAGAACACAAGTTATACACAGAAATCAATAAATTTGAGTTCTATTAGGATTATATCCATTATTTGGGCCACATTATTTCAAAAGAAGGTCTATATGTGGATCTGGAGAAGATTGAGGCCATACTTGAATTGGCCCACTTCAAGGAATGTGACAAATGTGAGGTCCATGCATCTTGTTGGTTACTATTGGAGATTCATCGAGGGATTATCCAAGATTGCACACCGAATAACTATCATGTAGAAGAAAGGAAAGAAATTTAAATGATCTTAGAAATGTGAGGAACGTTTTCATTAGCTAAAATATCTCCTCACTAATGCACCAATCTTGAACATTGCAGATCTAGAAAAATATTTTGGTATGTACGTAGGTGCATTTAATGAATTACTGAATGGATTTATTATGCAAGATAACCACATGGTGTGTTATGAGTCTTTAAATATAAAGGAACATGTGAGGAACTATGTTACTTGTGATATAGAACGTGTTGTTGCCATACACACATTGAAGATCTGGCAACATTACTTCATGGGTAGGAAGTTCATGCTAATGATGGATCATTATGGGTTAAGGTATCTATTTGACCAACCAAAATTGATTGCTAGGAAAGTGATATGGTTAAAGTTCCTTTGTGAGTTTGAATTTGAAATCAAGCACATAAAATGGAAAGAGAATAAGATTGCACATGCCCCGAGAAAGAAAATGCATGTGATGCATATGGAAGCAATCAACCCTTGTAAATCTAATTTGAAAATCAAAGTGATAGATTCCATTTCGACTGAAGAGCATTATATCCAAGTGAGAGACGTAATGCAGTAAGAGAATACAAAGTAGAAGTTCAAAGGTTATTAACTAAGTGATGATAGGCTTCTTATGTACATGAGCAAAATGTATACTTCCAACTTGATAGAGTTGTGAACCATCACCATGCATGAGATTAATAAAAGACCATATTCTAGTCATCCAAGCTACTATAAAATGATTGCTTCAACATTGAAGAAGTATATTCGGATCGGAATGAAAAAGGATGTTGTTGAAAACATTGCAATATGCATAGAGTGTCAATAGGCCAAGGTTGAATATCAACATCCAATAGGTTTAGTACAACGTTTTCCAGTTCAAGAATGGAAATGGGATATGATATGATATATTTTATTAGAAGGTTGTCAAATATAGTGAAGAAACATTATGCCATACTTTGGTTGATAAGAGTAGCAAGGCTACTCAATTTATTCCCGTAAATTCCAATCCTAAGAAATAAGGAAACATACATTGTGAAATTTTTTATGAGAGAAATTTTCAAATTGCATGGAATGTCTTCAGTAATTGTATTAGACAAGGATCCAAAGTTTACTTCAAATTTATGTAAAGGTATTTTTGAAGAATTGGGCACCAAGCTAAATTTCAATACTACTTACCATCCACAAACAAATGGGTAAATTGAAAGGTTAAATCAAGTGCTCAAAGATATTATTTGCATATATGTGAAGGATAAGCCATCCAAGTGGAGGATTACCTTCACTCAATGGATTTTTCGTATAATAATGGGTATCAAGTATCATTGAATATGAGTCCATATGAGGCTTTGTATGGTAGACACTACAAAACTCTGTTGAGTTAGGATAACCGAATGAACATAATTGTGTCTGACCTGGAAATGCTCAAGGAAATGGAACAAGAGGTTTCTAGGATTAGGCATAGTGTGCAAATGATATTTTCATTATTTTTTTTCTAATGTTCACTCCAAGCTATGATCGTAAAAGCATGATTTGTTTTCTTGGAAATGAGCAAAACCATCTAGTCGATCTCATAAATGAAAAGATGTTGGTAGTAGATGCTTACAACTACAAAAAAAAGGTTCAAATGGGGGCAAGAAAATATTTTTCTCTATTATGACTCCTTCAATATGCATGTAGATATAATTTACATTGGTGATAAGTGGATTGGAAGATATACCAAGTACTCATAGACTATGAATTACAATGAAGGTGGAATTTAATGTTGGGAGAAAAGAGTTTTACCTCAATGATGTTGCTAGTAAAACACTGTATTTTCTATTTTTTCATATCATCATGTAGGAGGTGAATGAAAGTCGATTTTCTAGTGTGTAGGCTAGAACTTCCCTCTGGGACATTTTTCATAATGTTCTTGAAAAAAACATTGGAGAATTGTTGCATGTCAATTATACTTATACTTGAGAGTAAAATTATTTATAAGACTAGTTTAATTGTAGTTGAAAGTCATAACAACAATCCGGTTTGTTTAGATTGAAAAATTGTAGCTAGGATGAGGTCTAATAGATAAAGAGAGAATATGGACAAACACATAAATAATAAGTGACATAAAGAACATAAAATAATTATTATTGCTTTGTTTCTTATGTTTGGTCATCATGTAGGTAGATCTCACATTGTTTGTTATTTTGGTCATAGAAGGTGACAATTACATCGGTAGAACCAATTAAGTAAGTCACATATGATGCAATTAGATTAGGTCCAGTGATGTCTAGTGAAAGCTAGATGTTGGTTAAAACTTGTGTGATATCCTCAATGGTAACTTGTTCATGTTGAGAAAAATGTAGCACTATGCATCACCTCATTCAAAAGAGGTATTATGTTGAAGACAAAAGTTCTTAATGCATACACTCATGGCATGTGTCAAGTAAGAAATGAATTGCAATATGAGATTATTACTCACATTCATTGTTATTGTTGGTCCTAAAGTCTGCACATGACCGCTAAAGGGAAAATCTACGCCACCTCAAGTTTAGAATGGTTGGTTTTCAATTTTTTTGTTCGGTTAGAGGCTCGGTTTTACCAAGACAAGAGCATGGTTGGGTTGGAACAATGATACGAATAAGGGTCCTCCTTGGTGGGTGGCATACTAATGATAGACAAGTGAGATAGTAGAGGTAAAAAACAAAGGGAAAAAACAAACCACTCAATGAATAATCTGTTGCAAGAAGTTTAATACTTAAAATATCATTTCAAGACATTAAACATGTATCAAAAACAAAATCATATTTGTTATCACAGGTTACATATTAATAAAGGCAAGTTATATAGTAGTTGAAGGAAAAGAATTGTACTTCGCACAAATCAAAACCGTATTCAAGATAAGAAACACATACAAATTTGGACACAAACACACTCTCATCAATAGTATCTTCACCAGGTAGTGAGCTTTAGTCCATACGCAAAATGGGTCCAACCAGTTTTTGTATTGATCTCTTTCCCTAAAATGTTGAACCCTTTTAACATACAGAAACTGCATATTTATCAGAAATGCAGAGTCCCTCGACCAGTGTGGAACTGAGGCTTAACTCTACACCTCAGTTGTAAAACAATTTATTAACTTAACTAAAACAGACTGTTGGAGTATGTTAATGAATAATACGAACTTGAATTAACAAAAAGGAGTCGTTCTTATCACACATAAAAGACCACTTATTATGCCTTAAACCTAAAGAGTCTTGAACTAAACAATTGAAAACTGCTACTAGCAATGAAACTCGATTGATGCATGCATTGGAGTGAAATGAGATCTGAAAGAAATGACCAAGAGTGACAGAACCAAGTTCTATATCGATCATGGCATGAACGCGCACTGTTGGAGGCCACTGGAGACAAATGGAAGTGTGGTTGAGTCTCTCCCCACTTATCATTTTTAGGACAGAAGAAAGTTGTGTTGCACTTTTTTGGAGTCTGGACGTGTAGTTCCCTCATTCCTGGTTTGGCGCCCATTTTTAAACCTTTCAAATATGAAATAAATGTGGGTGAGTTTCTCCAGAAATTCATCATTCGGAGGTTTCAGAGAATAGAGAACGCATATCCTCCAGAGGAAAGAACCCCTGAAGTCATTAACCAACACTAATCACTTATTAACATGAGATTGCCTTTAACCTTAATTTCTTCGGGACATCGGTGGTTCGGCACTTTGGGCTTCGAGGCTCTATGCCTGTTCTGGATTGTAATATCCCAAGGAATGAACTAGTGAAGTGATGTGTTGGCCTGATGTCATATGATGTCATGGTTGTTGATGTGTCACATAAGGCGAGTGACACATGTCACTAAAAAATGAGTGGATGATGGGACCCAAATGACCAGAAATGAGTGCCACATGTTCAGGACAGATGGAAGCCACATGTCTCCATGGATGAGCATCATATGGATTCCTTGTGTCTTAATAGATGAGTGCCTTGTTATTCGACACTTTGGGCTTCAGGAGTATCTAGATGTAGAGCATGAAAATCCCCCGAAGTAGTAAGGTCTCAAAGTAACATGTCTTGAAAAGAGAGGGACATGTGTCACATGGAAATAGTGCAGATGACGCAATCAAAGGGCCTAAGATGACCGCCACATGTCGTGACTAATGAGTGCCACGTGGTGTGGGTGATGAGTTCCACATGTCATCAGAACTTTGGCACTTTGGCTCTTTGCTTTCTCTGGACCAAAACCTCCCAGATGAACAAGCTTGTGAAGTGATGTGGCAGTGATGGCATGATGATTGATGTTTCAATAAAATAAGAGTGACACATGTCTGCTGGAAATGAGATAATGACGCAACCAAATGACCTAAAATGAGTGTCATGTGTCATGACTGATGAGTGCCACATGTCGTGGCTGATGAGTTCCACGTGTCTTCATAACTTCAACACTTTGGTGATCTAAACAATGACAAGTTCGGATGCCTGAATGCCAAAGCTGTGGAGTGACTTTCCTAATGATTTTATGTTAAACCCGATGCAATTTTGGACCCCCGAATGGATGAGACTCGTTGATTTGATCGTCCTGTTGGATCTTTACCATTGAAAATTACCCTGTCTATTTTTACCATCCAGGCCCAAAAATGACTTCTCTAAATTGTTGTGTTTTGTTCACAGGTGTTTCCTGTGCATACAAAAAGGCTTGGTCAACTTATTGTGAGCTCAATAAATGGAAAACATGATGAAAAACATTCTAAACCAAATCACAACATGTAATTATCCTTCAATAAAAACAGAAACAAAATGTGTGAAGACTCAATCAAGAAAGAAACGATAAAAACCAAGTCACTTAGTAATGGGAAACCAACTTTACCAACCAGAAGAGGAAAACTTTGATGAAGGCATAGGGAAATGAGAGAGGAGGGGTAGTTGTGCAAACCTAGGTTACAATATTGGCTCCAAGCGGGGATGGAACTTCCCTATGAGGTGCTAAGAATAGCAGAATAGTGCCTTTGAATTTAATAACTTGCTCCCACCTTTATTTTCTTACCTATGTTTATGCCTGCCATCCATGTATCTCTGCCACTATCTCTCGGACATTCATCTCTTAATATTAATGTTGAAGCTAACCCCAGTTCCTTTTTTTGGGCTATGGAGTCTTTATTCGCACACAACTAACTAATAAAATGAAAAAATAAAAGGAAATCATCTATGATACAAGAGGGACCTTCCCTCATCCTTAAACAAAATAGTGTTTCAGGAAGGGCCCATTTACTCGCCCTCTGAATATCTTTGTATCATCTAGATTGTGTCAGATAAATGTGTTATTGTCCAGAACCTCAACCACCTTACAAGTTCCAAACCAAAGGTTATCAAACTTATCATGCTTGGACTTGTCATCCCTTTTGGCATCCCACCTCAAGAACAAATCACCTTCTTGAAATATATCCTTCTTGGTTTTCTTGTCAAAGGATAATTTAATCTTGTTTTGGTATGCTTTGATCCTCTGATCCATTGCTTCTATCTTTTGTTGAACCTTTATGATCTGGAATATTCTCCTTTGGATGTCATTTGGCTCCTCAATCTCTTCTTGTAATAATTTTAGGACTGGTATACCAAGTTGGGTGGGAAAACCATAGTCTACACCATAGACAAGATGAAATGGTGAGGTTCCCAAAGACTTCTTGGTGTTGATAATATCGGCCCACAAAGCATACTTGAGCTTAGAGTCTTGGTATTTCTTGTTTTCAGTCAACAACTTCTTGATAATCCTGATGAGAGTTTTGTTTGATGACTCTGCCATACCATTCCCCTAAGGGTAATAAGGCATGGAATGTGTCAAGGAAATGTTATTACTGCCATAGAATTCAATCATGGCTTTGGACTTGAATGCTTGGGAATTTTCTGTTATAATCTTGTTGGGGCAGCTAAATCTGGCAAAAATATTGGTTTCCGGGAAATTCATGATCACCTTGTCAGTGGCATTCCTGGTGGGAAAAGCCTCGATCCACTTGGTGAAACAGTCAGTAGTAGTGAGAATCCACTTGTTCTTCCCACTGGAGGATGGATTTATCTCACCTATGAATTCTAACCCCCATTGTTGAAATGGACCATTGGAAGTGATAGGTTTTAGGGGTAGTGATAGTAACTTGTGTTTTCCTGCAAATTTCTGACATTCATTCCAGGCCCTAACAGTAGTAAATATATCAGAGAAAAGGGTGGGCCGGTAGTAACCTGCCCTTAGGATCTTGAGATTTGTGTCCTTCCAATGTTGGTGTCCTCCACATACTCCATTATGCATTTTTATTGTGACTTGTTTGGCTTCATTTTCATCAAGGCATTTTAATAGGATGTTGGTAGGATCCCTCCAATACAAGTTCTAGTTTGAAATGCATAATTTGATAGTCTTCAATTTGAGGGACCTGGCCTTTGTCTTCTTCACATCTGGTGGGCATTCAAGATGCTACAGAAAATAAATGACGTTTCTATACCAAGGTGAACAAGAGTAATTTTCAAATACCTGCATGTTGTCTTGTCCAAGTTGTACAATGGGTGCGTTTGATTGGGTGAAGATTTGATGGAATTATAGCACCTTATAGTTTGATTTTGATAACAACTTGGAAAGTCCTTGTCCCTTGACCATCTTGGTGGGTTTTATGTGCAGGTCATACTCCAATAGCTTGACAATCCACTTCCCTCTTTTCCCGTCATTGTTTCACTGGACCAAAATCTCTTTGACACTACTAGTAGGAACAAAGGTTGTTATGTTAGACTGTAACACATATACCCTAAAGGCCTTGAGCGCTTTGACCAACACATAAGCCTTCTTTTCTAATATATCATACTTCAGCTCAACATCTCGGAGGGCTTTGCTAAAAAAGGCTATGGGTTGTTCGTGCCCTTCTCCATTTTTCTGCAGTAGTACAACAGCAATGGTTTTCTCAAAAGCGAAAGAGAAGATGAAGAAATCTTTGGCATAGTCAGGGCTGGCTAATACAGGGGCTTCAACTAAAGCCTACTTGATCCTTTGGAATGTTGATTTTTCCTCTAGTGACCATTTTATCACAACATATTTATTCAACATTTTAGTGATAGGATTCAGGGTTTTTGCGAAATTTGGCACAAAGCGCCTTAGGAAGTTTATCTTGCCAATGAAAGACTGGATAGCCTTTTTATTTCTAGGTATTTCAATCTCTTGAATGGCATAAAATTGCTTCGGATCAATTTTTATACCTCATGTTGATATGATGTGGCCTAGGAGCTTTCCTTCTGGCATGGAAAAGTGGGACTTCCTAGGATTCAGAGATATTTTGTATCTCCTGCATTTCCAGAAAACCTGCCCCAAATGCTATAAATTTTCATCATCAGACTTGGATAAAATGGTGATGTCATCCAAATATATAACCATATTTTTTTCCCCCACGAAGGCTATGTCCATGGCCCTCTGAAAAGTGTCCCTTGCATTCATCATCCCAAAAGGCATCTTGTCATACATGAATGTTCCCCATGGGGTGGTGAATGTTGTTTTTTCTTTGTCCTCTTCACACACCGCTATTTGGTTATAACCAGAGTATCCATCTAACAAGGAAATCATGTGAGTACCTACCACCCTCTGTAAAATATGATCCATCTTGGGGAGGGGGTAATTGTCCTTTAGAGAACACTTGTTGACATTTCGAAAATCAACACACAAGCGTATCTCCCTGTTTTTCTTTCTCACAGGTACCAAGTTGGCCACCCAGTTTGAGCACCTCAATGGTACAATAATCCTTGCATCCAAAATTTGTTTCATCTATTTCTCGATTATGAACATTAGCATGGGATTAAATTGCCGAATATTATGTCTGAATGGATTGAAGCCAACCTTGAGAGGATCTTATGTTGGATGATGTCAGTATCAAATGTCTTTAAATCCTCATACGACCATGCAAAGGTATCAACAAACTTTTTGATGAGACTGACATACATGTCCCTTTGTTCTGCAGCTAATGCTTTGGACAACTTGATGATCTTGGGATTCTCAATGGTTCCAATATTGAAATATGTTATCTCTTCTTCTTGATTCTTCATGGCAGCTTCTTTGGAAACATCATTACTATCAAACTACCTTTCCACTGGCACTAGTCCTCTTGGAATGTGATTGGTTTTTAGCTCCACAATATCGTGTCCAGCTACTGTCTTTAGAAAATGAGATGTTTGTTGATTTTCTAATTCATTATTTTCACCTTCTTGGCTTTCTTGGTCGATTGAGATATTGGAGAATTCATCAATGGTGTGTAGAAATTGTTGCAGCTCTAGATCATCACTAAAGACTTGCCAATGCTTTATGTTTTCTGGTATGGTTGTTCTATGTCTGATTTCCACCTGATATTTAATATTTGGACCAATGGGAGGTCTAAAAATGATGGTAGCTAAGGCCATAGAATATGCCTTCTGATTCTTCTCTCTAGGGATGAAGGATCTGTTGAATGCTAGAAATAAATTGTCGATCAGGTCCCATACCTCATTTTTGTATTGCTTGAGCCTATGTTGTTTATCTTGATAGATGTTTTTAACTTGATTGGTGATTAACTCGGAATCACCAAAAACTGCTAAATAGTCAATGGCCATGTAAGGGCAGCCCTCAATGCTAGCACCAAAGCTTCATATTCAACTATATTGTTAGTAGTTTCAAACTCCAGCTTATAAGAGAGTTTTATTACCTCTTGTGAAGGGGAAATGAGGAGTATACCTGCCCCAATTCCTTCCCTTGATGAAGAGCCATCGAAATACATTTTCCATAATCTGTTTTGTTGATATGTCATTAGTTGATATTTTCGTTGGATAATTGATATTTCAGGTTCATCATCATTTAAATGAAAAAAAGATGAGCCGATCTGACCCTCAACAGCATAAAGTGGGTGATTTATTGGGTTCTGATGGTCATTGATGATATATGATAATATTACCTCTCTATGTAGGTAGATTAATAACATTGGAATGGTGTTGTGCACCGAGGACAGTGCCAAAATAAGGGGAGGCGGATGTAATATCCTTATTCTAACCCTTATAAACTATAATGTATTATGTAAATATGACTTAGGCTGGTGAGCTAGTAAAGATGAAAAGGGGCCAGAGTGCCTAGGAAATGTAACACTTCCAGTACATTAATAAAATACACCGTTGGTTGCAAGACCGACAAGGACAAAAGTGATAGGGGACTATGATTCCATGAGAGAGGGGACTTGAGGGGCTAAGTCTTGTTATTATTATTTTATTTACCCATAATTGATTTTATGGAGAAGAGGGGTTACATGAGCTTCTTGGGAGGGAGGCCACGTGTCTCTTGTCTTCATGTAATTATTTACACATCCCTTGGGGGTTGTTTTGGGGTCATTCTTCCCTTGTTTCATCCTCTTCTCATTGTTTCACTTTTTCTTATTCCTCTTCACTCACTACTGCTACTTCATGTGCTCTTGGGCTAAGCACATGAACTAGCAGTAGTGAGGGACTCTTGGGCTCTTGGACTGCAACGTCCCTAGCCTATGTGTGGTTGGGTATGTTGCAGCATGTTTAAGTGGCATAGCCCTACCTCTGGGTGGTCGGGTATGTTACAGATACCAATTCACATGTTCAACCCAAGAGCACACGAACTAGTAGTAGTGAGTGAAGAGGAAGAAGAACAAGTGAACCGGTGAGAAGAGGACGAACAAAGGGATGAATGACCCCAAAACATCCCCCAAGGGATGTTTAAATAATTACATGAAGACAAGAGCCACATGGCCTCCCTCCCAAGAAGCTCATGTAACCCCCTCTTCTCCATAAAATCAATTATGGGTAAATAAAATAATAATAACAAGACTTAGCCCCTCATGCCCCCTCTCTCGTGGAATCATATCCCCCTATCTCTTTTGTCCTTGTTGGTCTTACATCCAGCAGTGTATTTTATTAATGTATAGGAAGTGTTACATTTCCTAGGCACTCTGGCCCCTTTTCAACTTTACCGGCTCACCAGCCTAAGTCATATTTACATAATACATTATAGTTTATAAGGGTTAGAAACAGGATGTTACATCCCCCTCCCCTTATTTTGGCATTGTCCTCAGTGCACAACACCATTCCAATGTTATTAACATTACAATTCCAAGCCCTCTGGCCTTAATTCACACAGGCAATCCATCCTAATCTTATATACATAGACACTCTAGCCTAAAACATGTATGCATAGGCATTCCAACCCAAAACATGTATGATGATCTTCAGAATTTATATTCCTAGTAGCAATTCCAACCAAAAAAATCTCCTTCCCTCTCAGCACTGCACAACCCAAAGAAATTAACCTCTTTCTCTACCATGCAGTCCCTCAGGTTGTTCCACTTCTCCTTGGATTTAGTGCACTCGGCCAGGAAGTTTCAGATTTGTGGGTTCCAGAACTCCAATTGTAGTAAGTCCATTGGACTTTATTGCTTCCATGCCTTTGTCATTTAGTTGCTCCAACATCACTTTCTTTTCTATCATAGTCTAGTACTTTTCTAGATCTTCAACATTCATCGTTTTCCTACAATATTTCAAATTAGCGAGCATGTCAGTTCAAAATTTGTTCATAAAATTCTCATTCTTTCTCATATTGTAAGAGTAAATTTTCATAATCCAATACAATACTTATCTATGTGGTTCATTTATCTGCATCCATATGGTTGTCTTGTTAACTTGGCTCACTATTTTCCCTGACATACCCATTGTGTGCATGACCCCAATCAAGAGCTACCAAAGGCTCCTCTTCCTTGTGGTCACTCACCTTCTAGGCCCAGGCTCATGCATCCCCTTATCTACTATGAATTCCCTCAGGCGATCCATCTTGCATGACCAAGGTTCTCTTGCACAAGAAGATTTCTAGGGACACAGGGTTCTCAAGTCACAAAAGTAGCCTTTTCCATGCTTTCCAACTTGCATATCCAACATATCATATGTATTATACACATACAATCAACATGAGATATCATTATAACCATTTCAAACATAAATTTCAAATATGTTTTATACAGGAAAATAAAATTTTCCAAGCATGATATTTCTACTCATAATGGTTGGCTCTGTAGCTATAGATATCAGTCTTCCTTATGGGCTTACATCCCTTCCATATCCAAGACCATTCTACCTACAATTTCTTCAATTTACATTCGTCCAAAACAATTCATCAGTAATTATCAAATCATAATTCCCAAAACTGTTTTATATAGGAAAAATAAAACTTCTAGACATGAGTTTTTTCTCATAAAAAATTGACTCTTGCAGCAATAGGAATTTCTCTTCTTTATGGGCTTACAACATTGTCATATCCAAGACCCCTTTCCTCCTGCAATTTCAACATTCCTCAGCCAAACAAATTGTCATTATCTCATGTACAAGACATATATTCTCATGGAAATGATTCAAAACAAAATCACAAAGTGCTCTCAGAATTGTTTACAACCACAATTCAAATACTTCTATTAATCCAACTATCAATTGGAATGAACTCATCATTACATACACATGTATTATCAATCGCACAGACTTTTCATAATGCCAAATTTAATAAGATAACAATCAATGTGCCAATACCCATGGTCACATCTACATAATGCATCCATGCATTGACTACATAATACCACATAACTATGTCATGTATTCCACCATGATGAGTTTGAAGGTCTAGCCAATGATTCAACACATCATCCACACACTTCCTATTGCTTGCCTAACTATTTGGTTACCTTCCTTTTCCACCCAAACACAACACCAAGAATATAACCCTTAATTTCTCTTCAGTGTTGAAAAAGAGGTTGCAATCCAAACATCATATATACAATAGATACCATTGAGCACTCACATAACGCTATATCCATTCCATATCCAACCATATTATGGTCTCACACATGACTAGCTCTATGGGTATTCATTGGTATATAAGGAGTATGTCTCCTGAATTAACCTGGTTATGATCCCATAACCAATCATAACATAATATACAACTGACATTTTTTCTAAGTGAATTCTAGCATCAACAACACTTACACACTCTGGGCCTTCGGCCATTACATATCAATTTAAATACTAAAAATTAACTGAGGGATATCTTACCTCGATCCCATTCAACATGTATGCATCAACAGAAACTAAATGCATACATGCCTGGTTGTTACCAACCTACCTGTTGTTGTCTGATCAACTGATATTTGTAGAAGCTAACAGAATTCCCCTTCATCATTTTGATCATGATTCCTTCCATCCTCATGGGTCTTCACCTCGATGGAAATTATAAGCAACAACAACATCCACATGTTTAAACCTGATGTATCATTTTTCCTAAATACATAATCCATCCTTTAGTCATACTCAAACATTATTTCATAATGATACACTATTCTAAGTTCACCAGCATTGTATATGCATATCCAATCATGTACATATGCAAAATTACACATCCATATGCACCAAGCATTTACTATCAACATGCCTACTAATGCATATGAAATTTAACTTCATTGTATGCTTCATGCACTCTAGTACAATTCTATTTCAATTCACTTATTTATTTATATATTTCTAGTGTAGTTGGTTGTCCTTGAATTCCGTTAGATCCTTGATGCCTTGTGTGCTCCCAATCTTCTCATATGCACTATGGTTCCCTGGGTCTGAACACTTTTCTAGCCATGTTCCACCTGGACATTCTTTCCCACTTAGTACCATTCCCCAATGGAAATCTATTTTCATTCAATGCCACTTTTGAAGTGAGAGAATTCCAATTCCTCTACATTAGCATCTTGCTTCCACTGTGAACTCTGATTTAAGATTTTAGATAGTAGATAAGTCATATCTAACAAATCCTTCCCTGGAACTTCTATGCTTGACACATAGAGATTATTCACACACCATCTCTTAAGCTCTTTGTTTCCTTCCACATCAAACTTGCAACTTTCTACACATCTCTACCTTCAAGGCTATGGAGCCTTACTTTTCCTTTCTATTCCCATTAATGACATTATTCACCTACTAGCTTCATGTCCCATGTGAGGATTATTTCTTTTGTAGTACCTCATCCAACTTTTGTAAGCAAAGTCATGCCTCCATGACCCTAACATTTGATCCTATTCTTGAATTGATCTGGTTATACCTCTAATCCTGATAAACCTACAAGCAGCCATCTTGTTAGAACTATACATATCATACAAAAATTGTCAATTAAATTTATAGGTATCTTTTCATTTAAATGATAATATTATTCTTTAACTAATATCATTTTTCCTTTTTATCCTTTATTCGTAATGCTCATGAATTAACTCTCTTTTAATCATGACTATGTGTCAGTTCTTTTGTCTTCATGAGTTGATCACAGGCATGGATCGACTCATTATATTGTACTCGTGCTTTTGTTGTGTTCTCAGTTCACAAATAGATCTTATTTTGATCCTTTATCAATTCTCTGTATTATTCTAGTGTTAACTCTCTATCAAATTAAATCTTTATGAGGCGCTTGCTTCATGCCATTTACATATGACCATATGCGCAAAACCATGGGCTTATTCATTTGAGAATTTCCTCTTCTTTTCCCTTTGTTTCTTTATTCCATACGACCGCAGGTGGTGACTAGGCACTAATCTAAGAAGTGTTTGATCACTTATCAAAATCAATGGTCGTGTCTTAATGTCACAACGGGCTGGATTATTCTCATTTACTTCGGAACTTTGACTATTCATGGTTCCTGAATTCTGGATTAGCAATTCCTCCGAAGTGATTACCCACTGAATGAGTCATAAAGTGGTGGTGACTGCTTGTTGTCGGTTAACACCTCCACTTACGCTATCCTTCCACTTTACTTGATCATTGGTTGGGAAAGCTCCCGAAGTAGATCAATGGTTAATGTTGACTTTGGTCTTCGGCGCTTCGCAACTTTAGAACCTTCAACCAGGACCAGATCAATGTCCTTCATCCTCTTTCATGATCAACAATCGAGATTCACTTTGGAACTATAGCCTTCGAAGGTCTCAACTTTACCCTCTTGATTCCCCCCAAAACGCTTTTACCCGAAGTTCATGATCTATCGACGCATGTCCTCCCATAGATCAATGGTTGTGAATTGCTTCAGCTCTTCGAGCTTCGAGAGTTTCAAAATCTACGCCTTCACTTTCTCCCAGAATGATTTCACCTAAAGTCAATGATCCATCAACGCATGTCCTCCCACAGATCAACGGTTGTGAATCGCTTCGGCTCTTCGGGCTTCAGGAGTTTCAAACTCTACACCTTCACTTTCTCCCAGAGCGTTGATCCTCTGAATTGCTTCGAGATCTACTGCCACATGTATTCTAGGATCAATGGTTGATATGTACTTCAGCCTTCAGGCCTTCGGGAATTTTCGAACCAACACAACCTGTCACATCTTTCCCCTCTGGAGTTCCCAGTCTCTAAACTACACAATCTGTCGCCACGTGGTGAAATAATGGAAGCAGACATGTGGCCCAATCAGGTGGGTGGCACATGTCATGTTCTAACCAAAACCCCAATACTCCATATGCTCAAAACTTACTGACACATGGCACACATCCCATGTGTCCACGTCATCCTAGGTGACATCCGCAAGCCATGTCACTTCGTAATTTCGGGCTTTGGAAATATCAACCCTCAACTTTTTCCAAAATGATTTTATCTGAAGCTCGCGATCTACTAACATGTGTCTACCATAGATCTACGACTACGATTTATTCGGGTCTTCAGACTTTGGAAACCTCAACTTTAAACCTTCACTTTCCCTCAAAATGCACTGATTTTTTTTGCGTGTCCTCCTGGATTGGACGACCAAGATTCACTTCAGGTCTTCACCCGAAGTCCACGGATTTGCACCACTTGTCCTCCTTAATCAGATGGATGAGATTCACTTTGGATCTCTGGGGTCCAGAAATCTCAATTCTAAACTTTCCCTCGCTTTATTTTTTCTGGAGCATTTTATCCGAAGCACACGATCAGTTGATGTGTGTCCTCCTACAAATCGATGGTCCCCAGGTACCTCAGTTATTCATAGTTTCGATGTTCAAGCACTAGCATGTCACATCACTACATGCCTTTCAATTTTTGGGGGCACGCATCGACAGTTTGGAGTAACCCGCCTTTCTCCCCGCAATGCTTATGACGTTGACACATAACCCCTCAGTGAAACCATGGTTTGGATTGTGGGACTGCCTTGGGGAATTAACTCACGTGTAACTTGGTTCCCCGCAATGACTCATGGTCGTCAATCTCTCTCCAAACAATTTGATGATTGTGACTTAACCTTTGCTTCTCTTTCATCGAACGACCCTTTTTCACCTACCCTCCGATCCAACGATCCTGGATATCTCTTGATCCCACAGTGGCGATCACTCCCGAATTCGAAGAGGATGGTCATGATCCTTTGAACCCTTACAACGGATCTATGACATTCTAACTCCTGTGTAGATTCTGCAATGCCATTCCTCCTGAGATTTTCAACTTCACGATCAAGATTTGATCTCAACCACGAGACTCTGACCAACAGACCTGACCCATACTGGCCCAGTGTTTCAACTAGAAGCTCTGATACCAATATGTAACATACCCAACCACTCAGAGGTCAGGCTACGCCACTTAAACAAGCTGCAACACACCCAACCACCTATAGGCTAGGCCTGTTGCAGTCCCAAGACTCACTTCTTTGATCTCTAATTCGAAGGCAAAGGGTTTCTAAATAATTTTAGGAGCATGCACACCACATGCATAAGACAAGATCCATGCCACAACATAAAAGAGATAAACAATGTGCCACACACAACAAATAACCAGCAGACAAGCACATTATAATACATATCTCAAAGATAATTAAATACACATCAGAATACATTAAACAGAAAACATAGAGAGCACTTATCTCTGCAAGTAAACATTCACCGACTGGTTGTAGACCAAGGACATTCCTCCCAACCATAGATGTTTTTGTTCATTTACTCTCAACAGCAGGTCACCACCAAGCCAGGGCTATGAATCCACAAGGATGGGTCCTAGGCCAAGTATAAATACACAGTAGTTGGCTAAGTAGCTCTCAAGTTTCCCAACCTCACAGCAATTCTAATTTCCAACTCTCTTTCCCCCTCAACCTGCACAACCCCAAGAAATTAACACATTTCTCTGCCATGCAGTCCCTGAGATTGTTCCATTTCTCTCTAGGGCTCTAGTGCTACTAGTCAGGAAATCTCCCTATTAGAAATTCCAAGGACTCTCAGTTGTGGACAGTTCCATCTGAACTACCATCAAGTTCATGCACACAAGCATCCATTCCCTCCTGGAATGATCATTAAATCATTACAACCATTCAACGATGGATCTCCTCTTCCTTCCATTCATTTCCATGCTCATCCCAAGAGCACACGAACTAGCAGTAGTGAGTGAAGAGAAAGAATAACAAGTGAACCAATGAGAAGAGGACGAACCAAGGGAAGAACAACCCCAAAACAGCCCCCAAGGGATGTTTAAATAATTACATGAAGACAAGAGCCACATGGCCTCCCTCCCAAAAATTTCATTTAACCCCCTCTTCTCCATAAAATCAATTATGGGTAAATAAAATAATAATAACAAGACTTATCCCCTCAAGCCCTCTCTCTCATGGAATCATATCCCCCTATCTCTTTTGTCCTTGTCATTATTGCAGCAAGCGGTGTATTTTATTAATGTATAGGAAGTGTTACGTTTCCTGGGCACTCTGGCCCCTTTTCAACTTTACCGGCTCACCAACCTAAGTTATATTTACATAATACATTATAGTTTATAAGGGTTAGAATTGGGATGTTACATGTTAGTAGTTTCAAACTCCAGCTTATAAGAGAGTTTTATTACCTCTTGTGAAGGGGAAATGAAGAGTATACCTACCCCAAATCCTTCCCTTGATGAAGAGCCATTGAAATACATCTTCCATACTCTATTTTGTTGATCTGTCAGTGGTTGATCTTTGCATTGGCTAACTGATATTTCGGGTCCATCATCATTTAAATGAAAAAAAGATGAGTTGTTCTCACCCTCAACAACATAAAGTGGGTGATTTCTTGGGTTTTGATGGTCATTGACAATATAGGATAATATTACCTCTCTATATAGCCTCCTATGTTCCCCTCCGATCATAGGGATGGTGGCATAAGTGAGGTCCATTTGTAATGATCCTCCAACCTTCTTAGCCTAGGTTCTAGATAAGAGCATACCAAACTTTGAGGGAATGTCAACCACAACAATGTTCGTCACTACACTCTTCATTGGTAATTGTTCCAAAGAAACCACCATATCTTTTATCAATCTGAGACATTTTACTTTCTTAGAATCAAAGGAGTATAGGTCCTGGTAGGTTTTGATGATCTCTAGATCTAGTTCTTCAATAACAACTTTGGGCATAACATTGTGCGAGGCTCCTGATTCCATGAGACAGTTATGCAGGATCTTATCATGGACATTTAAAGATATATAGAATGGTGGAGAAGCATCAGAGCCATCCTCAATGTGTGGACCCACAGTAATGGTTGGGTTCTCATCTTGCAGACTAATTACATCAAAAGATACAACATAAGTAGTTGGTTGCAGAACTTTCATGATGTATTTTTTGAAAGGTTCATTCTTCATCAGTTTTTTCAAAGGCACGGGGATCTTGATTTTTTCTCAACTCATGCTCTAGGCTGAAAGAGGCTGGTGGTCTATCATCTTCCTTTACTTCAGGGACTACAAGTTTATATGGGGGAAGTTGTTGAGCTTTATATGACATACCTTTACTTGGATTTGGCTTGGGAGGAACTTCAACCTGTTTGTTTTGATCAGAGGTGTTGGCTTTGGGAGTTCCCGCTCTAGACCTCAAATCATACTTTTTTTGGGGTTGGCCTTGAATAACTCCCTCTTCCCCTATCTGGTTATCAAACTTATTTGACAGTTGTGCAACCTCATATTCTTGTTGCATTAAGTGACTGTATAAAAATATGTCTCATTGAAAAGTACGACAACATTATCATCTACAACATCACTGTATACATCTATCTCCTCAATCTGATTGTCTTGGAAAGGAGGTGTTACCCTTTGATCATCAACATTCCTCCTTTCTCTCTACATTATCTGAGGGGCATCATTAGGCCTTCCAAACTAATTTGGATTTATATTTCCAGCCCCTTGAAAATATCTATTTGGTTGCTTAGATTCCCATTTCAGCTTAGCTATTTCATATGTCATATCCTTCAAAGTTTTGGTCATTTCATCAAGTTTGGGATCAGATGTGGTTGGGTTAGAGGAGGTGGGAGAATCTTCTCTATGTTTCTTCTCATTTTTATCAGATCTAGTCTTTAACCTGTCTGAGGCCAAGATATTGGATTCAACCCCAATGGTTGCTTCTTGCATGGACAACAAGGTGGTGGATATTCTCTCCCTTAGAAGAAGGGAGAACTTTGCATCAAATGCATTGTCATAAGTGATCTTGGCAGAGGCTTCAGTCAGTTTGATCTCATATGGGATTCTACCATACATCTTATTGAATCTCTTGGTGAAGTTTGAAATAGATTCACCATTCTTTATCTTTAGAGCCCCAAACTCAATGATGTAATAGAAATAATCTCTCTTATATCCCCATAGCTTTATGAAATCTTCATCTAACGCCTCAATATATGTGATGGAGGCTGGAGGAAGACCCTGGAACTATTTCCTTACTTCTCCATCCAAACTCTGCATAAACAACCTCATCCATACATCTGCATAGTCAATGATAAAGTTGTCTACAAAGTTGTAGAAGGCTACCAGATGTTCCTCAGCAGTGACATCATCCTCCCCATTATATCTGGGTAAATATTTAATGTAACATGTGGTTGGGAGTGCATGTAAGACTACAGGAAGAAATAGGGGTGCATATCTAGCAATAATTATGTCGTTCATTGTGTTAGCAACTATTTCTTGGGCAATAGGAATCTGAAGATTTATGGGAGATATAGGGGTGGATGTTGGACTGGATGATGAAGTAGAGTCAAAAGTTGAAGAGTTCTGAGGTTCCTTGGAATTTTGATTCTCAGGGCTAGCAAATTCAAGTTGCTTGCGATGATGAAGAGAAGTAGGCTCTTGGGGTGCAGATTTACCCTTGAGGAGGGAGGTATATCTCTGAGCTATGGTGGATTTTCTTAGTTTCATTTTTGGCTCAGAGACTATTGTGTCCTTCTCAGGGTTAAGATGAGCCTTGGTGGCTTTCATGTGTTCATATTTGGATTTTTTGAGTCCTTTTCTGGGCACCAGTATTTCTTTCGTAAATTTTACTCAGTGGAGTCACCACTCTATTCTTTAACCATGGAGTCGCTAGGTGAATTGTTGGTTGTGGAGCCTAATTATCTTCCCGATTCAGAGGTCTTTTACTTTCAACTGTGTTTATACCCCATGAAGTATTTACACCCCAGAAGTATGTACGCTCTTCCACGCGAGGGAGTGCATAGGGGGGGTACCCCCTCTACGGGGTCCGGGGGGGCTATTCCCTCGGCTGGGGGGTCTGGGGGCAAGTGGGCCTCCAACAGGGGTTCAAGGGTAGCGGGCCCCGATGGGGGTTCGGGGGCGAATCCCCCAAGGAAAAATTTCCTTGTAAATGTATATTGTAATGTCATTGTAAATCTGGACCGTTCATTATAAGGTCGTAGATCTAACGGTAGAGATTATGTTAGGGTTTTTTTCCCTAGAAGGAAACCCTCTTTTATGAGGGAAATGTATTTCGGCTATGGTTGATGGAAAATATTGTATTCTGAGAGAGGAGGCTGTGAGAGAAAGAAGAGCAAGTTACAGTGGGTTTTGTTGTAGGTTGTATCCCTTCATTTATTGGATAATAATAAAGGAAGGACCTGGCAATTTCTCTGGTGGATGTAGCCCACACTGGGTGAACCACGTAAATCCATTTCTCTCTTGTATTGAGTATCTTATGTGTTTTGTTTCCGCATTTGTTTTATTTTATTGCTCCACGGTCCTATTTTTTCTAACAACTGGTATCAAAGCAAAAGGTAACTCGCAAGAAAAGAGGGTTCCTCATTCGAGTGGGAACAATGTCGGAAGATTGAAAGTCTAGGGTCGAAAAATTTAACGGCCAAAAATACTAGTTATGGAAGATGCAGATGGAAGATTATTTATATCAGAAGGATCTATTCCTACCATTGGGTGGAGTAGCAAAGAAGCCGACGGCCATGAAGGACGAAGAATGGGAGATTCTTGACAGAAAGGCTCTAGGAATGATACGATTGAGCCTGGCAACATCGGTGGATTTCAATATTTCCAAAGAAAAGACAACGAAGGGTTTGATGGATGCATTGGCCAAATTGTATGAAAAAACCTCGGTGTCCAATAAGGTATTTCTAATGAAGAGATTATTTAATATGAAGATGTCAGAAGGTGGGTCTGTTGCAGATCATTTAAATGAATTTAATACGGTTACTAATCAACTAAGTTCTGTAAAAGTGGAATTTGATGATGAGGTTAGGGCCCTTCTAATCTTGTGCTCATTGCCAGAAAGTTGGAACAGCTTAGTCATGGCTGTAAGTAACTCTGTCTCTGGTTCAAATACTTTAAAATTTGATGATGTTGTTGGTGTTATCCTTAGTGAGGAAATGTGACGGAAAATCATAGGTGAGACATTAGGTAATGCGTTGGACATGGAGAATAGGGGAAGACAAAAGGATAGAGGAAAGGGTTCAGGGAACTGTGAAAATTCTAGGAAGGGAAGATCCAAATCCAGACTTGGAAAGATAGAGTGTTGGAATTGTGGGAAGAAAGGACATCTGAAGAAAGACTGCAGAGCTCCAAAGAAACAAAGAGATGGACAGCAGGAGAGAACTCGGGAAGCAAATGTAACAGGTGATGTGTTACAATATGCTTTGATTCTTTCTGTATGTAATATTTTTGAGTCTTGGGTAGTAGATTTGGGGGATTCATTTCATGCCACACCCCATAGGAAACATTTTCTAGATTATGTTCAAGGTGATTTTGGACAGGTTCATTTGGGTGATGACGCACCATGCAAAATTGTTGGAATGGGAAAGGTAAAAATAAAGCAACGAAATGGAAACCAAT
>ML805676.1:328820-368150 GCA_009831015.1 Picea engelmannii
TTGTTGTAAAGGGGTTTTCACAAAAGAAAGGTATAGATTTTGATGAAATATTTTCTCCTGTTGTTAAAATGACTTCAATTAGGACTATTTTAAGTCTTGTGGTAGTAGAAGATTTGCATCTTGAATAGTTAGATGTAAAAACATCTTTTCTCCATAGGGATTTGGAGGAAGAGATTTATATGCAGCAGCCATAGGGGTATGAGGTCAAATGGAAGGAGAATTTGGTATGCAAGTTGAAGAAGAGCTTGTATGGCCTAAAGCAAGCTCCAAGGCAGTGGTATTTGAAGTTTGACAGGTTTATGACAAAACAAGGTTATAGTAGATGTCATTCTGATCATTGTGTTTATTTTAAAAGGCTAGAAAATGGAAGATTTATTATCTTGTTATTGTATGTAGATGACATGCTTGTTGCAGGGTCTAATATGTAGGATATAAATGTGCTCAAGAAGAAACTAGCCAATTCATTTGTGATGAAGGATTTGGGTGCTGCAAAGAAAATCCTTCTCATGAGAATAACAAGAGACAGAAAAAATTGCAAATTGACATTATCTCGGGGTGAGTACACAAAGAAGGTGTTGGAGAGGTTTAGAATGCAGAATGAAAAACCAGTTAGTACA
Organism: Picea engelmannii; assembly: GCA_009831015.1. NCBI lineage: Eukaryota > Viridiplantae > Streptophyta > Pinopsida > Pinales > Pinaceae > Picea > Picea engelmannii. The sequence goes on from ML805676.1 coordinate 329,438, forward strand.
CCTTTGGCCAGCCATTTCAAATTAACTAAAGAAATGTGTCCCAAGACACAAGAGGAGATAGAATACATGTCTAGGGTCCCTTATTCATCAACAGTTGGCAACTTGATGTATGCAATGGTTTTCACAAGACCAGATATTGCACATGTAGTGGGAGTTGTGAGCAGGTATATGAAAAATCTAGGTAAAGAACATTAGGAGGCAGTAAAGTGGATTTGCAGGTATTTGAGAGGTACTACTACTCATGCATTATGCTTTTTAGGTTTAGACACTTTTCTATAGGGATATGTTGATTCAGATATGGAAGGTGATAAATACAGGAGGAGGAGCACCACATGGTATGTTTTTACTATAGGTGGAACAGCGGTAAGTTGGATTTAGAAACTATAAAAGGTTGTTGCACTTTCAACAACAAAGGCAGAGTATGTTGCTGCTACAGAGGCTAGTAAAGAGATGATTTGGTTACAGAGGTTTATGGAGGAATTGGGAAAGAAGCAGGAGAACAACAGGTTGTACTGTGACAGTCAAAGTGTCATTCACCTTGCAAAGAACTCAGCCTTCCATTTGAAGACTAATCATATACAGTTGAGGTACCACTTCATATGATCCATCTTGGAAGATGTACATTTGAAGTTGGAAAAGATACACACTAGTCAGAATCCTGCAGACATGTTAACAAAGGGAGTAACCAGGGAGAAACTGAGTTCCTGCTCAGTTTCAGTTGGTCTTCAAGAATGAATATGAAGATGAGAAATTTTTCAGGTCCAAGAAGGTTCAGAGTCCATCATATACAGCAGCGGTGGAGTTGTTGAGATCAGTCTCCAAGTGGGAGATTGTTGGTTGTGGAGAATGATTATCTTCCTGATTCAGAGGTCTTTTACTTTTAGCCATGTTTATACCCCATGAAGTATTTACACCCCAGAAGTATGTACACTCTTCCATGCGGGGGAGTGAAGAGGAGGGGTACCCCCTCTTTGGGGTCCGGGGGGGCTATCCCCCCAGCTGGGGGGTCTGGGGGCAAGCGGGCCCCTAGCGGGGGTTTGGGGGCGAAGCCCCTGAAGGAAAAATTTCCTTGTAAATGTATATTGTAATTTCATTGTAAATCTGGACCATTCATTATAAGGTCGCAGATCTAACAGTAGATATTATGTTAGGGTTTTTTTCCCTAAAAGGTAACCCTCTTTTATGAGGGAAATGTATTGCGGCTATGGTTGATGGCAAATACTGTATTCTGAGAGAGGAGACTATCAAAGAAAGAAGAGGAAGTTACAACGGGTTTTGTTGTAGGTTGTATCCCTTCATTTGTTGGATAATAATAAAGGAAGGACCTGGCAATTTCTCTGGTGGACATAGCCCACACTGGGTGAACCACGTAAATCCATGTCTCTCTTGTATTGTGTATCTTTTGTGTTTTGTTTCCGCATTTGTTTTATTTTATTGCTCCACGGTCCTGTTTTTTCTAACATGAATTATATGAAGTTTGAATGTGTTTGGTATTTGTTCACCATCAAAGATTAGATATGATCATTGTCATTCTCCCAGGGAAAGATATTCCGTTACTCCATTCCCCAGCAACGGTGCCAGAAGATGTTAGTCCTAAATTCTGCACCTAACTGCTAAAGGGAAAAGCTAGGCCACCTCAAGTTTAGAATGGTTGGTTTTTAATTTTGTTGGCCAGTTAGAGGGTTGGTTTTACCAAGACAAGAGCATGGTTGGGTTGGAAAAATGATATGGGTGAGGGTCCTCCTTGGCTAGTGGCACACTAATGACAGACAAGTAAGATAATAGAGGTAAAAAACAAAGGGAAACAACAAACCACTCAATGAATAATCTGTTGCAAGAAGTTTGATACTTAAAATATCATTTCAAGACATTAAACATGTATCAAAAACACAATGACTCCCACAGGTTGTAATCAAAACAAAGCTTCATCAAAGAATAATTGTTATCACAGGTTGCATATTAATAAATACAAGTTATACAGTAGTTGAAGGAAAAGAAATGTACTTCGCAAAAATCAAAAATGTATTCAAGATAAGAAACATATATGAATTTGGACACAAACACATTGTCATCCATAGTATCTTCACCAGGTAGATATCTTTAGTCCATGCGCAAAATGGGTTCAACCAGTTGTTGTATTAATCTCTTTCCCTAAAATATTGAACCCTTCTAACATATAGAAACTGCATATTTATCAAAAATGCAAAGGCCATTGACCAGTGTGGAACTGAGGCTTAACTCTACACCTTGGTTGTAAAAAAACTTATTAACTTAACTAAAACACATTGTTGGAGTATGTTAATGAATACTTCGAACTTGACTTAACAAAAATGATTGGTTCTTATCACACATAGAAGACCACTTATTATGCCTTAAACCTAAATTCTTGAACTAAACAATTGAAAACCGCTACTAGCAATGAAAGTGGATTGATGCATGCGCTGGAGTTAACTGAGATCTAACAGAAATGACCAAGAGTGACAGAATTGAGTTATGTATCAATCATGGCATGCATGCGCATTGTTGGAGGCTAATGGAGACAAATGGAAGTGCGGTCTCGCCTATACCCACTTATCTTTTTTAGGACAGAAGCAAGTTGTGTTGCACTTTTCGGGAGTCTGGACATGTAGTTCCCCTATTCCTAGTTTGGTGCCCTCAATAAATGTGGGTGAGATGCTTCAGAAATTCGACATTTGGAGGTTTCGAAGCATAGAGGATGCATATCCTCCAGAGGAAATAACCCTCGAAATCATTAACCAACACTAATCACTTATTAACCTGAGATTACCTTTAACCTTAATTACTTCAAGACATCGGTGGTTCGAAACTTCGAGCTTTGGGGCTCTGTGCTTGTTCTGGATTGGAATCTCCCGAGGAATGAACTAGAGAAGTGGCATGTTGGTATGATGTCATATGATGTCACAATTTCTAATGTGTCACATAAGGTGAGTGACATGTGTCACTAAAAAATAAGTGGATGATGGGACCCAAATGACCAGAAATGAGTGCCATGTGTACGGGCCAGATGGAATCCATGTGTCTCCATGGATGAGCGCCACTTGTCAGCACCAAATGGATGCCTCATTTCTTAAAGAATGAGTTCCCTGTGCTTCGACACTTTGAGCTTCGGGAGTATTTGGATGTAGAGCATGGAAATCCCTTGAAGTAGTACAGTCCCTAAGTGACATGTCATGAAAAGAGAGGGACATGTGTCACATGGAAATAGCGTGGATGACGCAATCAAAGGGCTTGATATGACCACCATGTGTCGTGAATGATGAGTGCCATGTGTCATGGCTGATGAGGGCCACATGTCTTCAGAACTTCGGTACTTTGGCTCTTTTCTTGCTCTGGACCAAAACCTCTCCGATGAACGAGCTTGCAAAGTGACGTGGCAGTGATGGCCTAATGAGTGATGTGTCAATAAAAAAGAGTGACATGTGTCAGCTGGAAATGGGTGAATGATGCAACCAAATGACCTAAAATGAGTGCCATGTGTCATGACCGATGAGTGCCACATGTCGTGGCTAATGAGTGCCATGTTTCTTCATAACTTCAACACTTTGGTGATCGAAACACTGACAAGTTCAGATTCCCGAACGCTGAAGCCATGGAGTGACTTTCCTAATGATTTTATGTTAAACCCCATGCAATTATGGACCCCCAAATGGATGAGAGTCGTTGATTTGATCGTCCTGTTGGATCTTTACCGTTGAAAATTACCCTGTCTTTTTTTACCATCCAGGCCCGAAAATGACTGCTCTAAATTGTTGTGTTTTGTTCACGGGTGCTTCCCGTGCATACAAAAAGGATTGGTCAACATATTGTGAGCTCAATCAATGGAAAAAACAATGACAAGCATTCTGAACCAAATCATGACATGTAATTATCCTTCAAGAAAAACAGAAACAAAATGCGTGAAGACTCAATCAAGAAAGAAATGATAAAAACCAAGTCACTTAGTAATGGGAAACCGACTTTACCAACCAGAAGAGGAAAAATTTGATGAAGGCATAGGGAAATGAGAGAGGAGGGGTAGGGGTTTAGACCTAGGTTACAATAGTTATTGTTGCTTATCCATGTCTATTGATAAGATCGGCATGCACAAGTTCTATTTTGGTTGAGGAATCGATATTTATATTGCAAGCAAGGCCATATAAAACTAGTATGTCACCCTTGAATAGATTCCCTAGCCTAGCAAATTTTGTGGAGCCATAATTGTTTATGGTTAGATATTGCAATGAAATTTTATGATCTATATGAGTAATAAGAATAGTTGGCATGAAAAAATATTTAAGAATAATGTCTAGTTGTAGTCGTCTTTCTAGTAAAATGAAATAGAAAGAATTCAAAGTGTTATTTCTATGATGGAAAATACAAGTAACTTTTTGATTCATTGGATGATGGATCATTATTTTTATTTGGGAAAACATATGGAGAGTGTGTGCTTCATGCACTATGAAGAAAAAGTAAATCAGAAGTGGTGATTGTATAAGAAAGTAAGGTGAATTTTCTCTTTAAGGAAAAGTGTTAGTGTGTTATAAATCATATGCAAAAATGATAAATAGATTATAAAAATCATAAGTTGTGGTAAATGGTTCAGAGGAATCTCATTCGTTGGTTTTCTTTTCTTCTTCGGCTACATTTAGAATCTTGCCAACATATGAAGAAGGCATGTTGTAGATTATGGAAGAAGCAAGATAGTATAAGTTCATGAAATTGTTTTTTCTAGATATTAATGCATGCTCATTGTGAAATAATAAAAGCAAAGCAACATATTTGATCGAATGAGCAACAACATTCTCTATCTTTGTTTCTTTTAAAACATTTTACATATCTTTTGTGAGTAGCATAAATCATATGAAATGAAAGCATATGTAAGAACAATAGTTAAAAGAAAATATGCCAAATGGGATAGATGAATCTTGCTTATCTTGTTCTTGTGTTTTTTCAAGAAGAGGTCATTGTAGAGAGGCTACAAGAGACAAGAATCTATGATATGCTAAAATTGTAGCTCTCAACCACAAATAAATTTAATCAAAGTGCTTTAAAATATCTCTAAGAGATCATTTATGCATGTGTAATGTAGAGTGAAGAAAAACTGAAAATGCTAATTGATTAGTGAAAGGAGTTTTTATAAATGGTATTGAAAAAAGAAACAAACCGAAGCTAGTGAAGTTATGGGGGGTTGAAAAAATGTGGTGAAATAGGTTCAATTTTGTAACTTGTTGATAGTTATGATTCTTAACTTTCAACATAAGAACAAAGAATTTGTCAAGTAAATGTGCATTGTAGCACAAAAGTAGGAGAAAAACAAATGGCAGTAATCTATGATTGTGTAGGGCATGTGAAAAATGTTGAGTATTGCAAGAAAAACAAGAAGAGTGTATTTGTGGGGATGAGTACCTATATTAATAGAATGTGGCCTCTATAATGTACAAGGAGAAGGGAGGGGAGGAATTGTTGACAATGAGAATGGATTTTTATATTGCAAGGTTGATACTAGGGTAATATTTTTAAGTAGTACTAGAATAAAATTTTGTTATTGGAGAGTGTGACAGATCCATTGGATATGGCTAAGAAACTGGAAGTATGAAGATGCTAGTATGGAAAAATGTCTGAAAATGTTTGAGGAATTGAAAGGAAAATAACACAATGATTGGTCCAATAAGCATCGAAGACAATAAATATGTTGTTATGCTTTCACAAAATTGTCCATAAGTTGGCTATCAATGAGCCAGTGTTACTTGTTTCTTTGGTTGTATGCAATGCAAGGTTATTGAAGGGATTCAGAAATGGAATCTATTCATACCATATTTTCCCTACCTTTGACCCCTTTCCACTTGCCTAGATCATGTATCAATCCATCATTGTGAAAGATTTAGACTTAATGTGTTTCTGTTACATTTCTTTAGTAATTTGCATGAATTTATGACTAAACATTAGAAAATTATCATATTTGCATTTATCTTTGAGTTAGTATGCAAAGACAATGTTCCAGACAGGTTATTGTGCAGAATGTGATATCGCCATAGGATGTATTTTGGTTCACACTATTGCAACTCCCACGCAATTGTTGCAAATCCTTATAGTTGTTGTTGCAACTCCAAACATTGTTGTTGCAACTCTGAACATTTTTGCAACTCTGAGCACTATTTCTACAACTCTGGAACATTTTTGCAACTCCGAGCATTGTTTCTACAACTCTGAACATTGTTGCAACTTGGGAGCATTGATGCTACAATTTTGGTTTGGTGATACAACTTGTGTTGCAACTCCCACGCGGTTATTTCAACTCCTTACAGTAGTTGCTGCAACTCACCAGGGAACATTTTGTGTTGCAACTTGTTGTAATCTAGGGAATGTTACCAGTAATCCATCACATAAGTAACATAGAGATTACATACATACATCCATAAGTAAAGACATACACAAGGTAGTGGAAGCCCAAGAATCAGTACTTTATTATATATGTGTCAATAAAACACAACAGAGACACTTTCCTTGATACATGATCCTATATTTATACATACATATTTAGTTACCAGGCAGTTGTAACTACTTAACTGCCTAGGTCGGTTGGCTTAACAGACACTTTGACAGACTTGCATTTATGACTTTGAAACTCAACCGACAAATTCTTTGTCGATTGTCGGGTCTATTCGACGGAGATGACTATTCCCTTACAACATATCCCCCACCTCAATTCCTTACTCATCTCAAGAAAGAGGGAAAGTATGACAAACTTATGAAATGTTTCTACTAAACCCTTCTTCTAAAGCTATTACAAAATGAGAATTGAACATAGAGGGAAGAAATGAAATAGTGAAGTTATGGTCAAGTTTATTTGCTTGTTGAGTCGAAGATGTTTTGTAAGTGCAAGTAGACTATTCCTTTAGTGTCGCTTCTGAATTTTTTTTTAGTCAAATGCCGAAGTTTAGCAACATCCCTGACTTTGAGTCCATAGACAGTTTTTCTTCTCACACAAAATTGTTACTTGAAACAATATTTTCACATTTTCTTTCCACGCTCTATTCAAGTAACATGAATTGGACTATGAATTCCCTAACCCATCTTATGGATGACTCTAGAATGCTCCCCTCTGTTAATCTACAGTCGATACATGAGTTACCTTCCTGATGTTTTTATGTCGACATTTTTTATGTTGTCGATTTTTATTGGTCGATAATCTTGGTAATTACTCTGTCGGTCTGTCGATTGAATGAGGAACGACATTCAACAACATCCCCATATTTACGACAAATACTTATTAGTCATTGTGTTGATCCATTCTTGTTTGGGTCAAAGTTTCTACGCTCACTTGATGGAGGTCTTCCTCATTCAATTGATTATCGTCTAATAAGTATTTGTCATAAATGTGGGGAGGTAGTTGAATTTCGTTCTTTTCTAACTTTTTCTAAGGTTTTGCAACTCGACCAAGGACTTATTTCTCTCTCCATTATTCTCTTTGTCAATTTTCAAAAATCTTTGTAGGATGGGACTCCTTTAATACTTGATTTTCCTATAGCAATTTTTCCTACTTGAATTCTTTCAGCTAAATTTAGTTGATTAGCGTAATGAGATTTTTAATTAATAAGAAAGTTATTAATTTACATTTTTCGACTTCGACCAGAATGTTACATACAATATTTTAGTCCGGTCAGTCCCTATTGACATCAATTTACTAAAGATTTTTCCAACAGGTCTCCTTATTGTTGTGTGTTGTATTTATTTAAATGAGCTCCATTAATTAATTTTTTAAATGGATGGCCCAACAAAGTTTGTAATTGTATTTTTCTCGTTGGTCGGATGTCTTCTATAATGTATGGTCCTATCCATGTTGTTTCTAACTTTTTGGGTTTACCTTTGACTCAAATGTCATATAACAAGACCAAATATCCATTATTTATGTCCTTCTTCTTTAAATGGTGATCATGCCATTCTTTATATTGTTGCTTCTGGACTTCCTGATGGTGTATTGATATCAACCTTCCTTCTTCAAGTTTGTTAAATTGGTAAGGTCTATCATCCAAGCATCCTCCCTGGTCGAATTCAACAATAGATGCCACCTTTTCTGAGTTGGCCCAAAAATGGAGTGGGATCACAGCTTCTTGTCCATAGATCAATTTAAAAATGGTATGGCCAATCGATCCCTTGTATGCAGACCTATATTCCCATAGAATTATAGGAACTTTATCATCCCATTCATTCTTGTTGATTCCACAATTTTTTGTAAGTCTCTTGTGTAATGTTTTATTGAATGATTCGACAATGCCATTTGCTTGAGGATGTTATGCAATTGTTATTCTATGGTCGATGAGAAATTTCTTGAGAAGGGATAGGATTGTCTCATTTACAAAGTGCATCCCTTGATCATTGATTAGTGTTACTAGACATCCAAATCTTATTATTATATTCTCATAGATGAATTTTGTTGCAACTTCTTTGGTACAGGACTCGATTGGCTTTGTTTCTGTCCACTTTGTTATATACTCGACTGCAGTAATAATGTACTTTGCACCTGTTATTTTTTCTCTTTGTGGAAAGGGTCTGACAAAGTCGATGGCCCAAATTTCAAATGGTAAGCTAGAATTTTTTTCACATAGGGGTTGACCCAATTTCTGGCATTTGTCGCATTTTTTCACTTGATCCCGGTAGTATTTGTGCAAGGTCAACCACCACAAACCCGCTTGAAGTATTTTTTTGTGTTTTCGTGTCAGCCTAGAAGTGACCTCCAGTCGGTCCTGCATGTGCTTCATCGATTATGGTTTCTCGTTCATGTTCAAAAAAACATCTCCTCAAGACGTCATTGGGTCCTATTTTATATAGATATACATTCATGATAGTGAATGGTGTTGATTTTAAAGCTAAAACCTTATTTTTATTTGTAGGGAGATCTTCAGGTGTTTTCCCCTCTTCTAAAAAAAACTTTATTTCTTCAAGATATTTTGGGTTTGCTTCAATGTGAAACAATTGTGTTTCTAGTAGGTTGTCTTCTATGTCAGTCAAGTCCTCACCCATTTCTATTCAAGAAAGGTGGTCGGGTTGAACGTTCTTTTTTCCTAGACAAACTATTACTTCAAATTTGAATTCTTGGAATAACAATAGCCAATGACATATTTTCCCTTGATGCATTGGTTTGTTAACTAGATACTTCAGGGCCTAGTGATCTGTAAAAAAATGTAAACAGGTTCATAAGTAAGTAATGTCAGATTTTTTGCAATGAAAAGATCATCAACATGGCTTCTATTTCTATAATTTTTTTCTACTTTATTTATCTTTCGACTGGCATAAGAATTAGGATAGTGTTGAGCACTCATCACACCCTAAAAAATCCTTATCAAAATTTTGTCACTTTTTGGGTACCACTTGTTTTCTGCACTGTCTAACTCGATTTAATTTTGGGAAATGTTTTGTATTTGTTTATTATCATGACTCTCATAACCTATTTGGGTTTTTTTGAACTTATGAAACACCATGACTAAAAGGCCTTAACACCTAAATTAAGAATCGACAACCAAACACTGCACCTAACGCGCTCAGGTTCGGCGTCGAAAAGAATTCAAGTAAGTAAAGGAACCACTCGGAAAACAACATTCACTGAGCATCGATCTTCATCGACAGAAGGCAGAAGGAATTTTTGGTTTGCGTAAGATTTTTTCATAAAGGCTCGAGAAATAGTTGATCCCCTTTGGCATCGGTAAAATACGAGGAGGATAGATGTTAACATATGAAGAAAAGAAATCGTCGTTATTCGATGCATGATGCACTTTATCAGGATCGGTGAAAATACAGAAGGATCACAACAAACATTTTGACCACGATAAAGTTATCACCGATCCCTGATGCATTTTTGGCATTGGGACTTTTTCAAGGGAGCCGATCCAAGAATGCTTGTGTAGGATTATTGTTGATTGTCGATCCTTGACACTTTTCGGCATCGACAATCTAGGATTTGGTTTTAGAACGAATAGCTTTGGGAAAGTCCTGAATCTGATTAATACAAGAGAATTAAGTCACTGGTCTTGAACACCACATGTCTTTACCAGGTAAGAGGGTTGTATGGTCTAGTTCTATCCCGTGTCATTCTTAGTTCCCTAGGTCCTGGTCACACCTTCAAGTCAGCTTTTTCATGTCAGCATTGTACAGTAATATCGATCAGCGTCAGATATTTCACAGAAGGATATCAACGAAAAATGTTCATAGCACAATCTCGACCCCCAATCCACCATTGAAAGAGCAACATGAAGGGACGTTTTCAGTGTTAGATACGATCATATTTTGGACATTTAAGGAGCTAATTAATACTCGATCCCACATTAGCTTCTACCTCGTGCGCCAATTAAAACAACATTTTTGAAATCACTGATGGACCACATCACCACCCGTGCCTCCACCATCAACCCACAATGAATTCAAGTTCTAACTCCTCTAAATATTTGGTGGTAGATTTATTGAAATTTCACTCATAACCTTAATTGAATGGCTAATGCGACATAGTAAGATATTCCCTGTTTAAGTCCTTTGAACCGTTGTGAAAAAATTCATTATGGGCATAAGAGAATTTTGGAGCATCCGAAGGAGAAAAACGAGCAACTCGAAGACTATACTGACCCTCATGATTATCAAAAACCAGGTTTAAAAATCTTCATAGGTATGTATCCAAGTCTGTCAATTTGTTGGTTATAATTTATATGTGTTCGTCCAGTTTTTTTTACACAGTCTCTAAACTCTGCTCAAGTTGTAGGAACAATGTCGCCAAGAAATCCAACCACCAAACACTCGACGAGAGAACAAACACTAAAAGAACCAGAGATAGGCAAAGGTTCTTCTCCAGGGACCATAAGGCAATTGGAGACTAGAGTATGCCCCTAAACCAAAGCCTGTCGTCAATACAGCAACAAAGAAATTTTTGACCTAGCCTTCGGCCTTTGGAGATACAGAGGAAAGCACTAGATCCAAGTTAGTGATCCCACATTGTAGGGATATATTCAATAGGATTAGTAGAGAAGAATACCCAAAGTATATCCCACACAGTGACCTGGACCCGGACGTAAGGGCGCTCGATGATCAAGTGTTCCCCAACATCCGACGATCGTATTTACACATGGTGGCGAGCAGAACCCCCATTTTCCCTTGCATAGAGGTCCCGAAGTGGCTCATTGACCACACAGATGGGAAGAAATGTTTGATTAACAATGAGATGGCAGGTGTGTCATATTTTTCCTCCTGACAAAGGTCCAAAAATACTACAAGCTCAGGGACCCAGAGGAGAAACTCAACACGGACTTCGTGGTGAAGTTCTATGAATTCCATGACACTAGTTGGTTTATGGCCCCATGGTGGAGGGAAGACAATAAATTCACCAATCGAAGGAGTGGATGGTACAGGAAAATCAACCCAAGGGAGCCATACATCTATTTGATGGCTCTCATCTGTCGGCTATACGGAGAAAAGGATTGCTTCAAGTTTTCTAAAGCATGGATGCCTTTGGCATACACAGTTGCAATCGTCGAGAAAAGTTTCAACTAGGGAGAAATAATCTCCAAACAACTAAGCATATGTGTGTAGTAGTCTCGGACACTGAAGGAAGGAGAGGCACCAAATTTCTACATGGCCTCATACCTACTCGATGTCATGTGCACTAGGAATGTCTTCGTCGACATGAATTTGTGCTGGCATGTTGCAAACCTCCCAGTCCATGTCTACTTCAGCGTGCTATGGGAAAACAGGTACAATAAATCTTATTCCCTCATCTGCGATGAATTCATCACTCGTATTTATTTTATTCTTTTTAAGAAGGAATGCCCAAGGCTATTAGCAGAAGCCAAGAAAATGATAGCCAAGGTAGGCCATTGGTACTTGGACGAGCGTGCAACCTACATCAGGGTGTTTGGGGTCATCAGAGCATCACATCTCCTGGACATATTAGAAATGACAAGGGTTCCTATAGACAACCCAATCAAAAGTCGGGAAGGACCAAGTAACCCAGAGCCGATACAAATTGAAGAAACCACCGGGTCAAATAACCCTGAATTTTCAATGCCACAGACCGGATCACTAGGGGATGTTTCGGCTCAGGCCGAGATAGCAAGGACACCAAATCCCCTGTTCAATATAATAACCATATACGATGATGAGGAGATATCATAGGTGTCTCTGGTCACTTTGGTGAGAATCACAGGGGAAACAAAACCTGATAAAGCATCTGCCCTGGGTCCCGATGCTCCAAGTCAGAGCAGTCCATAGAATGATTATGAGGTAGAAATTGTCTTGTAAATTGATCCACTCGACACACCAAGAATCCCAATGGACAGCTCGAGGTATGAGCTAGGATTGAGTGAACAAGGGGAATAAATTCCACAACAAGAAATCGGCATCTTGACAGCTGATTATCAAGTAAGTACCGATCTTGCCCCTGATTCATCAATTTTGTCTAGTACTTTACCTCCTAATGAGAAACAACTAGAGGCCAAACTTTCAGGACATACAGGAGAGGTTCAAGAACCCAATCTTAAACAAATATACACATTCGGGAGCATGGGAAACATTCTTACTTGGGGAGAGCAACAAATCCCCGAACATGTGGATGAGGTTGTCGATATACAAGCCATCGCCTATGACCGAAAGAGGAAATCCATCATGAATAGAACCACTAAGAGGAGGAAGCTTACTCTGGACATTTCCATTCTCATCACCACAAAGGAAAAGTTGATCAGTACGGAGCATGCCAAGATGTACAAGCTCATTGGCACAGGGATATTGATCACATATGCCACCCTGGATAGAGAAAGGAAAGATGAAGAAGAGTTGGCCACTGAGCAAAAGGATTTAGAGAATCTACGCCATTTGGAGAAATATTATCATAACTATACACAGACCATGGTGTTCTTCAGAAGTGAGTTCCAGGATGCCCACAGTAAATTCACGAGTGAGAGGCACCTTTTCACTGCAGGGATAGTCGATTTCCAAGAAGACACCCTTATTGAGTTGGCAACATGCAAGGACATGGAAAGGTGGTATTATAAATCCCACTAAGCGGTGGAAAGAATTGATTACATCGACATGGTTCAAAAGGGTTGAGACGCCAAAGAGCATGGCATTTGGGTACTAAGGGACAGAAGCATTGACCGTATAAGGAAATTGGTTGAATATTGGGTGAAGATGGCCCAAGAACCTCATCAGGAGATCCAAGAGAAATGGGTTGATTTCAAAAGGAGATGGACCAATATCAATCGGGCGATGAGAGACATCGGTCTCCCAGAATTCAGCATACCTGAAAACTTTGTCGACTTGCATAACATAGTCAAACTACATGCAGAACAAGACTCATCTTGGACTACGAAGATAAAAAAGGTGGAGAACATGGTGCTAGGTTAAGTACAGCAGTTCATGGAGTACCCGATCAAGGATCGGATAGTGCAGTTAAGTGTTAAAGTAGTCAAGTATCGGGAACGGGCAATGGAAATAAAGGAGATCCTTTCAGCCCCAATGGACCAACACAAATTCTTGTATGCCAACACATGAGAGGAATTCTTTGTCAAATGGTCAGAGTATGAGAAGATTAATCCACTAAATTGAAACCATTTGATGACTCTTATAAGACTGAGAGATGAAAGCACCATGTGGAGATGTGTTTTTTTACTTAGCTTGCACTTTTGATATTTCTTTTTAGTTAATAATTTGTTATAAATAATAGGATCAACCTATTAGAAGAGGTCGATGGTTTTGGAAAAGACCCTCATTTTTGGAATTGTAAAGAACTATTTTGGAACTACCTTAATTCATAAGTCATGTTTACGACTGAAGACAAGTTTCTATTTTTCATCAAAGGCATGTGTGATTAGATCATAAGGAGGAATTACTTTTGACTTTATCTCATGCATGGATTTTGTAATGAGTAAGGATTTATGAATCTGTTGATAAGTTATATGATTCAATATTTTTATAATTCTTGTCTCTAATGATTTAAAACAAATCATTGCGTTAATGTGTGATTAGTGATTAGAGCTAAGGAAACTATTTTTCTTGCCATCATTTTATTGCATGTATGTTCTCTTTTGATAAATTGTATCTCAATCAATAATTGAAATACCCGCAAGTTGATGTATTAGTAATAGGCTTCTAGTAGGTGTAAGAATCATTGTCTGCATACTTGAGCACAAGGTTTATCCTGAGCTCAGCCTTCTTCAGTAGTTAAGCTTTCCCCTGTGTTACCCAGTTGGTTTATACCAGCACATATCTTGTATCAGACCCACCTATAAGAGAAAATACAAAAAAAGAGACAATTCAAACTGAAGGAGGATATTTTGCGAGAAGATATCTTGTAAGTCACTATGTAAATTCCATTGATTAATTGGTCAGATTGTGATATCTGGAGAACCATTCCACTATCAAATGTTGCAGAGTCTAATTGGGCCTTGGTGGCACATTTTCTCCCTACTATTGAGTTAAAGGGATTTAGGGCCCCTCGACAGATAGTCGATTGTGTCATCATATGGTTGTGTGAGAACCAACCCAACAACAACGTTTGATGAATAGAATTGTACATGGAATAATCTCGACCAGTCGAGGAATTTAAGTATGGGGGCTTCGATAAAAAAAATTCTTTAATAATTCAAATGATTCTTGGAAGTCTTGGCTCCATCTGAATTCGAATTCTTTCTAGAGTAATTCTTCCATGGGAAAAGTAATGTATAAATAATGGTGTATGAACTTCCTATAATATCCAATATCTTTGTTGGTCTTGAGATTAAACTTAAGGCTCAAAGGATAATGTTAGGCATCAGGAAAGTTCAAGAGATTGAAATTCTTTTTCTACCTTAGTTATATGAGAAAAATTCCTTAAATGAAATGAGTAGTATAGTAGTACAGAGGTCGTATTTTGTGTCTGAGTCAAAATTGTAATATCTGAATGGAGTGAGAGAAAAATACAAAAATGTAAAACAAAGCAAGGCATCAATTACTGAAGAGTCCCACCTTGTTGTAGTAGAATAAAATAGATAGTGTAACCTTGAATAAAGTATAAAATACATGAATCCACACAGCAAGAAGGTCTTGATCTACTCACAGTAAATGCAGAGGAAAAGTTGCTTACTTAATAAATTACTGATGCAATACGATTATAGTAGTTGTTGTACTAAACTGAAATCAAACATTTATCAAGGAAATGTTTAAAGAAATGTTGAGATATGGAAAAATAGAAGAAGCACATAACCCAGATTAAACAAAACTTGGAATCTTTGTCTGCACTTGTATTAATACTCAATAAGGAGAGTTTTCTTTGTTGCAATCGGCAAGAAGAAGCCCTTTGATAGATCTTGAATCTATCTATTTATAAAAACTCTCTCAACTCAAAATGGTTGGACTTCTTGTAACTAAAAATAGAAAATATTTTTTAATAAGGCAACAAAATGTAAAATCTGAAGGGTTACACCAATGTTCTCCTCGGCCTCTTTGTCTACTGACAGGAACGTTTCTTTTCCTCATTATTTAGCTAGGATATATCTTGTCATCTAATCTTCTTGATACTTTAACACAACGTTATGGTCATCATAGTTTGTTTCCATTTTTCCTTCCGGCTATACCAGTCATGTGATGTCACTTTCTTACTTGTTTCCTGATCTGCTTGCTTTCCCATATTCAACACATTGGACACATTTAATCACTAACTTCACCACCAACCCTGAGGGCTCAATTGTTTCATTCACCTCAAAGGTGCATAGCTTCCTCTCTACATGAGGCAAATTTTCTTGTATCCCTTTCACCCCTTGAGATATGGCCTGCAATTTCAAACTTGGATTTAATATCCATTTATTTATTTGAATGAGATCAATCTGGCTCAATTTTTGAATGGCCATCAGAGCTTCTTCTTTGTTGGTTCTAGAATTATATTGGTTCTTTGCTATATCAATTTGTCATGGGGCTTTGGAGATGGCATTCCCTTCAAAATAAAGTAGTCCTTTGTCTAGTGAAGACAATGCTTCTAGAAATTCTTTGTTTACCTCTCTGGAAAGTCTTTTGCTTTCGGCCAAATTTGTTTCCCAAGATTTTAAAATTATGTCACCTCTGGTTTTCTCATAAAGAGACAGTCGAGGGACATCTGAGACATCATCTCTTAGTACCAGTAACACATCCTCTTGAAACTTAATCTGAGCTAAGCGAGCTTCTCTTTCTTTAATGTGGATTTTTTTAGGGAAACATCTACTACCTGGTAAAAATTTTGGATGGATTCCACTTTTGCAAAAATATCCTGTTGGGATTCTTCCAGTTTTTCATTTATTTCTATTGCTTGAGACTGGAAAGTTGATATCTCTATTGATGTACTTTCAGTCAACTCCAACTTAGCTTGCAATTGTTTTATTAGTTCAACATGTTGGGTGATCAATCCTTGATTTTCCTGTGAATTCCTTTGGAGCTCATCAAAGTTGGCTTGGAGTTGTTGAATTTGATGTTTATCATATGCTCTAATTTGCTCGAAGTCTCAATTCATCCTGTTTTGAACAGTCTGATCATTCATTTGTATTTTCTTTTGAATTTTTTATACCAATTGGTTCCTTTGTTTTAACTGCTCGTCCAGATTTTCTACAGACCATTGATTGGTCATGGCAAAGGCACCTAATAATGATGTCATTTCCTTATCAAATTTTGAATCATATCGGCCATGTCCATCATACACCATTCTTTGTATTTTGACTATTACACCATTTTTTTATGTGTTTCTCATTTAACGATGGCCCTCCTCTTCTTGTTGAAAAATAATTCTAAAGGAGGCATTTCTTCGACTAAAATTGGGGTAAGATCATCTATAAAGATGACTTCGAAACTGAGATTTCTGAAACTTGACTACAACGGTGTCAATGAAATAATGGGGTTACCTATCTCTATGGAAGGTTGTTTCTCAAAAGAGTTGGCCATAGAGGTGGCTGGTGTAGAAGGTGATGTATCATGTCCTCGTTTCATAAAGGCTTTGAGCTGAGCCTTTACCTGAGGTCCTAGTGGAGTTGATACTAAACCTTCCAATTCCTCAATTAAGACTTCAGTGTCCTTTGGATTTTCTTTAGTTTCCTATTTTCCAGAGCTCCCTGTCTCAAAAAAAAAGGTACAATCTCCTGTGTAGACGAAGAAGCTATCGACTCTCCCTGTAGTACCTTCAGTAAGCTATTATGTCTGTGCTTTTGGAAACTAAAGAAGTTGGCCTGTTGATCTGGGGATAAAGTTTGGACTTAGTTTAGTACTTACTCATATGACCTAGCCCCCCTGAATATTTCATCATGTGGGGAATTATCGTGCATATAATTCTTTAAGTTGTATTGAGCCAGGTGGTTTTCCACGATTTTCTATGGATCATGCCTTTTAAACTCGACTTCAACCAACTTGACATCCTCCAGAGTTGCAGCCTCTACTTTAGAATGACCGAAGTCTAACAATGAAAACATACCAACCTGAAGAGGGAAGGTTGGCCATATCTTTTTCTACACAGCTTTTAGTTCCTTGATGATGCCCCATGTCATGGTTTGATAATCCACTTCTCAGCATACCAACCAATCTGGTAAAAACTTTGGGAGAGCATGGGGGGGACCAAACAGTCGAAAACTCTGATGTAGGAAAAGTTTTCTTCGATGTACCAGTCTATTATTTTTCCTAGGTTTTCCATGATTCTATCTGAAATCCGAGGGGGTGGGAAACCATATAAATCTATATGAATAGTCACCACTACATGATGGCAGGGTTTGTAGAAGAAATATTTGGCCTTTTCCTCCCACAGTTTGGAATGGTAAAATTGTATGGGTTCGGCACTAGTTGGAGTCCATCTCCAATTCATTAGTGGGAAAGGGGTTATGAAGCATATGACATCCATAATATATGCATACATGTAGAAAGGGGTAGATTGTCCCTTTAATTTAGCCAGCTAGTATTCAGTGATTTTCATGGCCAGATTATCTGATAACATCTTGACCCAGTTGAAAGAGTAGCCCTCGGCCACTTCGTGCATAATTGGCACCCATGCTATCAGGAAATGAGTGGAGTTATTCTTTCTGAATATCCTACAGATCATCAGAGCTATGTAAATCATATGGGTATCTAACGATGTTGTGGCATAAATTCCATGAACATTGTCTCTGAACTTTTTCGGGTGCCCCCACCAGGGATTGATTATATCTGGATAGGTTTTATCATATTGTATACACTCATGTTTTTCAAACTTCGGTAGGAATGCAGCATTGTGATTATATTTAAATTTTGGGTATATCTTATACATTCCTTGTATGTGTTCTGGTCAAAAAGACCCAACAACAACCTTTTTAGAGTTGTAAATGTTCCTGGTTTGAATGTCAACGTTTTCTGGGGCCTATCCTATCATGTCGTTATATGGCATGAGTCTCGGTCATGCAACTATTTTGTGTAGATCTTACTGAGCTATATCCCTGAGTTTAGTTGGATGAGTTTCGCTCACTTCGTCGCCTGAATCCTCTAGGAAATTTATAATCTCATGCTCTAGAATATCAAACACCTGTGTCCAAGATTTCACAGTGTCAATGGTTCTTGGTGAGGTATCCTACAGAACATCCTCATTTGGATTTGCACTTTCACCATATTCTTTAGCCATCTTTCGTGGTATCATGATATTGATAAAATCGGAATGAGGTTACCTGTTACAGGGGGATGAGTGAGCTTCACAGTTGGCTAAAACTTACTATTCTGTGAGAATGAAAAATAGAATTCAAAATCAAGCATTCTTATTCACCTCAGGAGCATTGATTTGAGTACACATTTACTGACGGAAAATTTGTTAACCTTAATGAAAAAGTGGCGATCTGCAATCCACGTTAAAATTCATTACCATTGGTTTATGATAAATTTCATTAATATCGGTGGTTCAAGATCGGGAGTTTTGGATGAAACAAATTTGAAATTTTCCAAACATGAATCTGTGAAAGGTTAATTACTAGATAATCTTGTTTAAAACATTAATTAATCATGTTTAACTATAAGTGATTTCGGGTATTCAAACTTTTGGATTTTTCAAAGTAGCTTGATTCTTTAACAATCAGGCATCTCCAAAACTCGGGGAAAAAGGAGATAGTTCGATCAATGGGGGAACTTTATCAATGGTGGATATCATGTGCACCTTATGATTAGCAGTAAATTTGATTTAAACCTTTGAAAGTTGATTTCTAAGTTATTGTTTAGAAAAGATGAAGTTCGAGAAAGTAAAGTTCAAGGCTTAGGATTATATGTGTTCCAACATCAATTCCATCTGGGGATCGCGTCTCCCTGCGAGGCATGGAATAACAGTAGACCAAGTGCCTTTATTGGGTAAATGGAGTCATCATTGTACCTCTGGGAAACATCTTTGGGGAAAAATTGTATAGAGAAAAAATGGACTTCGGTCACATCTCAGAAAACCTTCAAAACACAATCAATTACTGATCTCAAGTTAGGCTATTAATAGTTTCCTTTTCCTAAAACTGAGTGTGGATTTGTTTAAGATAATCAAAACAACTTTAACAGAACTATCGAACTTTGGTTGATTTCATCTGCATCAGGGCAAAGTAATTTTAACAATTTATTCAGGGAATCCCTTATTGGTTTAGAATGTGAATGTTACCAGGAAGAGAACCAAATACCAGAGTATGTTGATACATGTATGACAACCTTATAGATATCATAGATATTTCTTCACTGTCAGCTAGCCTATTCAGTACCCCAGTGAGGTTATCTACGTCTCCCATTGAATTTCCTTTCACCACTTCAATTAGCATTTTTGCATTTTATTGAGATGAGGGCAATCATTTCATGAATTTCCTTTCATCATCTCTTTTGGAAAAAATGGGGGCAATCATTTTTATGAATTTCCTTTCACCATTTGTCTTGGACTAGATGGGGGAAATCGATTTACGAATTTCCTTTCACCATCTGTCTCATATTTTTCATAATTTTGAAGTGGGGGGCAATCAATTTGTATGTATCATACAGGGATTATATATGCTTAAGATTTGACAATGAAGGTCTGTCAACCATTTTTTATTATACTCTAGACTAAATCTCTCCCAATATTCAATACATATTTTCCTATAGGGAAGAATTTATGGGGCACTTTCATTTTCCATGGATTATCCTTGAGCAAATTAATCAATTAAAATCTATTAGAAAAGCTAAATTTATCAAGATTATCCTAGACATACTTTATTTTAGTTAAAATGAGAGGAACATAAATATTTTCACCTAATCTCGTTTTGAAGATATGCTTTTAAGTTTTTTGAGTCAAGCCGACATTCTTTCTTTCTATGAAGACTCAAAGCCAGGTAGTGAAAAATAGAATAGAGTAAAAGATCAAAGATAGGCAAAATGAAATAGGGTGAGGACTCATATGATCTGACGCAAAAGAATCTCATTTCCACACATTTTTCTTCTCGATTATCCATCATCTCTTTTTAAGCCCTTTTTATTCTTATTTTCTTTCCCTTTTATTTCAACTTGTTGTTTTATTTTCACATTGACTCAGAAGCCTACAAATTTTCTGACTTTTGATCAGGTGATTATATTTACATGAGTAAAACCTTGTTTATATCCACTAAGATTTCCTTTAGTATTTTAGCTTGAACAATAAGCATAGAAGTTCATACCTAGGATTTCATTTACATTTTCAATCAAACCAATTATTAATTCATCACCTATTTTGAAAAAAGAAAATTTATTGAAACTGAACGTTGGACTCTAATACCTCCTTATTTATCATCCGATAATAAGTATTCTGCAAAAAAAGAAAAATTCAGAAATTTCTGCAAAATAGAAATTATATGCAGCACAGATATTTTATATTTTGTTTTTATGATATTGAATAAAACTTGGCTTATTTACAATGTAGAAGTAAATTTTTTAAATATCCTACGAAGGAAAATGAAATTGCAAATTTAAACAAAAAACCCAACCAGTATATACAATGGTAATGTAAAACATGATTATTGCATAAAATGTTTTAGATAGCGCCCATTGATAGAGGAATCAAAAGTTTTCCCGTCAATATTTTCCAGTAGGAATGAATTCTTTCCCTCTGTAGATGCAATCCTCAATGGTCTGAACCAGAGATAATCAAACTTGTCATGTTTTCCTGCATCTTATTTTCTAGCATCCCATTTTAAAACTAGATCACCAGGAAGAAACTCCCTATCTTTCACTTTTTTATCGACAAGGGATTTCATATTGTCTTGGCATTTTTGAATTATGTCATCAACTTCAGCCCTGTTTTGTTGTACTTTGATTATTTGTTTTATCATACTCATTACATCATTTGGCTCTTTATTTGCGTCTTTCCATAGCTTCATTACTGGAAGAGAGAGATTGATAGGAAGGACAACATCAGTACCATAAACCATTTGGAAAAGGGACATACCTATTGATTTCTCAGTGTCGATTCAGTTTTCCCATAAGGTGTACTTTAGGTGAATGTGCCAAGACTTCTTATTTTTTGCCAACACTTTCTTGATTATATTCATCAAACTCTTGTTGGATGATTCGGGCAACCCATTTCCTTGAGGATAATAGGTTGTAGAATGTCCTAACAAAATGTTATATTTTTGACAAAAATTTACCATTACCATTGATTTGAAAGCTTGGGCATTTTCCGTGACTATTTTTCGAGCACAACCAAACCTTGATAGGATGTTCTCTTCCAAGAAGATTATTACCACTGATTCAGTGGCATTCTGGGTTGGAATGGATTCAACCCATTTCATGAAATAATCGGTAGCAGTTAAAATCCATTTATGTTGGGTGCTTGATTGTGGGTGGATTTCTCTGATGAAGTCTAGACCCCATTGTTGAAAAGGAGCATATGTTTTGACTGGGACTAAAGGTAGTGCAGGGATATTTTTCTTACAAGAGAACAATTGGCAAGGGTTGCAGGCTCTGACCTTAGCATTCACATCGGCGAATAACTTTGGCAAATAACATTTGGCTCTTAGAATCGTGTAGGTCATTTCCCTCCAGGCGTCATGTCCTCCATACACTCCTTTGTGAAATTCATTTATGACATTCTCTGTTTTAGGTTCTGTCAAACAACGTAGCAAGAAACCTAGAGGATATTTCTAGTATAGTTGACCTTCAATAATACAATATTTAACTGCGTGTAACTTCAACGTTCTTGCTTTGGATGAAGTCATGTCACTCGGGGCACTGAAGGGTGAGGAGGTATGAAACAATATCACGATACTAATCAGAGAAATAAAATTTATCTTCGATCTAGATGATAGGGGTTTTATCATCAAGTTCCTTTATGTCTGGGATATATTCATACGATTCCAGGTGGTTTATCCCGAGTGCTCTGAAATTTGATTATGCTAACAATTTTTCCAGGCCTTGACCTTTGACTAGCTTGGTCGGTTTTACTTGAAGATCAAATTCCTGAATTTGGCTAACCATCGACCTCTCCTACCATCATTGCCTAGTTGTACCAAGATATCATTGACAGAGCTTGTAGGCACATAAGAGATTATTTTAGAATGTAATACATATGTCCAAAATGATTTGAGAGCTTTTACCATCACATAATCTTGTTTTTCCAGTAAATCATATCTTAATTCAGCGTCCCTGAGACTATTACTGAAAAAAGCAATGGATTTCTCGAAACCTTCTTCATTCTTTTGCAACAGTACCATTGTGATAGTATGTTCATATGAGAAAGAAAAGATCAGAAATTCCTTAGTATAGTCTGGACTAGCTAACACTGGGGCTTCACTGATAGATTTATTAACCCGCTCGAATGATTCTTTTTCTTCGGTAGTCCATTTCATCTCAATGTCTTTCTTCAACATATCTGTGATGATTTTGACAATTTCAGCAAAGTTAGGGATAAATCTTCTCAAAAAATTTATCTTCCCTAAAAAAGACTAGATTTCTTTCTTATTTCTAGGAATGTTTATTGTGTCAATAGCCTCGATTTGCTTGGGGTCAAACTTGATACCATCCTTTGAAACTATATGACCTAGAAGTTTGCCTTCTTGCATAGCGACCTGTGACTTTTTAGGATTAAACGACAAACTGAACTTTCTACATTTCTTGAAGGTTTGTTTGAGATGAACCAGATGTTCTGCATCAGAATTGGAGAAGACTGTTAGATCATATAATTAAATAACCAAAAATTTATGTCTCTCACCAATGAAATCTATATCCATATCTCTTTGGAAAGTGGCCCCTGCTTTCATCAAACCAAATGGCATTTTATCATACATGAAAGTTCCCCACAGAGTAGTGAATGTATTTTTATCTTTATCATCTCCATGGACAGTAATTTGGTTATAACCAGAGAAATCATCAACATTATGTTAGCTCCAACTACTTTTTCCAAGACATGATCCATTTTTGGCAGTGGGTAGTTGTCCTTCAAGGATGATCAGTTCAAATTCCTAAAATCTACGCAAAGCCTTATTTCTCCACTTTTCTTCCTAGAGGGTACCAAATTTGCTACCCATTCAAAATACCTGAGTGGGACGATAATTTTTGCACCGAGAAGCTTCTTGACCTCTCTTTCTATTACAGGTAAGAGGATAAGATTTATCTGTCTCTTATTTTTCCTAAAAGGTTTGATACCATGCTTCAAAGGAATCTTATCTTCAATTACAGAGGTGTCATAAGTTCTTAAATCATCATAGGACCCTGAAAAGATGTCTTTATATTGTTTAATAAGTTCAATGTACTTATTTTTTACTTGGGTTGGGAGATATTTAGATAATTTGACCAATTTTGGATCTTCTTTAGTTCCTATATTACAGTCTTCAACCTCTTCGGGCTAAGGTCGTAAGGTAGATTTTAAGGGTATATCATCTTGGTCAAACAATCTCTCTAAAGGTATCAGACACCTAGGGATCTGATTGTTCTTAAGCACAAGCATTCGGTGATTTCAATATTATCCTGGAAATTTTCATGATCTTCACCTTCCTGCATGATCTAGATAGGATCGTTTTGATTTTCTTGATCTATATGAGTCTCAGAGAACTCATCAACCATTTCTAGGAACTGTTTAATATGTTCGTCATCTTCAAAGACCTTCCAGTATTGCACATTATTTGGAATTTAAGGTATGTGTCTCATTTCTATATGATATTTCAGTTTTAGGATCGTAGGCGGCACAAACACCACAGTTTCTTTGGCTAAAGAATATGCCTGCTGATTTTTCATTCTAGGAATGTAATGAATGTTAAATGACAAGAAGAAATTCTCTATCAAATCCCAGGCACAGTTTCTGTATGACCTTAGCCTTGGATGTTTAGCTTGATATTGTTTCTTTATTTGTTTCACAATAAGCTCTGCATCACCATAAACTATTAGATGTTGAATTTTTAGCTTCCTGGCAGTCGCCAATCCTAAAACTAGAGCTTTATATTCACAGATGTTATTTGTATAATCAATTTCCCATTGTAATCTATATGAAAAGGGGATGGCATACTCATCTCCGGGTGCAACAAATAATACTCCAGCCCCTGCCCCTTCGCAAGACGAAGCACCATCAAAAAGAAAATTCCATACTCCTCCTCTACTATTTACACTTTTCTTTGGTTTTTCTAATATTTTTTTTTCTTCTTCTATACATTCTTTGAAATCATCGTCTATTGATAAAATACAATTTCCTAGATCTTGATCAGCAACATAGACTTGATAATTATTTGGGTTTAGTGGGTCACTTACAGTATATGCCAGTCTAGTCTCTTTGTACAGTCGAGTAAATTGTCCACCTAAAATCGGGATCATAGCGTATGTCATGTTCAGTTGAAGTGATCCTCCTAATTTTGCACCCCAAGACCTAGATAGGAGTATACCATACTTGGCAGGGACGTCAGCAACAACTACATCCATAAGAATACTTTTTACAGGAATTTGTGCAAGATTCACTACCAAATCCTTGATCATGACAAGACACTTAAATTTTCTTGAATCAAAAGAGTATAAGTCTTGATAAGGTCTAGTGATTTCAAGGCCCAAATTTTCCATAATAATTTTAGGCATTAAGTTATGAGAGGCCCCAAAATCTAGCATGCAGTTGTGAAGTAAGTGGTCATGCACAATCAATGTAATATAAAACAGAGCAACAGAATCCTTGGTATTTTCGATTTGCGGACCAAACATAATCGTTGGTATTTCATCTTGCAGATGGATGACATCTGCATGAGATTCAGCATCAGAAAAATTTATCATTTTAGCAATCTTTTTTTTATAAATTGGATTCTTAGCGAGCTCAACCAGAGGCATGGGGATTTTAATTTTATTTAGTTGATTTTCTAAACTAAAACTTCTAGCTATTTTTTCAATCTCTCTGGTTGAATCTTGTCCTTCATTACTCTTCGTTTCTTAGTTTGTGTTGCTCTTGTTTCAACTATTTTTGTTTGGGCAGCTTGTTTTTCAACTAGCGGTTTAGTAACAACTACCTCCTTCGCTTTATTTATTGATAAAATATTTTTTGGTGGAACACTTGTAATATTTGTTTCTCTAGGCCTCAAATTATACTTTTGTTGAAGCTCGACCATTATGGAGTCAGTGATTCCATGATATGCAAACTCTCCCATATTATTTATACTTTCCTCATTATTAAACAGGGGATCTTGGTCTAGAGATCTTTCCTAATCCTATCTAGTTAAATGAGGTTATTGATCGTCATCACTAAGGTTGTTTATATCCTCTTCTAACCCCTCGTAGTTTTTCATATCATCCCTTTGCATAAAATTTTATGTTTTAAACAGGGCTTGGATTTTTTTATCTTCATTTTTTACTTGCCTTTGTTGGATCTGGGGGTTAGGATTCCTCCTGAAATATTTTCTAACAAATGAATCAATTTTGGCTTGGTCTAGTTCCATTCTATAGATTTTTCTTGAAAAATATTTGATTATCTTAGCCATGTCATCCATTTTTTCTTCTGCAGAATTCCCAGATACAGAGGGTCCTGCCTGTTCCCTGAAGCATTTAGGTTCTTTGGTTCTTGTCTCAACCTTGGATTTTAGTTTACTAGATTCCATCATGTTTGATTCAATTTCTATGGCTTTGTCTTGCATTCATGTCAGAGTATCAGATATTCTTTCTCTTAAAAGTAGGGCAAAATCGGGTTCAAAATCCCCTGCGAAAGTTACCTTTGCCACAGGTTGAGAGGGTTTAACTTTGGTTGGGATATTATGATAAAGTTTGTTAAATATATGAGTAAGTTCAGGAACCGACTCATAATTATTTTTTCTCAAATCCCCAAATTCAGTCAAATAATACAGATGGTATTTCTTTTCTCCCCATTGTCTTAAAAAAGTATTTTCTAAATCATCATATGACCGTAGGGATCCTACCGGGAGTCCTCGAAACCAAATTGTTACTTGTCCTTAAAAATTTTGCACTAAAATCCTTGAATAAACATCTTCATGCTCAATGCCAATGATATCAATGAACTGATCGAAAAAGGTTATGTGCTCTATCACAGTTAAATCTCCTTCTCCCGTAAATTTTGGTAAGTTCTTCATATCATTTTCAAGTAAATCATGAAGGACGAGAGGAAGGACCAAAGGAGCGTATCTGGAAGCTACTTTGGAAAAAATTCTAGAGGTTGGAGGTGGTCCTTGACCACCTACTCCTCCAACTCCAGCACTACATCCTCCAACAGTAGCCATTGGAATTCTAGGGGATAAACTTCGGGAATTAAAAAGAGGGTTTTCAAAAACTTTTAGGGACCGAAGTGGTGACCTTTCAACTTCTTCAGGATGTGGTGAAGGGAATTCTATAAAAAGATCGTTAGGAGATGCAAAGTCTAGAAGAGGAGGGAAAGGAAAACTTGGACTAGTTTCTTCAGACTTACAATATGTATAGATAGGTGAACCAGTAGGGGACGAATCGGGGTATACAATGTGTTCTTCAGGGTTTCGTAGAACTAGAACCTTTACCTCAAGTAAGGGTGAGGTAAACAGAGTATGAATGACAATAGGTAAGGAGGAGGCTCTTTTGTTCAGATATTTTGGAGTATCAAAGGAGTCAATCTCAATCTTTACTTTGGGTATGATTACCTCCGGGTTCTCACATCTAACCTCGGGCTTGCTAGTTGAGGCCTCCGCAGAGGGTGTTTGTTTAAAATTCTCCTCAGGGGTTATTCCCTCAACCGAAACTTTAGTATTGACTTGAGAAACTTTGGGTTGGTATTTTTTACCTACAGATGCGGTGGTCGATTTGAGGTATCCTTTTGGTTTCAACAACCTTTCAGGATCTGATACAGGTGCGATATGTTGATCGTCTAGGTTCTTTCTAGTATTCTTTCGATCGAATATCAGTTTATATATGGTGGAGTCGCCAAGTGAAAGATAAAAATAGCCTTAATTCAGTATTCAATATTTGTTCACTATCAAAGATAAAATCTCATCTTGTCATTTTCCCAGGGAAAAATAACTTTGTTTCTCTGTCCCCAGCAATGGCGCCAAAAAGATGTTGGTCCTGAGATTAAACTTAAGGCTCAAAGGATAATGTCATGCAATGGGAAAGTTCAAGATTTATTTTTTTTTTAAGTGCTTTTTCTACCCTAGCTATATGAGAAAAATTCCTTAAATGAAATTAACGGTATAGCAGTACATAGGTTGTATTTTGTGTCTGAGTCAAAATTGTAATATCTGAATGGAGTGAGAAAAATACAAAACTGTAAAACAAATCAAGGAATTAATTACTGAAGAGTCTCACCTTGTTGCAGTAGAAGAAAAGAGATAGTGTAACCTTGAATAGTATAAAATACAGGAATCCACACAGTAAGAAGGTCTTGATTTACTCACAGTAAATGCATAGGAAAAGATGCTTACTTAATAAATTATTGATGCAATACGATTACAGTATTTTTTGTACTAAATTGAAATCAAACATTTATCAAGGAAATGCTTAAAGAAATGTTGAGATATGGAAAAACAAAAGAAGCACATAACCCAGATTAAACAAAACTTGGAATCTCTATCTACACTTGTATTAATACTCAATAAGGAGAGTTTTCTCTGTTGCAATTGGCAAGAAGAATCCCTTTGATAGATCTTGAATCTATATATTTATACAAACTATCTCAACTCAAAACGGTTGGACTTCTTATAACTAAAAATAGAAAACATTTTTGAATAAGGCAACAAAATGTAAAATATGAAGGGTTACACCAGCGTTCTCCTCGGCCTCTTTGTCTACTAACAAGGATGTTTCTTTTCCTCATTCTTTAGCCAGGATATATCTTGTCATGTGATCTTCTTGATACCTTAACACAATGTTCTGGTAATCATAGTTTGTTGCCATTTGTCCTTTCGTCTATACAAGTCATGCGATGTCCCTTTCTTACTTGTTTCCCATTGTGCTTACTTTCCCATATTCAACACATTGGACACATTTACTCACTAAATTCACCACCAACCCTGAGGGATCAGTTGTTCCATTCGCCTCAAAGTTGTATAGATTCCTCTCTACATGAGGCAAATTTTCTAGTATCCCTTTCTCCCCTTGAGATATGACCTGCAATTTAAAACTTGGATTTACTATCCATCTATGTATTTGAATGAGATCAATCTGGATCAATTTTTGAATGGCCATCAGAGCTTCTTCTTTGTTGGTTCTAGAATTATATTGGTTCTTTGCTATATCAATTTGTCCCGAGGCTTCGTAGATGGAATTCCCTTCAAAATAAATTAGTCCTTTGTCTAGTGAAGACAATTCTTATATACATGCTTTGTTTACCTCTCTGGCATGTCTTTTTCTTTTGGCCAGATTTGTTTCCCAGGATTTTAAAATTATGTCACCTCTGGTTCACTCAGATAGAGACAGTCGAGCGACATCTGAGACATCATCTCTTGGTACAAGTAAGACAGCCTCTTGAAACTTAATCTGAGCTAAGCAAACTTCTCTTTCTTTAATGTGGATAGTTTTTAAAGAAAGATCTACTACCTGGTAACAATTATGGATGGCTTCCACTTTTGTAAAAAGATCTAGCTGGGCTTCTTCCATTTTTTCATTTATTTCTATTGCTTGAGCCTAGAAAGATGATATCTCTAATAATGTACTTTCATTCAATTCCAACTTAGCTTGCAATTGTTTTATTAGTTCAGCATGATGGGTGATCAATCCTTGATTTTCCTGTGAATTCCTTTGGATCTCGTCAAAGTTGGCTTGGAGCTGTTTAATTTGATGTTTATCATATGCTCTAATTTGCTCGAAGTCTCGATTGATCCTGTTCTGAATAGTCTGCTCAGTCGTTTGTATTTTATTTTGAATTTCCTCTACCAATTGGTTCCTTTGTTTTAACTGCTCGGCCAGATTTTCTACAAACCATTGATTGGTCATGGAAAAGGCACCTAATGAACCTGTCATTTCCTTAGCGAATTATGAATCATCTTAGCCCTATACATCGTACACCATTATCTGTATTTTAACTATTGCACCATATTTCTGATGCATTTCTTGTCTAACGATGGCCCTCCTCTACTTGTTGAAAAACAATTCTAAAGGAGGCATTTCTTCGGTTGAAATTGGGGTAAGATCAACTATAAAGATGACTTCAGAACTGGGATTTCTGAAAATTGACTGCAACGGTGTCAATGAAATAATGGGGTTACCTATATCTGTGGAAGGTTTTTGCTCAGCAAAATTGGCCACAGAGGTGGTTGGTGTAGAAGGTGATGTATCATGTCCTCATTTCAAAAAGGCTTCGAGTTGAGCCTTTTCCTGAGGGCCTATTGGAGTTGATATTGAACCTTCCAATTCCTCAATTAAGACTTCAGTGTCCTTTGGATTTTCCTTAGTTTCCTATTTTCTAGAGCTCCCTATCTCAAAAACCGGAGGTACAGTCTCCTGTGTAGATGAACGGTCTACCGAATCTCCCTGTAGTACCTTCGAAAAGCTATTTCGTCTATGCTTTTGGAAACTGAAGAAGTTGGTCTATTGATCTGGGGACAGAGTTTGGACTTTGTTCAGTACTTCCTCATATGACCTGGCCCCCTTGAATATTTCATCCTGTTGGGAATTCTCATGCATATACTTCTTTAAGTTGTATTGAGATAGGTGGTTTTCCATGATTTTCTGTGGATCATGCCTTTTAAACTTGATGTCAACCAACTTGACATCCACTAGAGCTGTAGCCTCTACTTTAGAATGATCGAAGTCTAACAATGAAAACATACCAACCTAAAGAGGGAAATTTGGCCATACCTTTTTCTGGGCTGCTTTCAGTTCCTTGCTGATGCTCCCCATCACAACTTGATAAGCCATTTCTTGGCATACCAGCCGATCTGGTAAAAAATTCGGGAGAGCATGGGGGGGAACCGAGCAGTCGAAAACCCTGATGTAGGAAAAGTTTTCTTCGATGTACCAGTCTATTATTTTTCCCAAGTTTCCCGTGATTCTATCTGAAATCCAAGGGGGTGAGAAACTATATAAAGCTATATGAATCAGCACCACTGCATGATGGAAGATTTCGTAGAAGAAATATTTGGCCTTTTCCTCCCACGGTTTGGAATGGTAAACGTGTATGGGTTCAGCGCTGGTTGGAGTCTAGCTCCAATTCATTAGTGGAAAAGGGGTTATTTAGCATACGACATCCATAATATATGCATATATGTATAAAGGGGCAGACTGTCCCTTTGATTTAGCTAGTTGGTATTCAGTGCTTTCCTTGGCCAGATTATCTGATAACATCTTGGCCCAGTTGAAAGAGTAACCCTCGGCCACTTCGTGTATAATTGGCACCTATGCTACTGGGAAATGAGTGGATTTTTTCTTTCCAAATAGACTATAGAGCATCGAAGCCACGTAAATCATATGGGTATCTAACAACACTGTGGCATAAATGCCATGAACGTCGGCTCTGGACTTTTATGGGTGCCCCTACCAGGTCTTGATTATATCTAGATAGGTTTTATCATATTGTATACACTCGTGTTTTTCAAACTCCAGCAGGAATGCAACATTGTGATTATATTTAAATTTGGGGGATAGCTTATACATTACTTGTATGTGTTCTGGTCGAAAAGACCCAACAGCAACCCTTTGAGAGTTGTAAATGCTCATGGTTTGAATGTCGATGTTTTCCAGGGCCCAGCTTATCATGTCATTATATGGCATGAGTCTTGGTCATGCAGCTATTTTGTGTATCTCTGACTGAGCTATATCCCTGAGTTTAGTTGCATGAGTTTTTCTCACTTCATCGCCTGAATCCTCTGGGCATATTATAAGCTCATGCTCTAGAATATTGAACACTTGTGTCCAAGATTTCACAGTGTCAATGGCTCTCGGTGAGGTATCCGACAGAACGTATGCATTTGGATCTGCACTTTCACTAGCTGCTTTAGCCATCTTCTATGGTGCCATGATATTGATAAAATCAGAATGGGGTTACTTGTTACAGGGGGATGCATGAGCTTCTTAGTTGGCTAAAACTTACTATTCTTCGAGAATGAAAAACAGAATTCAAAATCAAGAATTCTTATTCACCTCATGCTCATTGATTTGAGTACGCCTTTATTGACGAAAAATTTATTAACCTTAATGAAAAAGTATATTTGTCGATCTGCAATCCACGCTAAAATTCATAACCGTTGGTTTATGATAAATTCCATTAATATCGGCGGTTCGCGATCGGGAGTTTTGGATGAAACAGATTTGAAATTTCCCGAAACATGAATCCGTGAAAAGTTAATTACTAGATAATCTCGTTTAAAACATTAATTAATCATGTTTAACTTTAAGTGATTTTGGGTATTCAGACTTCGGGATTTTTCAAATTAGCTTGATATAGAATCCCTGAAACCCGAAACTGCAAAATGGTTAATTATCAGATAATCATTTTTAAGTTTTAATTAACCCTGTTTAATTTTCAAGTGTTTCGGAAGTTCGGACTTCAAAGATTTCAGGATGTGATGGATGGTAAAGGTATGAACTCTAAAGTATGAAGTTGTTAACTATATTTTAATCAATATTAACTTAACTAATTAAGATTTAATATTTTGGCATTTTGCTACTTCGTGGATTTTCAAGTTATCTCTTTATTATATTTCTGAAAGGCCATTACCCATAGTGACGTGTCAAGGATGACGTCATTTTTTATGACATGTCGAGACAAGGAGGTGCCACGTGTTACTTAGAATTGTATGAATCTTCATATGAAAAGGTCGGAAATAGATGCCACATGTCAACCCAGGGAAGACTCAAAGGGTACACGTGTACCATGACTCATGTCATTCAAGGTTTGTGGAAAAGTGATAACGGACATTTTCGGGTTTCGGGACTTTAACCATGAAGACCTATCGAAACACCCGAAGAGCTAAGCTCTGAAGCGGCCTTTAGTGATTTGATTCTTTAACAATCTGATGGCTCCAAAACTCGGGGAAAAAGGAGATTGTTCGATCAACGGGGGAACTTTATCAATGGTGGATATCATGCACGCCTTATGATTAGCAGTAAATTTGATTTAAACCTTTGAAAGTTGATATCTGAGTTATTGTTTATCAAAGATGAAGTTCGAGAAATTAAAGTTCAAGGCTTAGTATTATATGTGTTCCAACAATGCCCAAGGAATATTTTTATTTGCTTTTGATTGACAGGTAGTTTTAAGTCGAGGATGATTTTGATTTTTTCCATGTCAACCTTCACAGTGTATTTGCATATAAGATGTCCTAAGAGGATGCCAATTGGGGTGGAAAAGATACATTTCTTGATATTAAGGGACAATTGAATTTGACTTTATCTTTCAAGCATTAATTTGAGCCACTGTATGTGGTTTTTAAATAATATGTATATGGTCCAATCATTGAAATAGACAACCATTGTCTTGTAAATGTATTCTTGAAATGAATTCACCACTATCCTTGAAAATATTGCAGGAGCATTCTTTAGCCCAAATGGAATTACCCTATAAGAAAAGGAACCAAATTCGAATACAAATGTCGTATTTGGTTGGTCTTCTTTGGCTATGGGTACTTGGTTGTACCCTAAGAATCCATCTGTAAAGGAGTACCATTCATGTCCTATTACTTCATTGATTATTTCATATGCAAATGGAGTGGGGAACAAATTTGTTAGTGTCAGTTTATTGAGTCCTCTAAAGTCAACGCTGATTCTTAACTTGTTAGGGTCATGCTACTTTGGTTGGACAACCATGGGACTTGAGAATTTTTATTTGTCGATTGGGTATATATAATGTATGCTACTAACATTCTATTGATTTATTTTTGCATGATCGTCTTGTATTTATGTGCTAATTTATAAGGTAATTTTTTAATTGGACTTTCCCCAGGGATGTGGTTGATTTTCATGTCCCCCATTGCTTGTACAATCCCTTTTAATATCATATTTCTTCTTTTTTTACTAATAGTCACCTACTCATGCCATCTTAGGTCGATCGTCATTTGATATATTAAATTCATTTGTCTTTATCTCAACATTTATTCCTTCTGGTGGTTTTTCTTCGTCAATGTGTCGTTCCCCTCTTCAACTTTAGTGAAAATTTCTAGGAATTCGAGTTGCTATGGATCCTCCTTCTCTTCCTTGGTTACTTTTAATATTGAGTTTACATAAATTTTCATGGTTGGGTGATTACTTCTCCATCGGAAGATTTTTCCAATGAAACTTGTGTTCTTCATGTTGATTTGTCACGTAGTTATACTTGCGTTAGTCTCCGTCAAAATAAAGTTGCATGTTGATGTCGATATTGTGTCGAGCATCATTTTCCCGTTTTCTTTCTGCATGGTTGGTGTTCGTTTTTCAAGAAAACTTTTGATTTGTTGGGCTGCTTCTCTTAAGTGTTCTTTCTTTGGGGTGAATTCAAAATCTTTGATAAAATTATCTCTCAAGTCAATCCAATTGAGTGTATGACCACATGCTTCTTCAATTGTATACCATTTGTGTGGTATTTCATCCAGCGTATTTGGGAACATATGCGGACATACCATTTCATACCTGTAGCCTATTATGTGCCATTCATTTTCACAGCGGTGAATATGTTCCACTAGGTCATATCCAATTTTGAAAAGGGGAATGTCAGTTGTTTTAGCCAACTTATTTTCTCCAAAACGTTCTATAAAATAAGTCAACACAGTTGTCCATGTTTGTAATCTTTGGGAATGCGTTTCCCACCATCTTATAGCTTGGCTTGTGAAAATTTCTATGAGACTTTGGGTTCTACCCTGTTCTCCTACACATTTAGAAACTTCTTCAACATGTTTCGATGGCGTGTTTCGTTCATTATAGCGTAGTGAATTTTTCATTTGATTTTCGGTCGGGATTAGAGTTGGTGTTTTTCGGAGCCTTTTCTAATATACTACAGTACTGCTCGGATTGAAAAACATGTTCTTGGGTGTTTTATTGGAATAGATTCAATGGTTCAGCAGTCTTTTGAGTGTGTTTCATAATTTTCTATCTGCTAATTATATAGATCCAAGTCAGAGTTGTGTCCGACCAATAGGGGATATTCTACTAAGATTTATCCTTGCACATTTGGTTCAACATAATCTTTATGTTCATTGATTATCTGGTACAAACATTGAGCTTCTTGATCTTCATCCCATAATTCCATCCAAGGTTTCCCTTATTTAGGGTCTAGGGGGATTATTATTTTTCTTTCACTCCCTTTTAGCTTAAGTCTATCCTTTTTGAGGGAGATATTGGCTTTCATTTGTCCTCCCGATGGTTGAACAACAAGATCTAGATATGCAAGCATTCCTTCGACCAAGTTGATTACCTCAAAATCGATTATTGTCGATATACCCATAATTTGTGTTTCCACATTTATGAGTATTCCAATGGGTTCTATTAATATTTGATTAGTAATTTTGAGTTAATTTAATGAAGGTCAACCCAATCATATCCATGTTTCTCGAGGAAGGATATTTACTTGTGATCTAAAGTCGACAACTACATGTTCAATCATTTCCCTATGGATTTTCAAGTCGACCTTTGGGTCATAGTATTTATACTTATATGATAGTTGTTTGACATCTTTGGAAGGTATTTGTCCTTCTTTCTATTCTCATGGGATGTTAAGCGGGTCCAGTAGTTGACCAACTAATTGTTTTTCTTTTAAAAGTTGGAGGAATTCTTGTACTATACTTTCAATTTGTTTACCTTGATTTTATTGATTAGTTTTTTTGAAGAACTTGAGTGTTTCCCTCGTGATATTCTCTTCTTTGTCAGGATTTGGGAATGGACTAGAATTCACGGTTTGTCAATTTTGTGACAGGGATATATTGATATCTCATCCTCCTCCCGATCTTGTGACAACATGTAGGTTCTTTGAATTTGATATTTATTGTTTCAGTATGCTATGGAGTAAGTTCATAGTATTTTTAATCATTATTTTATCAAGTACTATCGGGCAATCCTCAAGTGAGTGATCACCAACACCGCATATGTTAAAAAAAATTAAGTCGACTCGATCTTTTAATGGGTAGTCGAGGATAATATGTTCTTCATTCTAGCAGTTGAAATCATAAGGTCAACCTTGACCACAACCCTGGAAACTGCCTCAACCTAGACCATAGTAGTCATTTATTCTTCTATAGTCATTATTCTAGTCGGTTTCTTCTATATGATACATTGTGTGTACATTTTTCCTATTTTGTGCATTTAATTGACTTTCAAATGTTCTATGGTTATGAAATTCACAAATATGACACGACTTGGTGTTTTTCAAGTTATCTGGGCAGTCTTGCACTGAATGGTCGGTTAGAGTTTCACATATATTGTAGTATGTTTGAGCCTGCACTCGTCATGCATCTGCTACTCCCGTCACTTCATCATTAAGGCTACAGGTATCTTTTGTGCGACCATCTTCACAACATATAGTACACCACATTTCATTTCTTCTTAAAGAAAACTTTTTTATAGTATGTTGTAGTTGATCTAGTTTTTCCTATAGCCTCTTTTCTATCTCGTATGGAGTCAACAGGCCATCGATGTCTGATTTGATGTGTTGTGCTTTTTATAGTGCATATTCACATGTGATTATCTCATAGAGGTGCAGTGTTGTTCGAATTCGCTGCAGTAATCCATCTACATACCATTGTACTAGTAAATTTTGATCAATGATCAACGGTATTTGGCTGAGGATATATTTAAATATTTTGGCATATTCATGAACTGATTCTCTTGGTCTTTGATTTATATATTTAAGTTTCTTTGCAGCCAAATGTGTAACATCTTGAGCTTTGAAGAATGATAATAAGTTGTTTTTTATGTCTTCTTTTGACCAATTTTGATTCTCTTTGTAATTCATAAACCATGTAAGAGAACGGCGTCGAAGGACTGCACCAAATTGTTCCATTTGTTTATCTTCATCTGTGATGTCTATTGCATCCCAGAATTTTTTACATATGAACCAATGTCTTTTTTGATCCTCGTCTCCTTCATAAATGGGAATATTATTCAGTCCCATTATTGTTTTCTTTTTAAGAACAATAGACTTTTGTGATGTTTATTTATTATGATTTTCGACTGGGATGTCAGACTTCTAGTCGATTGTTGTTGTGTCAACTCATATGTCGTTCAGTCTTCTAACAGATGGTATGTGAGAAGTAATTGGTCTTTCTTTGTTTTGAGAATTATTTCTTTAGTTTAACAACTTTTATCTTTATAATCGACGATACGTCACTTCAACGAATGTGTCAGTTCATGATTGTATTGTATTGTACATTTCCATGGTTGTCAGTCCTATACCATATCCTTGTGGATTGTTCGTCGATATGAAGCCTTTGTTGTAGGAATTCTTTAATTAAAGGGATAGTTACTTTAATAGGAGGAGTACATTTTGTGGGCCCTGAATATTCGTAATCCATGATCTCAAGTTGGTCTTCAAGTTGATGGGCACTCATTCTAGCCTCTATAAAATATGCTTCATTATTTCTATCGAGGGTCACCATGGCTATTGTTATTGCCAGATCTGGTTGATTCCTGTCATAATCATATTTCTCACACGCTCTATCAGGTTGATCCTCTCCAACTATTTTTCTATTTGAATTCCTATTGTTCCACATATTACAGATCTCCTCTATTTTATTTTTCCTCTTGTCTCGCTCAAATTTTTGGATGTCGATCATTTTCTTGTAAATTTTCTTTCCTCTAGAATACATTTATGCTTCAGTCGAATGAACGTTGGTATGCTCTTATTCTTCTTATGGCATCTCACAGATCAACTAACCCCTGATCGTCACCCCAACTTATTCGAAGTCGGTGGAGATGGCCATGCTTATTGTTTGAAAAAGTAGTCTCAGGCTTCTTTTGTATCTTTTCACCTTTCTTCTAGGGATTCTTCCCACTTCTCAGATTTATCCTCTAGGTTACTATTTCATAGTGGTTTATCTAGTCAAGGTCGGTACTCAAAAATGTCACTGACTCCTTTGTCAAGCAGAAACTTATCGAGCAGTCTTGGGATGGTGCACAAAAGTCTGTCGTGTATCTCTGTGTAGAATTTGTCGTTTATTGTGTCGAGGGAAGTTCAATCCTCAATATATAGTTTGTTGGAAGATTGGTTGTTGTCATTGATGTCAACCCTAGTCATGGGTTTTGGACCGCAAGATTGATGAAGGTATTTGGACATGAAGGAAAATGCACATGCAGATACAACACCCATAGATGGATATTATACATCATGTTGTTTTCGGTGGTATGTGGCACATTATGTGGATCCTCATGGTTGAGGAGAAATGAATTTTTGAAGATGACAAAGTGAATTGTACATGTAGGCCCTGAAGATAATTACATAAAATAATTACAAAATAAGAAAGTGTCAGGTCGGCCCTAATGTTAAAAGGAAGTGACATAAATGGTATAAATAAACATCATTATACATTCATTTGATACAATTCAAATTTTAGAGGGAAGAATAAGTAAAATAAGGCCAGATTTCAAGGGAGGATGAAGTCTTTTGGTGATGTGTTCTAAGGTATGTTATTTTCAGGTCATCTTACCATTTTTGCTATAAATTTTTTTCTAGAATGATTCAGATGGTGAAATCACTATGGTATTGAGAATACATATCAAGGTACCTCTTAAAAATTTCATCTCTTGATTTGCTATAATTATGGAGATACACTCTGTGGAAGATAGGGTTTGTCACCAGTCCTGAAGCTAGTCAATAAAAAGGTGTTCCAGGTAAAACAATCATAACTTATTCATACAAAATCCAAATGAAGTGGGACCACTTCCATTGAAAAGAGTACGGACTTTATTTTCTTGTGTGAGAGTTTTAGAATGGGATGTTAAATATTGAGTGTGGGGCATGATGTACAAGTTGGGTCTTCTGAACAGACCAGAATTGAATAAAGTCTACCATTCTTTCTATAACCTGTTTTTGGGGAGGATTCAAGGAGTGGAAATTGGAGGAGTTTCAGAGAATACATTGAGTAATATTGTCTATAGAATCAGAGTACTCCAATAATTGAAGAATTGTAGAAATTGAAGAAGTCTCAGGAAGCATTATCAGGTTCTATGTGATAATTAGTTGATGGTGATGATTTAATGTAAAGTTTTATTATCTCTCATATATTCTTGGGTGGAAGTAAGGGGTGGGATGGAGAGTTCAAATATCTCTTAATATTGGAGGATTATATCTTCCTCTTGGAGTTTTATCCCTCCCTTTACATTTGGAAGTTGTAGCTACCTTTGGAAGTCATTACTTCCCTTGAACAATAACTATTGATTATTTATCATATATTGTGCATGGTGTATTGTGGTGTATTGGTGTAACTCT
>ML805676.1:392456-405951 GCA_009831015.1 Picea engelmannii
CGGCACCGTTAAATTTGACGTGAAAATTTTTGGCCGAATAATATTTCGGCCGAAAGTAATATTTGTTCGGCCGAAAAATTGCCGCTAGAAATTTTGGAGACCCGATTGTCACGAAAGTGTTACCCAGCTTCATGATTTTACCCATACCATAAAATCCCTTGGCATAACGTTGAAGAATGTCACTCCAAGAAGTCACTCATGGTCGAGTTGAAGGATTCTGAATCAAAGGCCAATTCTGACTTCGAATCAAATCCAAAAGGTGGGATGTGAAGTATCGATGATGAACCCAGTGCCACTATCACTACCACCAAAGTCCAGCCAAGTAAACCAAAAGAACCAAAGGAAGGGGAATGCCTCTTTCACTCACAGATGTGGGTAAAGGAGGCTCTGCTTCATTTAATTTTCAATAGTGGCAGTTAGAAGAACTTGATATCAATAGAGGCCATCAAGCAGCTGGACCTTCCAATGACACTGCACCCACAGCCCTACACCATCGATTGGCTTTGCCAAGGAAGAGATCTTCATGTTAGCCAACAATGTCCTCTACCCTACGGCATCAAGCCTTTCAAAGACGAGGTATTGTGTGATATTTCTCCCCCTAAAGTTTGTGATGTTCTTTTAGGACAGCCATATTTGTGGAAGCATCATGTTGTGTATGAGTCTAGACCATGTTGTGTTATTATTACTTTGGGTAAAAAATTGTACAGGATACCAAAGGTAGCGTTGTCTACCATTATTTATTTAATATTTTCTATGCAATACAGTAAGGTCATTTCACAGACTGGGAAGTTCGTATTCTTTGTGATATGTGCTCACCACAAGCAGAAGGTAGTCACCACATATGTGGCCTCTACACAGAGCCTCTCTTTGTAGTAGAAGCAAGTGGACAGGATTGTGGAAGAGTATAGAGACATCTTCTCCTCACCCACCAGGGTACCGATGCACTGCCAAGTCAAATATCCAATTGATCTAACCCCTGGTGCACCTCTTCCTAATGGACCATTCTATCATTGCTCACTGATGGAAAATGACAAAATCAAGTGTCAAATCCAAGATCTTCTTCAAAAGGGGTACATCAAACCCAACTCCTCCCCTTGTGGAAGCCCGATTGTACCGGTGCAGAAGAAGGATGGGACCTGGTGGCTCTGCATTGATTACAAAGCATTAAACAAAATCATAGTCAGGAACTGGTACCCAATTCTAAGAATTTATGACCTTCTTGACCAACTCAAGGGGGGGAATTTCTTCATCAACATTGACCTAAAGTCTGGCTACCACCAGGTTCCCATCGAGCCAATTGATGTATGGAAGACATCTTTCAAATCTAAAGAATGTCTCTTCGAATGGTTGGGAATGCCCTTTGGCTTAACAAATGCACCAGTCACTTTGATGAGGTTGATGGATGATGTATTGAGACCGTTCACCAACTCTTTTGTGCTGGTATATTTGGATGACATCCTCATCTTAAGAAGAACTTCGGAGGAACACATGCAGCATATCTAGTAGATTTTGAGCACTCTGTGGTAGCACAAGCTATATGCCAACTTGGAAAAATGATCCTTTCGCATGAACAAGGTCCAATACTTGGGCTACATTGTTGATGAGAATGGGGTACATTTTGATCCAGCTAAGATCCAAGTCACCCGTGATTGGCCAGCCCAGACCAAACTAATCGATCTTTGGAGATTCTTGGGACTGGCCAACTTCTACCGATGGTTCATGTTTGGATTCTCCCATATTGCATGGGCCCTCGTCCAAGTGACCAAGGGTGGTAGCAAGAAAAAGTTCGCATGGGGGAAGGAACAACAACGAGAATTTGATGATCTGAAGCATCACTTATGCTTAGCTCTAGTACTCTCCTTGCTTGATTTGCAACAACCGTTTTATATTGAAACTTATGCATACGACTATGTTGTAGGTGTAGTTCTCACTCAGCACGGTCATCCAGTGGCATACCATAGTGAGACACTATCAAATACTTTCCAGAAATACCAAACCTATGACAAGGAAATGTATTCCATTGTACAATTCTGTTGTCAATGGAAACATCACATTTTGGGAAAAGAGACAATGATCCACACTGATCACAAGCCTCTATAGTT
Organism: Picea engelmannii; assembly: GCA_009831015.1. Lineage (NCBI taxonomy): Eukaryota > Viridiplantae > Streptophyta > Pinopsida > Pinales > Pinaceae > Picea > Picea engelmannii. The sequence continues at coordinate 394,559 of ML805676.1, forward strand.
CATACAAACACAAGAGAAGTTGCAGAATGATCACCATCAGAAGTGGTCCACCTACCTACAACAGTTCCATCTCAACGTCAAGTATAGGACATGGAGAAAAAATCATGTCATCGACTACCTCAGTCGACCTCCCATGGAAGCACTCACCATCGTGCTCCATTCATGTGGACATGAGGCATCTGAGTGGCCCCAACTTTATCAGCAAGATTCAGACTTCACCACCACCTATAATATCTTGGGTAAAGGAACTAATGTCACCAATTTTTACATTCAGGACAAATTGTTATTCCATCTAGGCCATCTCTGTGTTCTGACAAGTAAGCATGCAAAGCTAATTTGGGAATCTCACTACAGTCGGATGGCAGGACATTTTGGCATGAAGAAAATTGTGGTCGTTTTACAGAAACATTTTTGTTGGCCAAAAATTTGATAGGACGTCAGCAAGTATATCATATCTTGCACTACATGTGCCATTCCCAAGCCATCCATCAAGAATCAAGGCTTATAAACCCCTCTTCCTACTCCCCAAAATCCTTGGGAATCCATCTCAATGGATTACATGTCTAGCCTTCTATCCACCAAGCAAGGAAATGATTGTGTATTTGTGGTAGGTGATCGGTTTTTGAAGATGGCCATCCTCACAGCTTGCAAGAAGAACATCACAGTGGCAGATACTGCAAGCTCTTCTTCGAATGAGTGAGGGTCCATTTTGGGATACCATAGACCAGCATCTTCGACAGGGATAGTGGGTTCCTTAACACATTTTGGTTGAGTCTCTGGTCACTGTTGGACACCAAGCTCACTAAATCCATTGCTTTCCACCCCCAAACCAACATCCAAACAAAGTTCGTCAATCGAATGATTACGCACATCCTGCACATGTACAACTCTAAGCATATGTGTACATGGGATGAGAGTCTCACCTATGTTCATCACAATTATAAAAGGGCTCTTCATAGCTCCACCAGCCATAGCCCATTTCAGGTGGGGCTAGGATTCCAACTCTTGGGTCCCATTTATGTTGCACTACCTCTTGCAACCACACAAACAGACTTTTCCCATGTTCAATCTAAGACTGAAAAATCCAACAGATTCATTGAGAGGATTCAGCACATCCACCAACAGGTCCATGAGATTTTGTAGAAATCCAATGTTAAGTACAAGTAGTGCCATGATGAACACAGGGTACTACACCAGTTTTAGGTGGGAGACAGGGTCTGGTTACATTTATAGAAAGAGGCTCTTACAGGGACCCACCAGAATATCTTCCCACTTCGCTATGGGCCTTACACTATCACCAAGGCTATGGGTGGCAATGATTTTGATATCAACACTCCACCCTTCCTTGGCTTGCATCTAGTGTTCAATGTGGACCTCCTTCGGCCATATTTTCCACCATTATTGGACACCTCATAAATCACAAAACAGTTGACACCAACAGATATCAACCCTGACTGCATGGAACATTCATCCACTAATCAGATATTGGGCATGCGGGTCAAGGGCACTTGCCATTAGAGGATCCAGCTTTATCAGGTTGTCAAGGCATGGCAGCTCCTACACTAAGGAAAGTGGCTCACTCGGGGCCAAATTCAGTAGAAGTTTCCTCACCTGATGGGGGAACTCAATGCAATGGATACCATTTCTTCCTAAGGGGGGGAGGACTGATCCAAGTGGATATTGGTGGTAATCCACCTATTCCAACTGGCTCCTCTTGGCAGTTTTTAGTTCAACACGTTCTTCTATACTTCTTTGTAATTGTGGATTCTACACTTTTGGGTTTGTCTGAATCCCTACATGTCTTCCAATTGGAGACTGGTGGCCTCCCACCTAATCCAACTGGATTATTTTGTATGTTTTCATGTCAGCACATCTTTATATACTTCCAGGGCCATTTTTGGGGCCCTAAATATTGTTTTTATGGCTTGCCATAGTAAAACTATAAACAAATTAAGAGTTTTAAGGTGTAATGTGTAGTTATCAAAAATACCTTTCCAACGGGATATCACGCGCCTAAAATGGAGGTCGTATGCAAAAGTTACAACTCCGGAAAGTTGAGGTACCAACTTTCCCATCGGGGCCCACACTTCTTTTGTCATTTCACCTCCTAGGGTTAGGTTTTTGGATTTCTAGGGTTTTGGAATTCATGAGTAATGTTAAAAAGGCCTCTCGAGCCTCATTGTAATCATTCTTCTTAGATGGATGCACGTAGTAGCCACATCTCTTCACAAAGATAGCTACCATCATTCGAGCAATTTGTTTCAGTTCTGCAGTTTTACAGTTTCAGTCTATTTCATTTATTCAATAGAAGATATTGTTCACTAGATATATGTGTTGTTCTATGTTTCTCTATGTTTATTGTATTCAGTCTATGAATCAATTCATTCCACTCCTAAATACAGATCATCTTACCATTTACCAAAACAACAATTATAAGATCATCTTTGAATCACATAAGAATTTTTCATGTGAAAATTTAAAAACCCTAAAATTGTTTAGATGTTTTCTAATTTTTTCTTAAAAAATCACAACTTTTTTAAAAAAATCAGACTTTTTTCAAAGAAATTTTAACAAAATCATTAACATTTTTATCAAAAAAGAAGAAAAAAAAGACAAATTTAGGTATATTTTGTAAAAATATTTAACTTGTTTATTTTTTTTTACTTATATTTTTTTAGTTTTGGCCCATGATGGTTACTGGGCAATGCCCGGGGCTTGGTCATGGGGGGGTTGGGGCTATGTCAGGCATTGCCCCAGCCCCCGCAGCCAAGTTATGGGGCTTGGTCATGGGGGCTAGGGTGATGTCGGGCATCTCCCTAGCCCCCGGACGCCAAGGCCTGGTCCCGGCATAGGCCTAATAACTCCATGGGTCAAAAATTAAAAAAAATAAATAAATAAATTAGTTCTTATATTCAATGTTTTTTTTTTAGTTTATTATAATGTAAAAGGCCTAATTTTTTTTTTATCCTATAGAAAAAATGGCAGAAAAGAGATTATCTATGAATATATTTGGATCACAACCTGCAATAATGGCATCCAAAATTGCAACTGGAACCTCCATGAATTTTAGGCAACAAAATGATAGCATAACACCTAAGTTATCAAGGGCAAGGAAGAATGTTGGAGAGTGGAAATTTGTGGAAGGTGAAAACAAACTGGAATATTCTTGGTTTGTTAAAGACAAGCAAGGCGGCAATGGAGATCATATATATTTGTTTGGTGCCAGCCACAGATATTGTTTATGCACTTGTCAAACAAGGAAAAACTTATATCAAGATTTGATATTGTTTCAAATTGAGCAATTATAACAACAATGAATGTTTTTCATAATTATGTGCATTCATCGTTGATGATATTGAGAAAGGCAATGTAATTTTTTTATTTTTATTTTTGTGTCATTTATTATTTTCAGTATCATGGTAATTTTTTAATTTTATTTAACTTCAAAATGTTATATTTTATTTTTATAGGATTTTGTTGAACAACTTTCACATATGTTAGTGGGGATTTAATCTATAGAGAATAATATCATGGATGTCATCGGTGCTTTTCATATTTAAAAGACACAAGAAGGAAGGAAAAAGAAACAGAAAGCAACGGAGGTTGAAGTTGCAAGAGTAAACAGAGAAGAACATGAAAGAAGAAAGAAAAATCCTCATTCTAGAAATTTTAAAAGGGTTACATTTGAAAATGAGGAAACTCCAAATGAAGATTTTGTTGAGATTATTCCCAATGAGGATATCACTCCTTCTCGCAAAAAGAATAAACAAGATAAATGCAAAAGAGTGATGGCTGATGATGAGTCCATTCCTATTGATTATGAAGAAATCATTGATTTAGATGAAACACATTTAAATCATAAGAGGAAGAAAGAAAATGTTGTTGATGATTGTTAGGACCCAAAAATGTCCCCTTTTCACCATATCTTTTTCTCATTCAACCTTACCAATTCTATGCTAAATTCCTAATAATTGTTGCTAAGACCATTTTTCCCAAGGTATGCATCATTAATCTTGCTTTTATACTTTATTCACTTTAACATGTTGGATTGGTAGCGTTTCTCATATTTTACCCATGAATATTCAAACTAATGATTAAACTATTTGGAACAGCCAAGTCTTAAAGAAAGATCGTTGTTGTTACACAAGGTCGTTACAGTTGTATGCCAACTCTGCATGTTGTTACATGACTATAGCAATTGCACACCCTTTTTGGAAGTTGTTATACCTGTTGCAACAGATATCCACCAATTCTAGAAGTTGGTCCCTCATGCAAATCTGAATCATGAAGACTGATCCTCAAGGTTGTTACACGTTTCGGTTCACACTAATGATGAAGATCATTTAATAGATTTTGTAAAAGATTTTGTATATCATATGAACATCTTGAGAATCTTCAATTCTCAAAGTTGTTCTGAGTCTATTTTCAGCTGAACAACTCTGTATTTAAATAGCAGAGCCTTTGTAATCATTACTACCAAATTTTAGTTGTGAATAGAGAGTGAAGAAGAGCACATTGTATCTGAACCTTTTTTTGGTGAATCAATAAAGAAGTGGATTGAGTTTCACTAAACTCATGTAGTCTATTTTTGAGTGGATTCATTTAGAGGGAAAGGGCCCACCTTCCTCATAGACTCCCCTCTATTTTGTTGTTTTAGATTAATTGATTTGATTTGGATAATTGATTTTTTTAGCATTTCTAGCATATATTTGTTGTTACAGTCAGTTCTTTTCTGTTTAATTTGCATCTATGTGTCTCATGAGAATTAGAGTAAATTGTTTGATACTGTTGGAGAATTTCTTTCCTTTCCTACATTAGATTTAATCTCTAAAAACAAAAGTGTGAATTCCTTTTCTGCAGTTAAGTAGGTTTCCTTTCAACAAGTAGCACAGAGTTTCTTTCTGCAAGAGTAAAATAGAAAGTTAGAATAGATTAGATAATCCACGATTCTTATGCACCCATCAGTTCAGGATTTCATTTATGCAAGTGTGATTCCAATTCAGTAGAATCTCCAGTTGTGTCAGCAACCTGTGTTAAATTTCAACCTTTCAATTTGGTTTCTTACTGCAACTTGAATAATGCTTCTTCCATAATCTAGCATAGACTGTGCACAATTATCTTGCAATAACAAAACTTCCCTGGGTTTGACAATTTATATTAAACACCTTAATTATCTATTTAATTAGACAATTAAAGTGCCCAACATTTTGGCATCGTTGCCGAGGAAGATAATTATGGATTTTTCTAAGCACATTAGTTTTCTTTTCTTAGGAATGAATAGTCTGCATGAATCGAGGAACAAGAAGATGTATTCCCAAAAATACTAACCCTATAGGTATCAGAGGACGTGGGGGAAGGAACCCTGCACTGGGAATACCAGCCTTTGTTGATGAGATTATAACCAGAGGAGATTCTTCTTCAGGTTCTATCTTCCTCCCTTCAAATCCTCCAAGGAGACAAATTCCTCAATCATCAGAACCGCCCAAGTTCAAAACATTGCTTTCATCAAGGGCTGAAGCTGAAAGTTTGTCACCAACAAATCAACAAGCAACACTAGAGAATATTGAAGATCAGGGAAGTATAGATCAGCCAAGAGAAAGACCAGAAGAATTTGTTTATCAGATTAACGGATAGATAGTCACTAAGGAGGAGTAGGACGCTTACCGTATTAAGTGGAAAGAGAGAGCAGCCATGGAAAATCAAGGAGATAATGAAGAGGAGTTCAACCGAGAGGATCCACAGAACAATGAAGATCGGGTAAATGATGAAAATACTATCTCTACCCTAGTTTTTCCTATTACTAATATTCCTATAAGGGGGATAGCTACTATGAAGAACATACCTCTTTCAGCCCTACCAAATTTCCATGGATTGTCTACTGAGGATCCAGATGAGTTTCTATTTGAATTTGATATTTTGTGTAGAAGTTATGACTACACTACTACTACGCAAAAGCTTAAACTGTTTCCAGCCACATTGAAGGAAAATGTGTTAAGATGGTTCATGAGCCTAGGAGGAGAGAATATCTCAACATGGGTACAGATGAGGCAGCTTTTCCTGAACAAGTACCAAGACTACTTTCGAACAAGGGAACAAAGGGAGGAAATGTTCAATATGTCTTAGAAAGAAGATGAGACCCTCAAAGATGTAGAGCGACTCCAGTACAATCTACACAGGTCTGGACATCCGGATGTGAGTAAGGACATTCTGAAAACTATTTTGCTAAAAGGGGTTAGAGATGATTGTTTAGACATGCTAAATATGATTGGCAAGGGAGATATATCTAAGGAATCCTATGAAGACATTGTAAATATTTGCAAGAGATATTCTCGAGGAACTACAAGAAATAAGTCAGTTCCCAAGGATACCACTTTTTCAAGGGTATAGAAATTAGCCAATGGAGGGGCAACAAGAGCATAAATAGGTAATCTATTAGAAGATTTCAAAACAGAAATGATTAACTCTTTTGCTTCACAAATTGATACTCTGCAGATTCAACAAAAACAAGCAGAAGCAGAAAAGGCATTGTCCATTTTCTGTCCAAAATGCAGAGACAAACATCCGAAAAGGGAGTGCCCACTGAACAGTGTTCAGGTATGTCTTATTTGTGAATTAGATCATCCTACTGACAAATGTCCCTCTTTACCAGGTGTAAAAGAATCAATGAAGGAGACTAATGAGGAAGCGAAGGTTGCCTATATAATTACACAAAGAAGACAATGGCAACCAAGGTATGAACTCTCAATTCTCTCCTGTAGCACTTAATTATTGGAACAATCGGCTACCTTATGGCCAGATGAATGCTACCCCTCCAAATCCAATTATCCCTCCTTATCGAGATCCCAATGCATGGTTACCTATGCCCCAACAACAGAGTCACCATGGGTAATGGAACCCATATTGGAGAGGCCCTCAACAACAACTTAGCTATCAAAACCATCAACCAAACCTCTATCAACAACAATTCCAACCCCGGTATCAGTAGCAATAGTTGCAGTTACCTCCCAATGCCCCACAGAACAATCCTCCCTTACGACCTCAGATGCATGTGCAACCTAACCCAAATCCCAATAATAAGGCCATTCAGAATATTGATATATATAATGTGTCAACTCTATCTATTACTCCTATGCCTTTTGATGAGATAAAACTAAGATCAGGGAGAATAGTCAAGCCCATAATTGAAGATGCTCCATCTTTAGAATCAGACAATGAATCAAGGGAAAAACCATTTGTTGATATAGAAGAAATTGACCAACCTATTAAAGAATCATCAGACCCCCCATTCCCTGAAAGACTGGAAATTACCAAAACAGTGGAATTACCATCCTTCAATCTCTTAGGAGAATTGAAAAACCTGTATGTTAACATTCCACTATTGCAAGCGATTAGAGATGTCCATATTTATGCCAATACTGTGAGAGATATCTATATCAGAAGACCTGGAAGGAAACCTTGGGACCCCCTCATAGTGCATGTAGTGGGGGATGTGTTTGAATTAATCTTAGGAAAAACCCCACCTATTAAATATGGTGACCCAGGAAACTCTACAGTCACTTTCAAAATTGGACAAACACATATTCCCCATGTGTTAGTTGACTTAGGGGAAGCAATTAATATTATTCCAATAGAAACTACACAATTGTTGCAACTCAGGACGCAAGTCCAGCCTACTCCTACTATTTTAGAATTAGTTGATCGTTCCACCATCAAACCAGAAGGAGTAATTGATGATTTAGTCATTTCAGTTGATTCATGGGTGTATCCTACTGATTTTTTCATTTTGCAACCCAAAACCCATTTGGGGGGCCACCCTCTAATTCTAGGAAGACCACGGTTAGCTACAATTGATGCTTTCATTGGTTGTAGATCTGGTTCCATGACCATCTCTGATGGTTATGACACACAAAAAAACTTACCCTGTATCCTCATGCTACACCCAGTATGGAACTCGAAAATTCTTTATGGATGGACATTGAGGATGAAAGTTCTATGCCTGTGTTAACCATGGGAAGAGCCCTGAGTTTCAAAGACGATACAGAGGATGAGTTGATCAATTTATTTATATGTGACCCCTCTTCTGTTACACAGAAAATGCACCACCGATTGACTGGAATCTTCGACCCTATTGCCCAGGAAGAGATGAGCCCAGAAATGTTCTCTGAAACTGATATAAATCAAATCGATTCAGCTATAACAACAAACGTTGTAACAGCAAATTTTGAAACAGCAACAGTCGAATTATTTCCTAAAGTCAGTTCTAAGAGAATCACTGTAGAAATCAAACCTAGAAAAACCTTGAACATCAATCTCAATTTATATATTGTTGAAACTCTTCGATTGAGAAAGTTACTAATTGAACATAAGGAATCATTTGCCTGGGATTACATGGATATGAAAGGAATTTCCTATGAACTATGCACCCACCATATATACATCAAGGAAGAATGTCGACCCATTTTCCAACCCCAAAGGAGGATGAACCCTAATCTTAAAGAAATAGTTAAGGAGGAACTCCAGAAACTTCTCAATGTTGTATTCATCTATCCTATATCAGATAGAGAGTGGGTTTCACCATTGGTTATTGTACCTAAACGAATGGTAAGTGGAGAGTGTGTGTGGAATATAGAGCCCTGAATAAGGCCACGCAGAAGGATCTTTTCCCTCTGCCATTTACTGATCAGGTTCTAGACAACCTAGCTGGGAAAAAGTTTTTCTCTTTCCTAGATGGATTCAGTGGCTATAACCAAATAAAAATTTCTCCACAGGACCAAGTTAAGACCACCCTTACCAGCCCTTGGGGTACATTTGCCTACAAGGTTCTCCCATTTGGCTTGTGTAATGCACCAACCACTTTCCAGAGAGTTGTAACTAGTATTTTTCTAATATGGTGAATGACTGTATGGAAATATTCATGGATGATTTTACACCTTATGGTATTGATTTCGATGAAGCCTTGACTAATCTGGAAAAAGTGCTCAAAATATGTATACAGTATCATCTTTATTTAAGAACAGAAAAATGCCATATGATGATGAGCGAAGGTGTGGTGTTGTGACACTTCATTTCTTATGCAGGGATTCAGGTAGACCCAACCAAAATCCAGGTAATTTTGGACATTCCAACTCCATCAACTCAGAAAGAGGTAAGAATTTTTTTAGGGAATGTTGGATATTACAGGAGATTCATTAAAAAAAAATCCAAACTTGCCTCTCCCTTGTTTTTCCTATTAACAAAAGAAGTTGACTTTCGTTGGACTGACAATTGTGAATTGTCTTTTACATATCTGAAACAGAAATTATCCACAGCTCCCATTTTGAGAGGGATCAATTGGGCTTTGCCTTTTCACATTTCTTCAGATGCCTCAGACACTACAATTGGTGCAGTACTAGGGAAATATGAGGACAAAGAACCCTATGCTATCTACTATATCAGCAAGAACATGGCTCCCACTAAGTTAAATTATACAGTTATTGAAAGAGAATTCTTGGCAATAGTTTATGCAATCAATAAATTCAGTCATTATGTCATTGGTTATCCTACTTTTATTCATACTGATCATACAACAATTAAATATCTAATGAATAAACCTATTACCAATGCCCGAGTAACAAGATGGTTGTTACTACTACAAGAATTTGATATCACTATAGTAGATAGACCAGGAAAAGAAAATGTGGTTGCTGATTTTCTCTCAAGATTACATGTAAATGATGATAATTCACCAGTAGATGATTCTTTTCTAGATGAAATTTTTTTTGCAGTATCTTCTCACTCACCTTGGTATGCAGACATTTCTAATTACTTGGTTGCAGGGAAGGTACCTCCACATCTATCTCCAAGAGAAAGAAGGAAAATCATTCAGAAGAGTGCCCGGTATAGTTGGATAGAGGGATACATTTTCTACACAGTCCTAGATCAAGAAATCAGGAGATGTGTGAGAGATGATGAATTTTATGATCTACTGAAAGCTTGCCATGATGGCCCTTGTGGGGGTCATTTTGCTAATAAAAGGACTGGACATAAAATTTTAAGGTTGGGCTATTTTTGGCCCACCATATTTCAAGATGCCAAGAAGTATGTCTAGGCCTATGACAGTTGCCAACGAATGGGTCAACCAAATCATAGGGATGAGATGCCTCTCTAGCCTCAAGTAGTGTTAGAGCCTTTTGAGAGATGGTCCATGGACTTTGTAGGTCCCATTAACCCACCTTCTAATCAGAAAGTCTATATATTGGTATGTACAGATTACATGAGCAAGTGGGTGGAGGCAAAAGCACTCATCAGGGCCTCAGAGGAAGTTGTTTTAGAATTCTTGTTTGAATATATCTTTGTTCGATTTAGAAGTCCCAGAGAATTAATAAATGATGGAAGACCCCCTTTCACATCACATAAGTTTGAATCCCTACTCAGTGAATATCATGTTTTACATAGAATGGCTTCTCCATACCATCCACAAGGTAATGGTCAGGTGGAAAGTACCAACAAAGTCATAGAAGCTATTCTTACTAAGACAGTGAGGGAACATCATAGGGATTCGTATGACAGATTGCATGAAGCTCTATGGGCTTATCGAACTACTTGGAGGAACACAACTGGTTTTTCTCCTTATGAGCTTGTATATGGAAAGAGCCATGTTTTTCCTATTGAACTCAAAATCAAAACCCTCAGAACTGCATCAGCAATCAATCTCAACTTGACTATGGCACAAAAGGACAAACTGCAACATCTCAATGAGCTAGATGAAAAGCGTTTGGACGTTATTCATCAAAATACAATAATTCAATAGCAGCAAACAAAATGGCATGACCGAGTCATCAAGAATAAACTATTCCAAAAAGGAGATTGGGCTCTGTTGTATGATTCACACTTTAAATAATTTCAGGGTAAGATGCATACACGATGGCTTGGACCTTACGAGGTAGACATTGTTTTTCCAAATGGGACAGTCAAGTTGGTCACTATTGATGGATCCAATACTCAGTTACTTGCAAATGGTCATCGCTTGCGCCTCTATCAGCGTCCACTTTCCAAAGCAGAATTCAAATCCAGATGTACAGTTGATACAGATTACCACTTTTTGGATGGAACGGAGCTTGCTCCTTCCCCTTATAATCCTTAGAAGTTTTTTTTTTCAAATAAAACCTTGTATATAAATAAACTCTGCAATTTTTTATTTATTTTTTTGTTTTTTCCCAAAAAAAATATGTTTTCTTTTAATGAAATTCAGCCTGGAAGGGTATCTGGCATTTACTTGTGTGCAGATGGATTGATGAAATGCAAGGCAGACTAAAGCAGAAGGAGCCGAAGGATTAGTTTTTGGAAGTTGAAAAACTTCCTAAAAACTAAGTATTTCTGTGTTCGAGCCGATTTACATGTTGTTACACCCTTTT
>ML805676.1:406001-446366 GCA_009831015.1 Picea engelmannii
ACTTGTGTGCAGATGGATTGATGAAATGCAAGGCAGACTAAAGCAGAAGGAGCCGAAGGATTAGTTTTTGGAAGTTGAAAAACTTCCTAAAAACTAAGTATTTCTGTGTTCGAGCCGATTTACATGTTGTTACACCCTTTTGGCCGATTTACATGTTGTTACACCCTTTGGCCGATTTACATGTTGTTACACCCTTTTGGCCGATTTCCATGTTGTTACACTTGTTCCTGACTCTTTTGCCTTGCATGCAGTTACACCTAATGCCACAGTTCCGATCAAACTATCTGCTGGTACACCTACTGCTATCATTCCTTTTGGTTATTTTCTTAACATTTCTGCCATTTCTACATATGGCAACATTGTTGTTTTGTCAAGATTTCCACCATTTTTCAAAAATTACTTTATACTCTCTTTGTCCCACAAGGGTCGCTTCATCATTGCTTAACTCCACATCCATAGCTTTCTAATTGTTCAACCACAGAAAGGACTCCAATTATGTTCCACTTGTCATATCATCATTTCTCATGTTCAAGAGCCATCTCTCATTATTACAGCCATTCCACGCAGAACAAATGGCGGTTGGATAGTGCAGTTACTCCGACAAATCGGTTCGTGTAGTAAGTTATGAGGTACGATTATTAAACCTGTTGGGGTCCTATAATTATAGGCAACTCGATTATTCGATTGTTGATTTGGCGTTTCTCTCGTGATGACAAAGTCTGGCTCGGTAGATCTCGTTTTCTTCCCTCCATTCCTTTCGCTTGATCCCCCATCACCCTATTGCATCCTTCATCCGTGTTGCGCCCTCACTCCCTTGCCCTGTTGCCCCATTGACTACCTCTCACCCGCCTTCCATCCATGAATAAATGGACTTAGGATAATGAACGAATAATGTTAAAAGGTTAGTGATATTCTCTAATATTTGTTATCGTAACAAAGTTGTTTTGATAAGATAATTTAAAATAAATAATTGTTAGACTAACTATTAATTAATTTATTAATTAATTAATTAGTTAGTTAATAAGTATGTTAATTTTTGGATTAAATAAAACAATTAAAAAATACAAAACATATTTAATATAAAAACAAAATTATATAAAACAAAAATATTAAAAAAAAAATTAAAACAAACAAAAATATAAACAAAATAAAACATAATAAACAAATTATATATTAAACACAAAATAATAAAACATATCATAATAAAACAAAATATATAAAAAATAATATAAAACAAATAAAAACATAATACAAAAAAACAAAATACAAAAAACGTAACACATAACATAAAATATAATATATAATATATAAAACAAATACAAAAAACAAAATACAAAAACTTGAGCAAACATATAATAGATTATATTAAAAACAAAAAAAACATAAAATGAAACTAACATAAGTTCTCCCTCCACACACATTCTCATACACCTCACGTCCCATCCTTTACATCAAACAAAATCAACGGACAACAAAAATTTCGGACCCCCCCTCACTATCCGAAATTTAACGAGAGGGGGGTCCAGAATAATGGTTTTGCAAAACCAACCCCCCTCCACGTGTCATGATCCTATTCCAGCGGACCCCCCCCCCCCCCCCTAAAACCGCTTACCACCTCGGGGGGGGTCCGGAATACCGCTTTCCATGAAAAAAAAACACTTTTTTCATTTTTTTTGTCATTTTTGCCTGTTTCACCACGTCCTCTTTCAAAATATTTTTTGGGCAAACGAAGATGGATTTTAAAAATATGAGAGAGGTTTTTTCTCAGAACGGGCTAAAGAACAAAAACCTCTCTTATTTTTTGTAACGGAGCTACGATAAGAGAGAATCGAAGCTGTCTTTTAGCCTCTTTTTTTGCATTTTCGGTTTATCTGTTACAGTCCCAATCTTGCAGGAGCTGTTACGGCCAGCTGGAGGTGAATTTGGAAAAACCGAAGGAGGTTTTTTTCCAGAACATGCCCATCTACAATAACCTCCTTCAATTTTTTCCCAGGTGTCATCATTGAAGAGAACCACATGTATTTTCGGACCCATTTTTTGCAGAAAACCGGTCCAATTTTCATGGTGGACGGTTCCAGAATTTGAGGGATTTGTGGCTATTTTTGGCTGAGGTGATTAAAACAACTTCCAAAACTTGTTGGGGGATATCCCCTATTTATTTTAGAGGATTTTAATGTAAAAGGGTTCGACCTGTAGGAAATTTTTTCCCTTTCTACTGGACTGTGGGCCTTGTTACTTCAAGAGGTTTTTCTGTAATTTTGGAATGACCAATCAGTAATGGAGGAAATGATTTACAGGATTCTTGCGTAGTAGCATTGGTGGTGTTTTCCCTGTCTGTGTTCAGTTATCTTTTTGCTATTATTTCAGCATTTTCATTTCTTATTATTGAAAGAGAGCAATGGAGAAGAATTTATGCATGCATACTCTTTGTCCAGTTTTTCAATAATCTTTATGTTATTCATCTGAAGCTTTACAAAGGAATTCTTAGCTGCTCCTCTATTTGGTGGATCTCTCCCTTTTCATCTTATTCATATGCACTTAACCCAAGACGATCCAATAGTTGTTACTATCTTTCCTTGTGGATACAGTTACCTTTAGTTCTGATTTGATCATTATCTTATAAACAGACCCCATAGCCCAATGGTGATCTGAGAAACTCATCAACCACATCCTCATCTAAATATTTTCAAAAAACCCAACCCCATACTTTCATAGCTAGCCTAATATCCTCTTCCAACAAAGTTATATTAGACAGAGAGATCCCTCTCTGAGTCCCGGAGGGCTAGATCCCTTACTCGAAGTGGTTTTGATGTTGCCTCTGTGACTGCCTTTTAAGCCTTAGGCAAATTACAGAGTGCTAATAGAATGGCGACTCCACTGGGGAACTCTTCCCAGTAGTACACTTCAAGCTCCAGATCTGATCACTGATGGTGGACAGTGACCAGACACAAGAAGGCTGAGATCATTCACCTAGCGAATCCAATCAGCTCCAGACAGTGCCAACTCAAAGACTCCACTAGAGGAAGAACCTAAAGCATGGCCAAGCAGCCTAGAAAGACCAGGTACTCAAGCTCAAATTGAATTCAAGACATATTTGGTTTTATCTGCAATCATGTCTTGTCTTTTTCTAAGACTGATCAAAAGTATATTGATGAAGATTACTTTGACCATCTATTAATTGATGAGTCTCAAGAGATCAGATCCCCAATTGTAGATTATGTACATGCCCATACACCTATGCACACCCCATATGCATCTGTAGAAACCCTAGTGAGACATAAGTCTCTTGCTTTATCTCCCACTCTTGCAAAACCTCTGGATGGTTGTGAGCCTCTCGCTTCATCTCATGTGCTTGCAAAAATCCCAGACCAATACCAACCTCTAGATTTTCCTCCCATTCTCCATGACCTCCCTGTCAATTACATCAATAATCTTCCTAGGTTTGATGGAGAAAATGGGAAGATCACTGTTGAAAAGCATATTCAAAACCTTGAGGATTTCCTTGACCTTTATGAGGTTGAAGATGATGATGTTTGTATCAGGATGCTTGCCCTGTCTTTGCAAGGTAAAGTTAAAAATGGGTTTAGAAATCTACCAGCTGCAAGCATCAGGATTTTTCATCAGTTCATGCAAGTGTTCCTAGACAGATGGGTGGTCATGGGAAATGTTTTCCTCATCCTAAAAGAATACAACCACTTGAAAAAGAAAACTCAGGGAAACAATACAACAGTTTTCAGTGAGGTTCAATGAGGTGTATCATTCAATACCTGTGGATGTAAGGCCACCTCTTGGCTTAGCCAAATTGCATTTCCCATAAGCCTTTGATCTTGAGATGGCATTCCAATTAAGAGAAAGTAACACTGCAAGCTTTGAAGAAATGCAGAGCATTGCAGTTGATGTGGAGACCAACTTGCTGATCAAAAGGTCAAAGTTAAAGGACAAAGAAAGGGAGCAGTTGAAGTCATCAGAAGCTAAACTGCATATTTTGGCCAGTGCCATGGAAAAGCTGATGCAGAAGATTAACATAAAAGAGGAGCTTGTTGTCCAAAGACATCATGTTCCATTGATTTCAGAGAAAGACACAGTCATAGTTCCCAAACATTTTTCTGCACATCCTGGGTACCATGGATTGAATAATGATTCGTTCATGTATTCAATTCACAACACAGTCAAAGATGAAGCTCCATATCAACTTGTAGAGGAACAACCAGCTGACATGATATGCATGTTCAATGGCATTTCATCCGTGGATGATTTACCCAAATGTGACCAGTATGATGATGATCATGAAGCTGAAATAGAGGTTGTATGTTCAAAGAAACCAACAGCATGTCATTGGCAGGAAGGAGATCATTTATAGTTCAGATGTGACAATCAGCCCGTGCCCAACAATCATGACATCGATGAGGAAGAGGCAGAAAATTTCAAAGTAAGGGAAAAATCTTTGCCCTTATGTTTCTCTTCTTTTCAATTTTTGAGAGGAAATTGTAAACAAGTTGTCAATGGTAGAAAGGGAGAATGTTCTGATCAACTAGGTGAAGATGCTAGTGTTGATGTGGAGGTTGTTCTAAACCTAGAATCACAGCACTTGCCCTACGTTGATTTTTCAGATTCCTGATGAAAGATTAAAGCTTAAAACAGATAATTATCTAATCCATTGTGATTCATTGCCACTGTGTCCTTTTTCTTTTCAAATTGTGAGAGGGAATCTTGGTCGAATTCCGGTTGAAAATCACAGTGTCCACCATGAAGTACCAGGAAGGCCAATATCACCACCATTCAAAACATTTTATGACCCTATAGCGGATATTGTGGATGATGTGTGTTTTCAAAGTCTGGTTTCATTTACTCCAAATGAATTAAAACATTGTTATGATATGGATATGTTCAAATAGTCTATCCCATTGTATGGTGCAGCAGAGGCATCATTTCACAAACCATCGGAGCATCCACAGTCATATAAAGAAGTGTTGAAAGACACAGAATGCATAGGTGAAAAATCAAGTCTTCGTGCTGAGTTGTTTGGAGTTGAAAATCAAAAGATGTGCCAAACCTATATTGATCCTGTAAATACATATATGGAGAAATTTTTTAATACATGATATTTTTCCATTGCCAGTGTTTTTCCTATTGTTCGAGTTTATCAAATCTTATGTAAGGGAAATCAGGTTGGAAATTACTCTCAAGCATGAGTAACAGACTTATTTCTGAGTTTCATCACAGACAATGAAAGAACGGAGCCACTAAATCAACTGTTGGATTGGCTCCATTGGCATTTTTCCATTACCTAGCTGAGCAATGATTACAGTAGGGTAGGTAGGAAAAAATGAATAAGCTCAGCATTCCGAGCATCTCTTTTTCAGCAGTGTTTATTTTAATTTGTTTTCAGTTGCAAGATCAAAACAGGTACAAGTTGCAGAATAAGGTTTTGGGACCAGCCCAATGAATAAAGCACCGATCTGCATGATTCACAGGTCCTTGGTTCTTGACACCTCTTGAAAGAATCTTCCATCCCCAGGTGGAGCCTATGTTGGGGTCCTATACTTATAGGCAACTCGATTATTCGACTGTTGATTTGGCGTTTCTCTCATGATGACGAAGTCTGGCTCGGTAGATCCCGTTTTCTTCCCTCCATTCTTTTTGCTTGATCCCCCATCACCCTGTTGCATCCTTCATCCGTGTTGTGCCATCACTCCCTTGCCCTGTTGCCCCATTGACTACCTCTCACATGCCTTCCATCCATGAATAAATGGACTTAGGATAATGAACGAATAATGTTAAAAGGTTAGTGATATTCTCTAAAAGGTTAGCCTAACAAAGTTGTTTTGATAGGATAATTTAAAATAAATAATTGTTAGACTAACTATTAATTAATTAATTAATTAATTAATAAGTATGTTAATTTTTAGATTAAATAAAACAATTAAAAAATACAAAACATATTTAATATAAAAACAAAATTATATAAAACAAAAATATTAAAAAATAAATAAAACAAACAAAAAAATAAACAAAATAAAACATAATAAACAAATTATATATTAAACACAAAATAATAAAACATATCATAATAAAACAAAATATATATAAAATAATATAAAACAAATAAAAACATAATAAAAAAAACAAAATACAAAAAACGTAACACATAACATAAAATATAATATATAATATATAAAACAATAATAAAACAAATACAAAAAACAAAATACAAAAACGTAAGCAAACATATAATAGATTATATTAAAAACAAAAAAAAACATAAAATGAAACTAACCTAAGTTCTCCCTCCACGCACATTCCCATACACCTCACGTCCTATCCTTTACATCAAACAAAATCAACGGACAACAAAAATTCCGGACCCCCCCTCACTATCCGAAATTTAACGAGAGGGGGGGTCCGGAATAATGGTTTTGAAAAACCACCCCCCCTCCATGTGTCATGATCTTATTCTAGCGGACCCCCCACCCTAAAACCGCTTACCACCTCGGGGGGGTCCGGAATACTGCTTTCCATGAAAATAAACCACTTTTTTCATTTTTTTTGCCATTTTTGCCTGTTTCACCACGTCCTCTTTCAAAACGATTTCTGGGCAAACAAAGATGGATTTTAAAAATCTGAGAGACCATTTTTCTCAGCACGGTCTGAAGAACAAAAACCTCTCTCAGTTTTTGCAACGGAGCTACGAGAAGAGAGAATCAAAGCTGTCTTTCAGCCTCTTTTTTCGCATTTTCGGTTTATCTGTTACAGTCCCGATCTTGCAGGAGCTATTACGGCCAGCTGGAGGCGAATTTGGAAAAACCGAAGGAGGTGTTTGTCCAAAACACGCCCATCTACAATAACCTCCTTCAGTTTTTTCCCAGGTGTCATCATTGAAGAGAACCACATGTCTATTCGGACCCCTTTTTCGCAGAAAACCGGTCCAATTTTCATGGCGGACGGTTCCAGAATTTAAGGGATTCATGGCTATTTTTGGCCGAGGTGATTAAACCGACTTCCAAAACTTGTTGGGGTATCTCCCCTATTTATTTGAGAGTATTTTAATGTAAACGGGTTCGACCTGTAGGAAATTTTTTCCCTTTCTACTAGACTGTGGGCCTTGTTACTTCAGGAGGTTTTTTTGTAATTTTGGAATGACCAACCAGTAATGGAGGAAATGATTTACAGGATTCTTGTGTAGCAGCAATGGTGGTGTTTTCCCTATCTGTGTTCAGTTATCTTTTTACTATTATTCCAGCATTTTCATTTCTTATTATTGAAAGAGAGCAATGGAGAAGAATTTATGCATGCATACTCTTTGCCCAGTTTTTCAATAATCTTTATGTTATTCATCTGAATCTTTACAAAGGAATTCTTAGATACTCCTATGTGCGGTGGATCTCTCCCTTTTCATCTTATTCATATGCACTTAACCCAAGATGATCCAACATTTGTTACTATCTTTCCCTGTGGATACATTTACCTTTAGTTCTGATTTGATCATTATCTTATAAACAGACCCCATAGCCCAATGGTGATCTGAGAAACTCGTCAACCACATCCTCATATAAATATTTTGAAAAACCCCAACCCCATACTTTCATAGCTACCCTAATATCCTCTTCCAACAAAGTTATATTAGACAGAGAGATCCCTCTCTGAGTCCCGGAGAGCTAGATCCCTGACTCGAAGCGGTTTTGATGTTGCCTTTGTGACTGCCTTTTCAGCCTTAGGCAAATTACAGAGTGCTAACAAAACCTACGTGTCCAAGTGATGTAAGATATGAAAGCAAGTTTCAATGTATATTTGTCGGTTGTCCTAAATTTGTTTCACCATGAGACAATCAAATTAGTTGGGGGGGGGGAATACATCCATTCCGACATAATATCAAAATTTCATTTTATAAACACCTCTGCCACCCTTTCGACCACGCTTATTTTTGTTGAGACATTGTGCTCTTTATGCAATCCTCGTTCGAACTTGTTGTGACTCTGGTGAGGTGTTGGTTTCTCCTCCTTTTTGACTGTTAAGACTCAACATGACATCATGGGAGGATCAGTTGTGAGATATGAGCTAGAAAATCTGGATGTGTTGTTGCTACACCCAGATGTTTACCAATTTTTTCTACAGGCCGTATGGATTCCTTATTTCAAGAAACTATAGAGGTTTAATGAACCAGAGGTGTTGGAGTTCAGCCAGAATCTTACAGAAGGGTATTCAATAGTAAACAAGGTGAGAATTATAATGACAGATGACTCTGTGGCTGCCATTACAGGATTTCCAATAACAGGAAACAGGTGGTTTAGCAGAAAAGCACATCTTCCCAAAGTAGAGCAGGATTTTCTCATGAACGATGAGTGTGTGCAGACCAAGGGACGAGGTGTCGATGTCAATTACTTACCATCACCTTGGGGGGAATTCACAGAATTTATCAAAAGGTACATTACCTGCGAAGGATGATACCAAGTTGTTTATTTTTCTGACTTTATCATACTATCCCATTTAAGACATCAGAAATTAATCAACATGCCTTATTATATTCTTCAGTCTTTGCATAATATGGCTCAGTTTGTCAAACGATCCAAGCACCCCATGAATTATCTTTCCAATCATAGACTCATAGGCTTGTTGATTCATAGAGGAATGGGACTGCCTCACGACCCATTACCTGAAGTGCTTGTGTCATCTACTATGCATGTTGCCATAGCTAACCCTGAACAACCCATTTATGCACATGTTGTTACAGCCAACCTAGACCAATCAATTTCTACACCTGCTATTACAGCCAACCTAGACCAGTCAACATCTGCACCTATTGTTATAGCTGACCCAGAATAGTTAACCCCTGTGTCCTCAACTACACCAGTAGTTAAAACCTCGAATGTAGTTCCCCATAACTCAACTCCGAATACCAAACAAAAAATGAGAAGCACCTCTCACACAGATCAGAAACACCTCGACAGTATTCAGCCAGCACAGCTTAACCCTATTCATACAGATGTGATTGAGCCTCATGAGCCTCAATCCTTGGCTGCAACAGAGGTTGATATGGAACTCACTCCTACTCCTAAAGCCAAGAAAAGGGCAACTCTTGCCCCTATTTCTACTTTACAGAGGAAGCGAACTAGGTCAGAAAAGTTAATTGCAACAGAAGTTCAAGCCCCCATTGTAACTAGTAGCACGACAACTACTTCTACTGTTGAGCCAATAATAAATTAGAATCCTTCTATCGCTGCAATAGTCGTTCAAACACCTACTGTCAATGCCACTGAATTGCCTCAGAAAATAAAACGTCGTTCTAAAAGGAAATCTCATAAAGATATCGACAGATTTGTTGCAACAGAGTGTCCTAATCTTGTTGATACTCAAACACTTCCAGATTTTGATATCAATGATACCAATCTAAGTGAAAGGATAACTGATTTTATGGAGGTACAAATTCCTGGTTTCACCTTGTGCAAGGAATTCCAAGACATTATTTCATCCTTACAGGGAGAATGTCAACGAGTTGTACCAGAATCATTGGCTCTTCTTGATGATTTTGTACATCATTCATCAGGTGATGAGGTACAAATATTACCAAACCCCAGCATCCCAGAATTTCCTCCTTGTATGGTTGTTGAAGAACTCCCTCTTTCTTCTAGCTTGATTATCGAAGAACGCCCTCCTTCTCCTGAACCTAAGAGGAGATATTTTGTTTTTATATATACTTTACCAAAAAGGAGAACTAGGTTAGTAAGACTTGTTGAAGCTGCAGTTGGATGGACAAATATAGAGAAAGCAATGCCCATTCTTCGCCCATTATTCTCAGTTGTTCAAAACAAGGTTGTTACACAAGAACCAACCTCTTCCCCGAAATTAGTTGTCACACAAGAACCAGCTGACCAGGAAGAGGCTATCACACAAGAACTAGCTAACCAGGAAGAGGTTGTCACACAAGAACCAACTAACCAGGAAGAGGTTGTCACATAAGAACCAGTCATGTTGGATGTAACTGTTACACAAGAACCAGTTACAGAAACTAGAGAGGATAATGATGACGTGCCACTTGCTCAACTATTTTCTCAGATTGAAAAGAAGATACAAGGTATTGAGAATGCCAGGATTGTTGAACTAAGGAAAGAAAATTACCACCTCAAAGCACAGTTAGATTCCCTAACGAAGGACTTGCAGGTTTCTCAACAAAGGAACTCAGAGAATTCAACTTTGGGAATATTAGCTCAGGCAACAACTGTTATGAAGGAAAATGAAGAGCACACGTGCTACCAATGTGGTGATATTTATTTTCAGGCGAGATATAAAATTGTCAAAGTACTAATGAATGGACAGGCTGAGGAACCAGCCAATTTCTTAGTGAAAACAGAATGTGACCTTACTGTTCCAAAAGAACCAGTAAGCCAGAGGAGATCTCGTTGTCATAAAGTAGTTGCTCGTTTACCAGCAGCTTTAAAACAAACACCTATGTCACACTTACGAGCCATAACTCTAGCAACTCAGACTGCTTATGTTCTTGAAGACAAAGCAACACAGACAGATTTTTAAAAATAGCAGTTGTTGGGGGTACACACAGGTTTTTCCAATACTAGTACTCAGTGATTGTCTTAGCAATTTTTCACTGGAGGAGTCACCTCCTTAACTCAGACTTAGAGTAAGGATTGAATGAGATTTGCATGAGGGCATGCAATGTTTTCAGTTGGGGGGCATGTTAGGACCTAGAAATGTCCCTTTTTCACCATCTCTTTTGCTCATTCAACCTTACCAATTTTATGCTAAATGCCTAATAATTGTTACTAAGACCCTTTTTCTCAAGGTATGCATCATTAATCTTGATTTTATATTTTATTCACTTTAACATGTTGGATTGGTATCATTTCTCATATTTTACCCATGAATATTCAAACTAATGATTAAACTGTGTAGAACAGCCAAGTCTTAAATAAAATATCGATGTTGTTACACAAGTCCATTACAGTTGTGCGCCAACTCTGCATGTTGTTACATGACTACAACAATTGTGCACACTTTTTGGAAGTTGATACACCTGCTACAACAGATATCCACCGATCCTGGAAGCTAGTCCCTCATGAAAATTCAAATCATGAAGACTGATCCTCAAGGTTGTTACACATTTTGTTTCACACTGATGATTAAGATCATTTAACATATTTTGTATATCATACGAACATCTTGAGAATCTTTGATTCTGAAATCTATTCTGAGTCCATTTTCAACTGAACAACTCTGTCTTTAAATAGCAAAGCCTTTGTAATCATTACTACCGAATTTTAGCTGTAAACAGAGAGTGAAGAAGAGCACATTGTATCTGAACCTTTTTTTGGTGAATCAATAAAGAAGTGGATTGAGTTTCCTCAACCTACTGTAGTCTATTTTCGAGTGGATTCAGTGAGAGGGAAAGGGCCCACCTTCCTCATAGACTCCCCTCTGTTTTGTTGTTTTAGATTAACTTCTTTGATTTGGATAATTGATTTGTTTATCATTTCTAGCATATATCTATTGTTACAGTCAGTTCTTTTATGTTTAATGTGCATCTGTGTGTCTCATGAGAATTAGAGTAAATTGTTTGATACTGCTGGAGAATTGCTTTCCTTTCCTGCATTAGATTTAATCTCTGAAAACAAAAGTGTGAATTCCTTTTCTACAGTTAAGTAGGTTTCCTTTCAGCAAGTAGCATAGAGTTTCTTTCTGCAAGAGTAAAATAGAAAGTTAGAGTAGATTAGATAATCTAGGATTCTTATGCACCCATCAGTTGAGGATTTCATTTATGCAAGTGTGATTTCAATTATGTAGAAGCTCCAGTTGTGTCAGCAACCTGTGTTAAAGTTCAACCTTTCAATTTGGTTTCTTAATGCAACTTGAATAATGTTGCTTCCATAATCTAGCATAGACTGTGCACAACTATCTTGCAATAACAAAACTTCCTTGGGTTTGACAATTTATATTGAAAACCTTAATTATCTATTTAATTAGACAATTAAAGTGCCCAACAATGATGTTAAAAAATTCATCGTTATCTTGGATTATTATAGTGAAAGTCCTAAAGGTAGCAGAGAAATAATAACACCAGGTCTTGATCTAGAGGATGGTATTATGAAAACAACACAAAATTCCATTTGAAATAGATTGAGGAGGACAAGCTTAGTTGATGATGGCCACACATTTCAGTTGAATGTGAAACAACTTTATAAACCCACAGAAGGGCAAGAAAAATATCAAATTAGAAAACTGCATCACTTGCATATTCACAATTTGAAAGCATTGATTAGGTACAATCCATATGCACATGTGGTTAACTACCTAGTTCTTGTTGACCCAATGGAAGTTCTTACGAGGGAAGAATTTTATAGATCAAAATGTTTTGATGACAAATATTATGTGATTGGATGAAATCATTCAACAGAGGCTAGAAGAGAATTGATGCAAGAATATCCCAATAATCCTGTTTTTGAGACAGACAAATGTATAATTTATGTCAGTTTAACAAATTCAAAAGAAAAGTTATTGGCATCGGATCGTAAAATAGAAAATGAGTATAGAATGTCCATGACTTTCATTCAAAGGGTGAGATTTATCCATAATTATTTTTTCAAAATATGTCATGGGGAGAGATTAAATGTTGATGCCAAGTTTCAGAAGCAATGTTATATGGAAATAGGATTCCCACTTGAGGATGAAAATACAAAAGCAAAAAATTGCAAAGAAAGTGAGGTATTTAGAGTTGTGGATAGTTATTTTCAATTGGGATTTAGAACTGGACAGGTTTGGGATTTGATAGATGAGATCTTCACCCTATGGAAAAATATTAGTATAAAAAATCAGAGAGTTAAGAAGGTTAAACCATTGATATGTGGGACAAGTAAGACAGGTCCTGAAATCAAAAATCTTCCAGATGATATAACTATAACACCTTGGAGATCAATACGAGTTAAGGATGAGAAAATTATCATGTCTATATTATCACGTGTAAGGTCGGGAAAATTGTCAATGGAATAAATGTGTGATGAATTTAAGAAGTAAGTTTGTTGAGTTATTTTTATTTATGTTAGGATAAGAAAAATAATTTTTTCATTTTAACATATCAATGGTCTAAGTATTTTATTGTATATATCATTAAAAATTAATTATTTTTTATTTAGTCACAAGGTGTATATGAGAATAGAAGAGGAAATGGTCAAGATGTTAAATGAAGAAAGTTGGAATGATGCTAAAGTCAATTATCCATATTCAAGCTCTACAGTAATATTGAAACAATTTTTTGTTGCATTCAAAAAAGTATGTTGATTTATTACATTCATATTATTCGTTTGTATGTTAATTTATTTCTATTTTAATAGTTATATATATACTTATATGTTTGATTGTTTCATTAAATATGTTAAAGAAGAATGCATATGGAGTACCTAAAACTTTCAAAAGTTTTATTCAAAAAACCAAGTTTGAACGAGAAAGAAGGAGATCTGTTCAAAATGTCCAACTTGATGACACCCTTGATCACTACATTTGGAATGGGCTCGACACTATTCAATATAAAGTGATATTAGGTGATTGTGAACAACTTGCAAATATTGTTCCTAAAAAAGAAGACTCCCTAGTTATTGTGGATATCCCTCATGGATATAATATCCAAATCATTGGATATGATATTGAGCCTTATACTTACCAAGCTTTCAATGAAGTGGTTATGGGATTTACGGAAGTTACAACATCACCATTTTGGATATTCTTTGTATTTCATTCAGACACACAACAAGGATTAATACAATCAAACTTCAAGGGGAAAGAAAAGACAAGGATGCAATTTATTTGGTAAGATATTGAAAGTGTATGTTTAGCAATTAAGATTAGAAAATAATTTTATTAATTCACAAGTTAATTGAATTTGCACTTATTTATGTTACAGGTACAAGCCTAATATTCATAGCTCCAATAGAGAATCATTTAAACGTGATTTTGAGAGTATACATTGTGCAACCTGTACAAAATATGATTCTTATAACTCTATTCTTATCAATGCAAGGGATAGAGAGACTCCTAGTAGTGTATTGGTATACAATATTGTGGTTACAAAGATAACATATGAGGAAAGGGATTTGAAAGGAGAGATGGTTAACATTTATCAAAAACCACAAGCATTAATTAATTATCTTATAGATACATTTTCAAAAGAAGGAGATTAAGTTTTGGATTTGTTCTCGGGTTCATGTAAGAATTATGATCTAATATTTATGAAATCATACTTCAATCTTATATTATTTTTAATTTATGTCTTTTTACAGTATCTAACTTCATTATTTATGTTGTATTTGGTGATTAGGTACAACATTAGCGTGTTTCTTACAGAAAGAAAGGAATTGCATAGCCATTGAAAGTGACCTAATGCAGTGCAATTTTATTCAACAAAGAATTAATGATATTCCAACTCTTCCAGATGAAATGCAAGAAGTTAGCTTGTGGAAAGGAGATTTTAGTGAATCAAAGGTGGAAAAAATGTCAAAGGAACCTCAAGTACCATTAGGAGGAATGATTGGAAAGGATCACTTTGGAGAACTTTCTAATATCAAAGAGCCAATGGAAGAACAAAATGAAACAATGGAAGCACAAAATGATGTCAAAGAGGATAATAATGTGTCTGTTGAGAATGATGAATTTGGGATATATGATATTGTTGATTAGTTTTAAGATGCCCTTGAAGACGATGCTCAATTTTGCAAATTTTTTAGGAGCTATAATTGTAATGTTTTGACTTTCATATTTTTAAATAAGAATGAAGATGTATCTATTGTTGTTTTGTGATGAATCTTTTTATTGTTTTATTTTTCATTTTATTTGTATGTGAATCACTATACATTGGAAAAATTTATTAAATGTTGTCATTTTTTTACTTCAAATGTATAAAAATATGAAAGAAAACGATATTTTTTTATAAAATTTTGACTTTTTTTGTTCAATTATGTGCATAAAAATATTTTATTTGACATACTATTTTAAAAGAATAGGTACCAAAATGTATAGG
Organism: Picea engelmannii; assembly: GCA_009831015.1. Taxonomy (NCBI): domain Eukaryota; kingdom Viridiplantae; phylum Streptophyta; class Pinopsida; order Pinales; family Pinaceae; genus Picea; species Picea engelmannii. The sequence goes on from ML805676.1 coordinate 421,015, forward strand.
TTTTTTATTATATATAGCTATAAAATGTATATTTTTTTCCTAAATATTCAAAAATAGTGTTATTTAACTACAATTTTTTCTATGTATTGAACTAAAGATAAACAATGTGTTAAAAATGATGTTTTCCACTATATTTTAAAAGTATGGAACAATAAATTAATTAAGGAGACACAATTATATGAAAAATCGTAACTTCAAAAAAGTAAATGGTTAAAAAAAAAAAAAGATTGAAAGAAGCATGGAAAAATGACTAAAAACATCATTGAACAAAAAAAATTAGGAAATTTTGAAAATAGATGAAAAATGAGCATTTAAAAAAATAATGTGGAAACATTGTGGATCGAAAAAATTAAAATATCGAAAAACCACCTAAAAACGGAGGGGGGGTTCTATCAGTAGCACCATTTTTAAAAACAAAGTAAAAAATTGGACCCCAAAAAAAATGAGAACTCTGTAGAGCTCTCGTTAAGTTGGTAACTATGTTTGATGCCTTATCAACAAATAGTAAGTGAAGTTATTCATATTTTTTAGTCAATATATCTAATGTGCTTGAGTTCAATGAAAGCATGTTTGTTGTCTTCAAAGGAAGGTGTAAAGTTGAATGTGTTGTGATGTCATTTTCATTGTACAGAGATTTTCTAGTAAATGCAACTATGATCCCTTTTTTCTTGATAAGGTAGCTATAAAGTTATTTATTGCAAAAACATAACAACCCTTGGTGGATTACTTTTGTTGTAAGTGTCTTCCTTGTGCATGGTTGTTCAATTGTTTCAATGATGTCGGTAGCCTGTGTTGGAGCAGATTACTTTTGTTGTAAGTGTCTTCCTTGTGCATGGTTGTTCAATTGTTTCAATGATGTCGGTAGCCTGTGTTGGAGCATATATATATATATAGTATTTTTCAATTGTAGAGGTGTAGGGATCCTAATCTAGAGATGCTTCAGTGCAAAAGATATGTTTTGATCTAGATGTAATTTTTTATATATATGATGATGATATATATATATATATATATATATATAGTATTTTTCAATTGTAGAGGTGTAGGGATCCTAATCTAGAGATTCTTCAGTGCAAAAGATATGTTTTGATCTAGATGTAATTTTTTCAGAGGCCATGTCAATGTTGCCAAATATTATTCTTGTTTGAGCTGTAAATTTTCATTCAATAGGATCTATCAACACCTTCTTAGATAAGTATGCTTCATACCATTTCTGATATTTTTCTTTGATGACATTCTTGGTTTCTCAATATGGGATGTATAGAATCATTTATTCCTAGAAACTTCTCTAAGTATTTTTGCTCATTGTATCGAATGTATCATATAATTCATGGATTATTTCTTTTCTTAGGATTTTAATTTGACTAGAGTACCAAGCAACATGTTCTACCAAGCATATATCTTCAATTTTAGAAGGCCTAGCAATGTACCTATCGACAATAGAAACACATATTATTCCTTCATAATCATCGGGGTCTTATGCAGCAATGTAGGTTTCATTAGAACAAATGTTATAATGTAAAATGGGGTTGTGTTAATTAATATTGTTTTCTTAGAGCTAGAATACAAGGCAATGAGTGGACAATGTGAAGAGCTTATCAACTAGGCATGTGTTTCATGGTAAGAAGTGCATTTCCAAGATTATGAATAGTTTCCACTTTTCCATGATCATTGCTACGTAGTCAGTCCTTTTAGATTTTCTTGAAATATTTTTTCATGGCACAATCCATGTTTGTGATGTAAGAGTTGAGGTATGTTGTTGGATCATAGGAATCTAAGGTGAACTATGAATATATGTTTCCATGCCAATAGTTGTGGAACTTTTTTAGTGAATTCATTTATCAATATGTCTAATGGATGTATCTTTAACAATATAATAGAGTGTAGTGTATCTGGGGAGGTAATTGGGGGGCCAAAGGGTCCATAGTGATAATAGTGGAGTCTATTCAATGTAAGGTGGATGTTGGCACAGGGGAAAACCCAGGGTTCAACGCACCAATAGTGCACCAACAAAACCCTAACTACCATCCCTCTCGACAACACCTTTGAAGTAGATGAAGTCTCACCCTAGGTAGAGGCAGGGGTGGTTGCAGGACTCATATGTCTGCAACCTTAGCTGGGACACAGATCTGTGATTCTAACACTTAACAAAGCACTTAGCAGTAAACATTCATCAACATTCAGTTCTTAGTAATAGCGCAGACAAACCCTAATTACAGAGCATCGCAGTATTCAACCAGATCCACATCTAATAGAACTTAGCATAAAAGGAACATATTAGATCTAGCAGATTTAGGCACTAAACATACTCTCATAGGTCAAATCTAACATTCATTCTCTTTTATAAGCACAAAGCAGCATCGGTTCTATTTAACATTCATCTATATCATAGCAAGTTACACCTAAACACACCAACACATTATACAAAGCAGAGCAACACATCATATACATAGTTCACCCCCCCTAGGGCTACGTCTACTAACTCTTCTTCTCTTCTATTATCTTATGTTAAACAGTTACATGCACAGAGCCTCAAAAACCCTACTTCGCATAGGACATGATATTTGTGCACTTCACTAGATCCTCCTTCCCCGAGCTAGGTTATAGCACTAAGCCTTCTACAATCACTTTCACTCAACTCTGCAAGATTCACATAGCATTCACAGAGCACTTACAATCCTTCAATCACATAGATCGATCACTAGCACTTAGCACATTGTCCTAACATCACATAGATGCCCCTCCTTACATTTCCCAAACATCTATTTATACTTTACAAAATAGGCCTAAACATGGGTAAACCCATGGGCCAACATCCCATACACATTACATAATCCCAAACTCCAAAAAGGAACCAAAAAGGGTTTGATATCCCGTGATCTCTGCTTCGTCTTGCGCTCCTCCTTCGACAAGATGTTGAAGTCCCAAAATAGGTCAAACTTGACCAAGGATCTCCCAAAACTTGGTCAAGGGCCAATAGGCCCCCAACACTCACCTGTGACTCGTCCCAAGTCACTCTAATCTAGGTAGTTCTGATTCAAAAGCCTCAAGCTTGGCTCAAGCTACTTTGACTTGTTATTGTGCCATGGCCTCCTATTCAGTGAACTCTTGGAGGACTGCCTCGTTCACGGGTGCTTCTAGGCGTTGTTTTGTTGCAGCAACAACTTGCTCCAGTTCTACTCCTCGGCCTTCGATCTCTGTGAATAGTTGGTAAGCCTCATCCTGTATAGGTTGGAGTCTTTGAGTCACTTCCATGACTTTTCTTTGAACGATGTGAACCTGCTGTTGGGTAGTGCGCTTCTCTTGGGATCGTTTCATTTTTTCCACAGCTGACAGGGGCTTCAACTGTGCCTGTATTGTCTATGCTTGATGTTTCACCTCCTAGAGTTGTGACTCCAGTGCCTTTAGTTCTTCATTATCAGTTAGTTTCTCATAATTCTGGGCACTTCGGTCACTGAGTTGCTTACATTCCATGGAAAAATATTTTATTCTCTCGACTGTGCTCCGAGCAGTCACTTCTATTTGATCTCTAACATTTGCGGAGTGTTGAGAACTTTGTGGAGCTCGAAATCTGTTATTCTTTGTTGTAGATGTTAGATGGCTTCCACGAGATTCTCTACTTGATGCTCAACCTGGTCTTTTGTCTGTGGCTCATAGTCTATCACAGAGAGAAGTGCTTTGTGGACTGCTTCTTTTACCTCAAGTTTTCTTGCAAGCAATTGTTCCTTTTCTTGTTGCATTTGTGCTTTCTCCTCATCAAACTTTGTTTGGAGAGCAATATTCTCCTACTCTACAACTCGGCATTGTTCTACAAGTACTCCTTGTACTTGTGTCAAAGCCTGGGTGGCTTGTTCTGTTTCCTCTTGTTCTCATCGAAGGTGAACTTCAGTTGCATCTGCTACGCGGTGGAGTTGGGTTGGCACATCTCCCAATTCTTGTTCTCCCAATGGTAGGGGAGCAGTGGAGACTGTGTGATTGGACTAAAGAGCTTGTTGTACCCCTTGAAGCTCGACCTCAATTCTATCATACAATTCCTCCTGCTTTTCTCCTTGTTTCTCTATGATTTCCAATGAAGCATCATTTAGAGCTACTATGATGAAGTCAAAGTCATCAGGAGTAAGTGTAGTCTGCATCTTAGTCATGGTGGCTCTTGATTTCTTCTGGGAAGAAGGCTTCGGGGGAGAAACCTTTCTCTTCTTCAAGGGGTCAGCCTCATCTCTATGTGGTGTTACTTCTCCTTTATTTTGTTTCACTTTTCTGTCCTTCATCTCTTCTACATCACCATCACCTCCTCACTTAGGGGATGTGGAAGCAGTCTTCCCTGAGGTGTTGTTTAAATCTTGGACCTCTTCAGTCTTCTGTCCTCTGTTGGTTCCAGGTGTGTCATGTTCTTTGTGAGTGGTATCCAGGCTGTCCAGTTTAGGATCAAACATCTTTGTGGGGTCGATGGGGATAAGGAGGTCTGTGGACCAGTCCTTAGTGATTTCCTCTAGGTCCTCTTCTATAAGTTTATAGTACGACTAGAGTTGTTCCTTCTGTTCATCGACTCGCGCTGTAATGTAAATGAAATTTCGATCTGCATTGAACTTCATCAGGGGTTAGAATATTTGTAAGGTGTTTGGATTCATGTGATGCTCAGCTTCGATGGTTGTCTTCAACTGAAGGTAGTAAGTATGAAAAAGAGCGTTCGACTGCCACTGTTTGTTCATATCGCTTGAGTACCAAAGTGTAGTGAACTTCACAGCAAGCAGCTCAAATGGCTCGATGTCCAGGAAGGTCGCACCTTCTGGCATCTCCCAGGTAAAAAAGGTGATAACGATTAGGAGCCAGCTGAAATGGAACTCATAGCCTCGATCCTAGGCTTCGCGGTAGTCTAGTTCAAGCTGATTGACTAGGTACTTCGCCCAGTTCATCTATAAGCCTTCTACACACTTCCCCGCAAGGTCGACGACAAAGTCCGTGACCTGTGTGGGTGGGTTATTGCATACCATATTTCCATCTATTAACTGACATGTTAGGCACACTGCGCCATTCTGGATGGAGGCTACCTTGTAGCCTCACATCCCCTTCTCGACATCGTCGTATGTGTCCTTAATCTTCTATGCTAGCGCATGATCTTTGGCCTTCCCTGGGTAGAACTCCTATGGGTCAGGTCCTTTCATACTCAACCCTATGATCCTATGTATCAATGTTGGATCGACTGTAATATAGTGGTCTAGCCATAAATAGCCACCATGGTAACACGACAGTAGCAGCTTGACACAAGCGTTGACTTCTTGGTGTCGTTCGAAGTGTGGGATTTTCATGAAATTTAACAAGGTGGATTGTGCGAGGTTCGTCGTCCATGGCTGGGGGATTATCTTTGAGTTCTTTCCCTTTTTCCTGGTTAGGTATTTGTATGGGGAAATATTTCTAACCATTAATTCATTTCTTCCTATTCGAGGCGTCAGTCAAATGGTTATACTATCTCTAACGGCTATATTGTGTCACCATGGCGAAGTGCCATGTGACTTTGTTCTGTTATTCCAGCGAAGCTCCAATTTTGTAAATTTTCCTTCTACAAAGTTCCCTCGAGAACCTTCTGTAACTTTTCAAGCTTAGCTTTCTTCTTACTTAGTTTTCTAGCCTTCTTTCCGGTGAGCTTCATCTTGGAATTCCTTTTTCCTTTATGATTCTTATCTTCTTTTGGCATAGTAACTTCGCATTGTTGAGACTCTCTCCTAGAAATCAGGGGTAATACTTCATTTGTAGATGGAATAGGTACTACAATATTATGTGGTTCTTCTAGTGTTCTTCCATATTCGACATTCCAGTCTTTGGTTTTAAATAGCTTCACTTGGTTCTCATATTCTTCAATCAAGTGTGCAATCCTCCTAGTCATGAAATATTTTAGATATTTCTTCTTTTTTTCTAGGACTTATTTTTCTTCCCTATTGGCCTGATCTCTTTCAATCCAAGGTTTTCTGAGCAACATAGTAAATGGAGCGTTGTCCTCAATAAATTTAACAACTTTGAATTCTTCCTCTGTCGAAGTTCCATTGGCACTCATAGATATATGGGTAAGCTTCCCACATAGGTTTATCATCTTTCCTCTGAATAGTCATATTCCTCCTAATGAAGGAATCATATCAAAATCCCCTAAAGTTTCTCAAGTTCTTTATGTCATGATATTCACCTGTGTTTCTTCATCCAGAACACAGTCAATGTTGAAGTCTCATATTCTTTCTTCAATGCATTCTTTTTCTTTGAAGACCTCTGATAAACCGATATGTCGGTGATCATTCAGGGTTTCTTTCATCTGTAGCAATACTTTCTCTAATTCTTTCCGGGGTTCTTCCATAATCTCAATTGCATGAATTTGCTTGTGGTCTTCTTGTCTCATATTCATTCTTTCAAGCTGAGCAATCATTCTAGGGAAATCCAAAACTTCATGGTACATAGATTTGCAACAGAGGCAACTAAGTTTTCTACCAGGGCATTCCTTAGCCAGATGTCCCAGTCTTATGCAACTGTAACAAAGGGTTAATCATCTATTTCTCTTAAATGATCCCCAACCTTTCTTGTACTGCGTGCTAGGATCATAGTAGTTAACCTGCAAAAAATTCTTTCTAGGATCATGCATCCATTTGTTAGTCCAAACATTCTTTCTATACATAGGTATAACATATTTTTCACTATTATTATCATATCTACTTATATCACATCTTCTTTCATCTGTCAGTTCCCTAGTTTTCAAGCTAGGATAAATCTTATCAAACATGCCTAGATCCATAAAAAGAAAATCTTCTTACTTCTACAGAACACAAAGCCTCTAGATCTAAAAAATTTCACTATTCTTACCTTTATCATAGCACAAAGCATTTATATATTACCTCTTTTCTTCAGATCGGACTTCTTTTCTTTAGCACAGATCTCCACAAACTAAGTAGAGTACTGCACACTAGAGCTACAGATCTACGCACAGAAATTTCACAATTTCAGGTTGGATCTTTGCACAAAGCTTCTTCTTTCTCTATTCCTAGCAATCACAGTTTTAGGTCCCAGCAACAGAACCATTTGTTGGCACAGGGGAAGACGCAGGGTTCAATGCTACAACAGTGCACCAACAAAACCCTAACTACCAGCCCTTTCGGCAACACCTGCGAAGCAGATGAAGTCTCATCCAAGGTAGAGGCAGGGGTGGTTGCAGGACTCATATGTCTGCAACCTTAGATGGGACACAGATCTGTGATTCTAACGCTTAACAGAGCACTTAGCATTAAACATTCATCAACATTCAGTTCTTAGTAATAGTGCAGACAAACCCTAATTATAGAGCATTGCAGTATTCAACCAGATCCACATCTAATAGCACTTAGCATAAAAGGAACATATTATATCTAGTAGATTTAGGCACTAAGCATACTCACATAGGTCAAATCTAACATTTATTCTCTTTTATAAGCACAAATCAACATCAATTCTATCTAACATTCATCTATATCATAGCAAGTTACACCTAAACACACCAACACATCGCACAAAGAAGAGCAACACAACATATACGTGGTTCACCCCCCCCCCCTAGGGCTACATCCACCAACTGTTCTTCTCTTCTATTATCTTATGTTAATCAGTTGCATGCACAGAGCCTCAAAAACCCTACTCTACATAGGACAGGAGATCTGCGCACTTTGCTAGATCCTTCTTCCCTGAGCTAGGTTAGAGCACTAAGCCTTCTACAGTCACTTGCACTCATCTCTGCAAGCTTCACACGGCATGCACAGAGCACTTACAATCCTTCAATCACATATATTGATCACTAGCACTTAGCACATTGGCCTAACATCACATATATGCCCCTCCTTACATTGCCTAGACAACTATTTATACTTTAAAAAATAGGCCTAAACATGGGTAAACCCGTGGGTCGACATCCCATACCCATTACATAATCCCAAACCCCAAAAAGGGGTCGAGATCCCATGATCTTTGCTTCGTCTTGCACTCCTCCTTTGACAGGCTGTTGAAGTCCCAAAATAGGTCAAACTTGACCAAGGATATCCCAAAACTTGGTCAAGGGACAACAGTGGACTAGGTTGACTATATTATTATATAAGGCCCACTATGGTAGTTGGATATATTGTAATAGTGTGAACATAATAAATGTGAGAAGGTTTTCTAGAATATTGTTAGGCAGTATTATATAAGGGAGGAGCAATGTAATGAGCATAGTGAAATATATTGTTATTGTAACAAGCAAGGATTGTTTGAGTGCATTCCTTCCATAAGGAATAATGTATGGTGTTACCCTACCTCAAGGGTGTTATCTTATATTCTTGTGTTTATTATATGGTGATTGATTTGAGTTTATTTATGAAGTTATGTTTTCATATTTATTATGGAACATAACATTTAATATCAAATCACTTTCTCTAGGCAAAGAAAGGAAGAAAATTTCGGTTCTCTTTGCGGATTTTTTCAAGGGAAAAAAGGAGGCGATGCATTTCAGATTAGATTACGAAACTTTGTTAGAAGAAATTGCAGAAAAAATTGGATATTTGATTTCCTCTCAGAAAAATACCCAATTTCTATAAATAAATAAAAATCATCTGAATTGTTATCTGGGAAGTGAAGTTATCAGTGTTTTAAATTCAGCAATTTTTCATGGTTTTTCCGAAAAAAGTAGCACGATTTGCACAGTAAGTTATTTTTTTTAAATGTAGTTTTTGTTGAATATTTATTCCCAACAAGATTTATTTTACTGGAAAATATGATGGCCCTAGTAATGAAGAATTCATAGACTCTGAAAAGTCAATATGGAAAAAGAGTTGGAAGTTTTTGTTACCCCGTAGTTTCAAAGAAGGTGTTTTCATATGGTTGAATTCATTGGACTTTTTTAAGATAATGGCACTTGCCAACAAAGAATTTGAAAAAAAAAATTCAGACAAGTGGTCTCATGTCAAGAGTAAGGATAGAGAAAGAATCAAGGGTTTACTTTCATGTGGAAACTCCATATTACATGTTCATGAATGCATTCAACAAGAGAAGGTTATTATTTCTATTAACCCTAGTTGCATGTATAATTTTATCAATGATAATGTTGCTAAAGGTTGCAAGTACCTAGAAATAATATTCAGAGCGCACATGTTGAAGGTGAAAATATTCAAATTTTTAAATATTTGAAGATTACAATGGAAAAATATGTGTTGCATTATGATTTTCATGCAATAGATATCAATGACGTGGATGTTATTCTTGGATATCCTTGGATGGAATTAATGGGTACAATTAATTCCAATGTTCCAAAGAAGTTTATCAAGATTTGGTATAATAAAAAAGAAAATCACATTGAAGGATGTATCTCTCAGTAAGAAAGAAGGGCCCATGGGATAAAGAAAAGAAGTTATTTCAGAGTATGAAGTTGAATCAAAGGTAGAGTCTACATAAGGACATGAAGAAAATCTCCAAGAACACAATAAAGAAGCTAGGAATATCAATGAATCAATAGAACACCATGTTGAAGATTTGTATAAAGAAGAACCCACTGATAAAGTTGATGTATATCACCATCCACATCACCTAAAGAAACAATAGTCTACAAGAAAAGGGAATGAGCATCAACACACTTATGGAACAGCATGGCACTAGAAAGGAAACCGATTCAGTAGCACATGGAGGACTACCAACACTATAGTGTGCTATCAGGATAGAACACCAATCCCATGGAACCAAAGGAACAATAATGATCAAGATCAGGGTGCAAGGAAATAGTTGGACATCATGTTCATATTTCATTAGGATGTATGGATGCTCATACTTGGTACCATTTGGCTACATTGGTTAGCCAATCATATTGTATGGTTTATTCCCATGTTTCGAGGATGAAACATGGGAAGGGGGATGGAATGGAATGTAGCTAGAGAGGTAATGTGGGGAGTGAAGGGCCCATAGTGATAATAGTGGAGGTCATTCAATGTAAGGTGGACTAATTCCACTATATTATTAAATAAGGGCCACTATGATAGTTAGATTTACTGTAGTGTTGTGAACATAATAAATGTGAGAAGGCTTTATAGAAGGTTCCTTCTCCAAAAAAAATTTAGGTAGTATTATATAAGGAAGGGAGGAGAAATGTAATGAGCATAGTGAAGTATATTGTTATTTTAACAAGAAAGGATTTCTTGAGGAGTGCATTACTTCCATAAGGAATAATATAGGGTGTTGCCCTACCTCAAGGGTTTTATCTTATATTCTTGTGTTGATTATTTGGTGATTGATTTGAGTTTATTTCTGAAGTTATATTTTCAAATATATTGTGGAACATAACATAGATTTTAAAAGAGAAGAATGCAAGATGAGAATGTATTCATCTCTAGTTAATTTCAAGTTTGACAAGAAGAACATGAAAGACATGTTCTTATGATAACTTATTTTCTATAAAGGAATGAATAGGTTTTTTTTTTTTTTTTTCCTTCATGATCTAATGCATGGATTATAGTAGTTTTATCCATTGGAAGAAGCGGGAAATTAAATCTACAATTGGATCGTCAATATTTCTTGCAAGTTTTTATGTGCTAAGCATTTAAATATTTAGAATATCTTCATTAAACAATGTTGAATTATAAGATATATGTCTATCAAAAAACTATAGTATCTCATCATGAGAAGCTTGCCCATAAATTGGTGCACCTCAAATCCAAAGTAGCTTGTGTTCATGCTCATTACCTTTATTTTGGAATTTGTAAATGAAGAAAAAATCTCCCACTTCTGGAACTAGTTCACTATTGATTAATATGTGTCCATAGTAGCAGCTACAAGTGAGTGGATGCTTCCTAATCAATGAATCTACATTATCTTCATAAACAACCTCTTCAATTTTGTTTAAATGCTTTTTTTTTTATTTCTTGCAATGCATGGCATAATGAATCCCAAATATATTCAGCACTTGTGAAAGTGACAAAGAATGTAGTATGGTCAAATTTTAAATCATTGCAAAGACATTTTTCTCATGTTTTCAAGATAGTTAGGAGAAGTGCATGTGTTGTAAGGGAGAGATACAAAAGTGAGGATTTCAATACTTGGTCAAGGTTATTTTTATACTTCACATATTTTGCAACCAATTTTCTTCCTTTTAATTCTCCGTTGTGTATAGAAATCCATGCCCAACTCAAGATTTGGTGTATAAGGATGTATATTTCCTTGAAAAAAATATTTGTAATGTGTGTTGAAAAGTATTTTGTAGCATGCAAAATCTCCTATTATAAACACTAAACAAACAAAGAAACCAAGAAAACAAAGAGATAAAATGATTATTGGATATGAAATAAAGATATCAAGCATGTCTTTATAATAATGAGATGACATAAACCCTAATTGTACAAATACTAAATGCATAAACCCTAAAATGACATATATGTGCACTTTAAGTCATTAATACAAAAATGAAACATAAAGTAACCTAAAGTAAAAAAGTGACTTTATTAATATGATTAAGTATATAGTCTAGATGACCTTTAGATTCTAACATTGTCCCTTAATGTTAAATCTAGAAGATAAACCAAGTTTATCCCTAAATTTTATAAATTTTCCCGGACCCAAATAATTAGTGAGAATATTTGTAGCATGATCCTCTTTATGATAGTATTATAGCTCAATTGCTCAATCTTCTAAAAGCTACCAGACAAAGTGACAATGAACGTCAAAATGTTTGATATGCTTGTTAAGATTAGATTCTTTGCCAACATGAGATCTCCCTAATTATCACAGTACAATAGAATAGGCTTGTTATGTTAGATCTTCATATCTCCAAGCATTCATTTGAGACAAACAACTTCACATGCTCCTTTCATTTCTACTCAATATTTTACTTCGGTAGAAGAAAAAGAACTAACATGTTTATTCTTACTTGTTCATGAAAATTCTCCAATACCAAGTTTAAAAATATACCTTGGTGTGGTTTTTTTGTCATCCATTGATCCTACCCAATCTGAACCTGAATAACCACAAAATCAAGGTTCTATTTATACCATATAGAATGCCAAAATATAATGTTTCTTTCACATATTATATCATTAGTTTTATTGTTGTCCAATGTTATATCTTTGGATCAGTCATGAATCAAGAGATGTATATAACTAAATAACTCAAGTTAGGTATAATGTTTAAGTTGTTCCTGAGTTTATACTTAAGGCTCAAAGTATAATTCCAGGCATTAGGAAATAAGGAAAGTTTTAATGTTTGCTTTTTCTACCTCAGTTATGTGAGAAAAAATTTCTTAAATTGAATTAACAGTATCATAGCTCAGAGGTTGTTTTCCGTGTCTAAGTTAAAATTAAAAAGTATTGAATGTAATGAGAGAAAAACATAAATATGTTAGACAAACCAAGGCATCAATTTTAGAAGAATCTTACTTTGTTGCAGAAGAAGAAAATAGATCATATAACCTTTAATGAAGCATAAAATGTAGCAATCTAATTCACTCACAGGTCTTGTATTTTCTAACAGCAAATACAGAGGAAAATCTATTTGATATTAGATGACTAAATGAAATATAACCACAGTAGATGTTGTACTAAATTGCGATCAGGCATTCATTAAGGAAATATATAAAAAGATACTGAGATATGGAAAGACCGAAGAACACATAACTCAAACTGGACGAAATATGGAATCTCTGGTCTACACTTGTATTAATTCTCAATGAGGAGAGTTTTTTCAATTACATACGACAAGAAGCATCCTTTGTTCATTCTTTCAAATATGAATTTATACAAAGATTCACAACCCTAAGTGTTTGGAATCCCCTTATTTCTAAAAAGTAACAATTACAAAATGAGAAAGGTGGAATGCTTCGTTTAGTTCTCCTCTGTCTCTTTCTCATGCTGGCAAAGACGTTTTCCTTCCTTGTTTTCCAGCTCGGACACAAATAGTCTCTAAGCATGACCTGTATAGATGATGTGTACAAGTTACTTCATTAGTTCTTTGAAGCACTACCCTTTCCTCATCCAATACATTTGACACACCTACTTACAAATTGTGTTATCAGTCTGGAGGGTTCTGTCACATCCTTTGCCTCAAAAATATACCATTTATTTTCCAATAGTGGCAATATGTCTTCCATTATTTTATCTTCTATAGTCATTGATTGTAGCTACAAATTAGGTTTCACCATCCATCTATCTATCTGAGTGATATCGACCTGTTTTAGCTGTGAGATTTCAGCCTGAGTTTCTTTTGAGATTGTTTTGATATCAATTTGATGTTTTTCTACATCAAATTGTCCCAGTACTTCGGAAATATCACATTTTTTGAAGCCTGAAGAATCTTTATTCAGTGAGTGGAAAGCCTCTTTGATTTCCTTAGTTGTTCTTTTAATTTTGACTATGTTGGCCTCCCAGGTCTTCAATAGTATGTCACCTCTGACCTTCTCTGAAACAGACAACCTGGGAACTATAAACATTTCTTCTCTGGCTGATGACACAACCGCCTCTTGAAAAGTGACCCGAGTTGCAATAGACTCTCTTTCTCTAAAAAAAATATTATCCAATGATTCGTTCACCACCTGAAAATGATTTTGGACAATTTCCACCTTGTTCAAAAGACTTTGTTGCGCTAACTCTAGCTTCTCACATATCTCCATTGCTTGTGCTTGGAAAATGGTTATATCTATAACCATGTTCTCAGTCAACTTCACCTTGGCATGTAATTGCTTCACCAGTTCACCTTGTTGAATGGCCCGCCCTTCGCTCGCCCGTACATTTCTTTGCATCTCCTCGAGACTGGATTTTAACTACTGAATTTATTGTTTATCTTTGGCTCTAGTTTGTTTGAGACCTTTATTGACTTCACTTCTGACTTTCTTTTCTACTATCCTTACCTGATTTTGTAATTGGCTTATCAATAGATTTATTTGTTTCAATTGCTCTGCCAGATTCTCGACCGTCCACTGATTGGTCGTAGCAAAGGCACCTAATGAACCAACCATTTCCTTGGCAATCTCTGAATCCTCCAATCCATGTACATCAAATATCATCCTTTGCCTTTTGGTTGCTACCCCTTCTTTCTGTTGCGATTCTTTTCTGACTATGGCCCTCCTTTTCATGCTAAAGAAAAAATTTGAAGGGGGCATCTCTTCAAGCGAGATCAAGGTAAGATCACTTGCAAAAATAACTTTGGGACTAGGAGTTCTGAAACTTGACTGCGGAGGGGTTAGTGTTGTAATTGGAATGCCTATCTATGTGAACTTCTTTCCTTCTATTGTTTGTGAGGTATCAGTAGGGGTGACTGGCGACAAAGGAGGTACCATTTTTTTATGTTTTAGAAGTGTCTCAGATTGAACCTTTGTCTTTGTCCCTAGATATCATGCCCGTAAGGTTTCTAATTCTTGTGTAGACACTTTGAGATTCTTTAGGAATTCCTCTGTAGTTTTTTTTATCTAAAGACTCCGGTTCAAAACCTGGAGGTATGGATTCCTGCACCAGAGGAGTGGTTATCAATTCTCCCTGTAGTATCTTGGGAAAACTATTTCGTCTATACCTTTGGAAAGTGAAGAAATCGGCCTATTAGTCAGGGGATAACGTTTGAACTCTGTCTTGTACCTCCTCATATGATCTGATTCCCCTGAATATATCGTCATATGGGGAGTCTTCATGCACATATATTTTCATATTGCATTGAGCTAAGTGATTCTCTACTATCTTGTATGGATCATGTCTTGTAAATTCAATGTCAACCAATTTGACATCCTCTAAAGCTACAGCCTCTACTTTGGAATGACCAAAATCTAACAAGGAAAACCTACCAACATGTAGAGGGAAGGTTGGCCAAAATTTATTCTTAGAAGCTTTTAGCTCTTTGCTAATGCCTCATGTTACCATCTGGTAAGACACTTCTCTGCACACAATTCTATCGGGCAGAAACTTTGGGAGAGCGTGAGGGGAAACCAAGCATCTGAAAACCCTGATATATGAGAAATTTTCTTCAATGAACCAATCTACAACTTTTTTAAGGTTTCCCATAATTTGATATGAAATCCGAGGAGTTGGATGACCATATAATGTTTGATGAATTGGAATCACTACATTATGACAGATTTCATAAAAGAAATCTTTGGCTTTTTCCTCCCATAGTTTGGAATTATAAAAATGCATAGGTTTTGCCCTGGTTGGGTTCCAACTCCAATTCATCAATGGAAATGGAGTCATGAAATAGATGGCATCCATGACATACGCAGACATATAAAAAGGGGTAGGTTGACCTTTTGACTATGCCATTTTATACTCAAAAATTTCCTTGGCTAGGTTATCAGACATCATCTTAGCCCAGTTGAAAGTGTAGCCCTCAGATGCCTCATGCATGATTGATACCCATTCCACCGGGAAATGAGTAGGGATTTTCCTTCCGAATATCCTACATAGCATCATGGCTACATAGATCATATACTCATTTAATGATGCAGTGGAATAAACACCATGGGAGTCATCTCTGAATTTTGCTAAATATCCCCACCAGGATTTAACTATGTCTGGGTAGCTTTGGTCAAATTGCACACATTCTTTTTGTTCAAACCCCATCATGAACGCAGCATTATAAATATATTTTGTATTAGGGGGTAGTTTGTACATTACATGGAGGTGTTCCAGCCTGAAAGAGCCAACAGCAACCTTTTGGTGATTGACTATGCTCCTGGTCTGCACATCGGTGTTTTCCAGACCCCGGCTTATCATTTCATTGTATGGCATGAGATTTGGTCGCGTAGCTATTTTATGAAGCTTGGACGCTGCTATAGTTTTGAGTTTAGTTCAGTGAGTGTCATTTGTTTCATCTCCAGAATCGTCTGGACGATTTATAATTTCGTGCTCCAAGATTTCGAAAATATGCATCCAGGTTTTAATCGAGTCTATAGCTTGCGGCGTAGTATCAGACAGAACGTCTGCATTTGGATTCAAACCTTCACCGTAATCATCATTCTTATTTGATGCTTTCCTGGGTGCCATGATATCAGAAATAGAATGCGAATACCTGTTATAGGGGGGAATGCGTAAGCTTTCCTTGTATAAAACTCACTACTTTGTTGGAGGTAAAGATAAAATTCAAATAGAACACTTTTATTTACACTCAGTTTACATTAATTCGAGCACGCCTTTACGGATGATGAATTTATTGGCTTTAATGAGGAAAGTACATATGGTGATATGCACTATACACTAGAAATCATTGTCGTTGATTCATAATAAATGTTACTAAATATTGGCGATTCGCAATCAGGAGTCTTGGATGGAACAAAATTGAAATATCCTGAAATGTGAATGTGCGAAATATCAATTTACATTGTTAATTTCCTTTTAAGATGTTAATTAATCACGTTTAAAACTCAATGCTTTCGATAACATGGGTTTTGGGATTTTTTGGATGTGATGAATGGTAAACCCCTGATTCCCGAAATGCGAAATGATTAATTACCTCTGACTTAGTTTGATTTAATTAATCGAGAATTACTCTTTCAACATTTTATCGTTTTGTAAGTTTGCAAGTTGACTCTTTGGTATATCTCCGAAAGGCCATTACCTGTGATGACGTGTCAAGGATGAGTCATCCTAAAGGTGCCACGTGTTAATTTGAATCGTGCGAACTCTTAGACGGAAAGATCAGAAAAAGTGTCGCTTGTCTTCTAGGAGAAGACTCAAGACGCATACATACATCCATACTCGTGTCTTTTAAAGCTTTAAGAACAGTTAAAATGGACGTCTTTCAGGTATCGGGATTTTGAATGTTAAGACATAGAGAAATATCTGAAACGCGATACTCTGAAGCAACTTTCGGCGATTTGACTCATTAATCATTTGGCAGCTCCATAAATCTGAAAGATTTTAGATCATTAGATCATACAGAAAACTTTATCAACGGTGAGACTCAAGTGTTTTTTTCTCTTATTTAAACAAGAATGAAAATTATTAAAGCCTAAATATTAGAAAAACATGTGTTCCAACATAGGCTCCATCTAGGGATCTTGTCTCCCTGCGGGACAAGAAGAACAGTAGACCAAGTGCCTTTATTGGGTAAATGGAGTCATTATTGTATTTTTGTGAAACACATTATGAAAGAGGGCACATAGAAGGACTTAAGATTTCATCCTTATCTCTAAAAACTTTCAAAACTTAATCATTCACTGCTCTCAAGTTTAGGCTTATCAATGGCTTCCTTTTCTTAAAACTGACTTCAGATTTGCTTAAGATAATCAAAACAACCTTAATCGTTCTACCAGGCTCTGTTCGATTTTGTTCGCATCAAGGTAAAGTAATTTCAATGTTTTTAGTGAGGGAGTCTTGTGTTAGCTTAAAATGTAGATCTAGTCAAAAAGAGAACTAGTTACTAGACTACATTATAATTCATGTATAACAGCAGATATCGTAGACATTGCTTCACTGCCAGCAAGCCTGTTCAATACCCCGGTGAAGTTATCTAATTTCCCACATTGAATTTCCCTTCACCACTTCAATCAGTAATTTTGCATTTAAATGATGAGATGAGGGAAATCATTTAATGAATTTTCTTTCATCATCTCTTTTGGACTAGATGGGGGCAATCATTTTATGAATTTCCTTTCACCATCTATCTTATATTTGTTTAAACATGAAGTGGGGGCAATCAATTTGTATACAATATAGCAGGGAAAATATCTGTGTATAATTCAGAAATAGAGGTATGTCAACTCACTTTGATTACTCTGGACTAAACCTCCTCTGACCTTCAAAACACCTTCACCTATAGGGAAATTCTCACGGGGGTTTTTATTTTATAGGGACCTTCCTTGAGAGAAACTAATCATTTTAAACCTATTAGAAGGGATAATATAGTTAGGATTAGCCTAGACATACTTTTTTGTTTAGTTAAAGTTAGAGGAATCATAAGAATTTTTACCTATACTCGTTTTGAAGATTTGTTTATGAGTTTTCAGGATTAAGGTGAGACCCTTTTTCCTCTATGAAGACCAGGGGATGGTATCAGGAATCATGTGAAAATAAAACTTGAAAATGAGTAGGGGAACAGAATGAGGATTCATAGGTTTTTTTGTAAGCACGGTCAATCTTATGCAAAAATTTTACTTGATTCTTGAAACATTTTCTTTAAGGTCTTCTTATTGCTTGTTTTTCTTATTATAAGTTTTATTTCATTTTTATTTTATCCAGAGAAAACTCTTTGATAATTAAAATGTAATATTCCATTCCTCTGGTTATAGATTGGGTGACAATAATTTGTACATATGAGACATCTGTCATACTAAGTGATATTTCTTTGAAAATTTAAATAGGGCAGAAACTCATACCTTTGATTTACTATTGTATTTTCAACCAAGTAATTATTTATTTATCACCTGTTTCGAGAGAAAGCCAATGTTTTGATACATGAAGGTTAGTTTTTGATGTCTCTTATCTCTCGGCTATCGGAAAGTATCTTGCATGACAATAACATGAAGAGTTTCAGGAATTTACGTGAAACAGAACTCTATGTGTTACTTATTTTTATATTTTTTATGAAATCGACTAACCGGGTTTTATTTATAGTGAAAGTAAAACTTACCAAAAAAATGAAAAACTGTGAATCATAAAAAACAAAGAAATCAAACCGGTATGTACAGTGAGAGTTTTGGAAATCGATTATTGCATAAAATTCTTTAGGCAATGCTTATTGATAAGGGTGTTAAGGATTTTACCATCCAGATTTTCTAGCAAAAATGAATTCTTCCCTTCAGAAGCTGTGATTTTGAAAGGTCCACACCAGATATGGTCGAATTTGTCGTGCTTTCCTGAATATTCCTTCCTAGCATCCCACTTTAAAACCAAGTCACCAGGGAGGAATTTCCTATCTTTAGCTTTTTGGTCAAACAGGGCTTTCATGTTATCCTGATACTTCTGAAGTTTTTCATCCACTTTGGCCCTATTTTACTGGACTTCAATCAATTGATTTATTCTTCTAGTGACGTGATGTGGCTCTTCCTTTTCATATTTCTAGAGTTTCATTATAGGCAGAGTGAGGTTTATGGGTACTACCACATCATTCTCGTACACCATTTGAAAATGGGACATCCCGATTGATTTCTTGGTGCCTATCTGATTCACCCACAAAGCATATTTCAAATGCACATGCCAGGCTTTCTTATTTTCGTTCAACACTTTTTTAATTATGGTGATCAAGCTTTTATTTGATGATTCATCTAGTCCATTGCCTTGAGGATAGTACGTTGTGGAATGGCCCAGTACAATGTTGTACTTTTGGAAAAAATTGACCATCGCCATAGATTTAAATGTTTGGGAATTATCTGTAACTATATTCCGAGTACAGCCAAATCTAGATAAAATGTTTTCCTCCAAGAAATTTATCACCACCGAATTCGTAGTGTTTCTGGTTAGAATGGCTTCTACCCATTTAGTGAAATAATCTGTAGCGGTCAGGATCCATTTGTGTTGCGCGCTAGAGTGTGGATTGATTTCACCGATAAAATCTATCCCCCATTGTTGAAACAGGGCTTCAGTTTTAACTGGGACCAAAGGTAATGCGGGAAGCTTTTGTTTGCCTGAAAATAGTTGGTAGGGGTTATAGGCTCTGACTTTAGCATTCACATCAGCGAATAATTTAGGCTAGTAATATCCTGCTCTTGGGATTTTATAGGTTGTTTCTCTCCATGAGTGATGTCCTCCACACACTCCCTTGTGAAATTCATTTTTGACTCTCTTTGTTTCGGATTCTACCAAACGGATTAGTAAAAATCCCAGAGGATCCTTCCAATATAATTGGCTATCCATGAAACAATATTTTACTACATGCAACTTCAACGTTATAGCTTTGGAAGGAGTCATATCACCTAGGCATTGCAGAGTTAGAATGTTAGAGACTATATCTTTATACCAAGTTGAAGAAGAGAACTTCTCCTGGATTTGAGTTGTAGGTATTTGATCGTCAAATTCTTCTATATATGGAATTTCTTTGTAAGCTTGCAGATGGTTTATTCCAAGTGCTCTGAAATTAGATTCGGCTAGTAGCTTAGCCAAATCCTGTCCTTTGACGAGATTTGTCAGTTTCACCTCCAAATCAAATTCTTGAATTTTAGCAAGCCATCGCTCCCTCCTTCCATCACTATCGAGTTGAACCAATATATCTTTAACAGAACTGGTGAGTACATATGCAATTATTTTAGAATGTAGTACATAGGTCCTGAAATCCTTTAGGGCCTTCACCATTTCATATGCCTCCTTTTCCAGTATATTGTATCTCAACTCTATGTCTCTATGGATTTTACTAAAGAATGTTATTGGTTGTTTGAACCCTTCTTCGTTCTTCAATAGGAGTATTGTCACAATTGTGTGTTCGGATGAAAATGACAAAATTAAGAATTCTTTCAGATAATCTGGGATTTCCAGCACCGGTGCTCCACCTATAACCTTATTGATGCATTCGAATGACTCTTTGGCTTCGGTCATCCATTTGACCTCGATGTCCTTAAACATATATGTAATCAATTTTACAATTTCAGTGAAGTTTGGGATGAATCTTCTTAAAAAGTTAATTTTTCCGAAAAATGACTGAATCTCTTTTCTATTTCTAGGAATATTGATAGTATCTATAGCTTCAACCCTTTTTGGGTAGATTTTAATTCCATCTCGAGATACTATGTGGCCCAAGAGTTTACCTTCCTGCATTGCAAAGTCAGTTTTCTTGGGATTTAAAGACAAACCGAATTTTCGACATTTCTCAAACGTTTGTTTGAGGTGTACTAGGTGTTTTGCATCAGATTTAGAAAATACAGTTAGATCATCAAGATAAATGACAAAAAAATTATCTCTTTCGCCGACAAAGGCGATGTCCATATCTCATTGGAAAGTGGCACCTATGTTCATCAAACCAAATGGCAGTTTTTCATACATAAAGGTACCCCCTGGGGTGGTGAACATGGTTTTTTCTCTATCATCCTCGTGGACTTCAATTTGATTATAGCCCAAAAATCCATCAATCATAGACATTCTATTTTCTCCAACCACTTTTTCCAATACATGATCCATTTTAGGTAATGGATAATTATCTTTGAGGGATGATTTGTTTAAATTTCTGAAATTTACACACAATCTGATTTCACCATTTTTCTTTATTACCGGGACTAGATTGGCTACCCATTCGGAGTATCTAAGTGGAACAATGATTTTATCATCCATGAGCTTATTTACCTCCTTTTCTATTACAGGTAGTAATATGGGATGTATATGTCTGAACTTCTACCTGAACGGTTTAACACCCTGCTTTAGAGGAATTTTGTGTTCGATTACGGTGGTATCATAAGTTCTTAATTCATCATAGGACCAGAAAAAAATGTCCTTGTACTATTTGAGCAATTTGGCATATTTTCTTTTTTATTTCAAGAGGAAGGTATTTAGATATTTTTACCAGCTTAGGATTTTCCTTGGTGCCTATATCACAGTCTTCAACCTATTCTGGTTAAGGCTGCAAAGTAGACTTTAAAGGAATATCGTCACGATCGAATAATCTCTCCAAAGGAATCAAACCTTTCGGGATCTGATTATTTTTTAGTACCAGCATGCAGTGATTAGCGATCTTATCTAGAAACTGTTGAGGATCTTCACCTTCCTGTATAATCCAAGCAGGATCATTCTGATTTTCCTGATCAATATGTGTTTCAGCAAATTCATCCACCATTTCTAAGAATTGTTCGATTTGCTCATCATCTTCAAATACCTTCCAGTGTTGTATATTGTTTGGTATTGATGGTTTGTGCCTCATTTCTGTATGATACTTTAGTTTGAGGACAGTAGGAGGTACAAACGTCACAACGGCTTTGGCCAAGGAATCTGCCTGTTGATTTTCCATTCTAGGGATGTGGTGGATATTAAACGATGAGAAAAAATTCTCAATCAGATCCGAGGCACAATTTCTATAGGATCTCAACCTTGGGTGTTTGGACTGGTATTGTTGCTTTATATGTTTTACGATCAATTTTGCATCATCATAAACTATCAGGTTTTCAGTTTTCAGCTTCCTGGTAGCCTCTAATCCCAAGACTAGGGCTTCATATTCACATACATTATTGGTGTAATGGATATCCCACTATAATCTGTAAGAGAAGGGAATAATAAACTCATCCTCGGGTGCCATGTTAGCCTATGGCTTACCTTTACCAATCACTAAGTCTAAATTTTCACCTATATTTGTATTATTCATTTAGGATATTAGTAATATATCCTCAAGTGATGACTAATGAGTTAGTTAAGATTGCCTAGCCTAGTCATCATGCATGATTTTAGGATCTAGAGAAAATCTCTCTATGAGGTGGCATCACCCATTGTACTATAAATATGTAACATTGGAGTGAATAAGGATGTGTTGGCTATTATGCCTTTTCCGCCATGTTGTTGTTCTTGTCTTTAATTTATTTTGTTTAATTTCTTCAATTGGTATCAGAGCCTCTTTAGTCTTAAGGGGCATGAGTGATCCTCCATGGTAGTAATTGTTCATAAGAACTTGGTTAAAGATCATGAGAGTGCTCCATGTGCCATTGGAAATTCTCACTTGATGATGACTATTAGTCCAACTGGCTAGATGATTGATACACTTGAGATTCATGTGAAGGACACAAGGACAATGAATTCGATAAATTGATTATATCAATATTGTCATCCAAGCTGAATTTTTTGATGGTTGAATGAAATGAAATCATGAAGTTTAATGTAATCTATGCCTAAAATTGAGCACTTAAATTGATCACGGATCTCTTTGAACTGTTTGAAAACAACTCGCTGGAAAGTAATTTGGTTGTTTAATCAATTGCAAGGTTTGATTTCAAATCGCATTGGTTTCAAATAGAGGTATTGAAAGATTTGTGCAGATCTATTTTTATTTGTGGCATGGCGCATCCGTTTCCACATATTTTTGTCTAATCCCAATCATGAGGGCGCAGAGCAGCAGAAGGCGATTGAACATTCAAAGTGCAGGTTACAGATGATGAATTCCAGTTCAACGCCATTGCAGTCCAAAGCCATTGAATTCTATTCCAAAGGAACCACATAGTTGTTCCTGATTTAATGAAATTACTGAAGTGATAAGCTACGCTGATCAAAGGAAAGGAAGTTGAAATCACAGAGGCATTTTCTTCATTTTACCTGGAAATAAAGAGAAACCCCATGCATAGTCCACTATTGACGCATCAACATGACGCAGCACTTGGAGTAGCTGAAGTGAGGACATGAAGATGCGTCAAATCTCTGCCATTGTTGAACACACGAAAAAATTACTCTGATCCAGTCCTCACGCTCACGTGGATCGAGTGCAGAGAAACCCACAGAGGCTATTGCTATGGTAGCCAGTCCTGCAGAACTGTAAGCTGAAATCTGGGGCGACTTTGGAACCTGGTATGGCACATTTAATTTTTTTTTATTGTTGTTGCATCTATTAATGAAGGCAAAGTCTTTCAAAGCTACAGGAAATATTTTCATTGTGGGGTTAGTGCAGCATAGAGATCTATTTGGAGGTTTGTGTAGATTGAGATTCAAATCTAAGACCAGAGATTTCATAAAGATACCCCTGCATCATCCAGGATACATCCTCATGTCAACAAATCTGCTTCCTTGATTTTTTCAACAAACAAATATTTCGATTGTTTCAAAGGCGTTGTGTATAGCCTCTTCCACATATATGCATGGATGTGTAAAGGCATGGGAAGTTCGATCCATGCCTAGAAATATTAATGAACCTGATTTCCTCAACAACCAACAGATTTTCTTCCCAAATGACCGTCCATGAGGCATTGCACGAGCACTTGTCGCTGAAACTGCTCATTTAGCGTTCACAAAAATTCATCCTCCAGTTCAGAAAAATCATGTCCTCCACAGATTAGCACCCAAGCCATGCACGAGATCCGGTGAAGATTGGGAATCACTTAGTAATCCATTGAATATCGAGCATCACTTAGTAATCCACCCACCGATCAACGATCTAGTCTACACCTGCAACATTTGACCAAGCCACGATGATGAAAATGAGGAACTATTTTAAATTTAGATTTTAATTGTTATGATTTCTTAGAGAAGAAGAAGTGTAATTTTAATGTTGTGGTATAAGTCTGCTCCGAAGGTCTTGATGATATAATTTAAGTAGTTAACTTTATAAAAAAAATAAAAAATAAAAAATATTCAAAATATTTGAGAAAATCATAGTGGCTTTAGAGTTAGGATGATTACAATCATTGTTTTGTAAAATCATTTTGGAGAAGATAACCTTGTATATGTTCAAGGATTGTAATTGGTATGGGTGCATCATTATGATACCAAGAAGACATCTCAATAAAATCACATGTTTTTTGCTTTGTGTCCTAGATCCACCTGAAATTGAATAAGGGAATCTTAGGTACACCTTGTGCTTGTGTGATGGTGGTTTTCTTATGAGTGATTTATGTGGTGATTTATGTCTAGTCTTGACATAATTATTGATCATTTAATACAACACACATGAAGTTAAGGAAATTCAAGCACTCAATTAATGAAATTCAAGCACAATGGAGCGCAAGTAATCAAGAAGCAGCAAAGATATTAAATTAGCAATCTTATCAGCAATGCACAAATCAATCTTGTAATGGAAGGATAATTGGACGTGACTTGGAGTTGAAACATCATCAATCTAAATATCAATTTAACTTTGAAATCAAGCATTCATTGTAAACTTGCAATAGTTTTCTTTGTAAGTGTGAAATCAAAATCAAGTTGAATTACAGTGTAATTTTCAGGTGCATTCTCGGCTGAGCCCGACACCAAAGAGTCATTATGATTTTGAGTCGCAAATAACAAGGTTGAGTAGTTTAACCCAAATCATTGTAAACATCACACGTTTGGATGCATTTTCGGTGGTAACCGACATCCTCAACTTGTTGAAAATTTCAAGCGAGCCAGTTCGAGTGAAGCAATTTCAAGAGAGTGTGGAAGTTTAAAGAAAAGTTCAAGTGAGTGAGTACAAGCGAGCGAGAAACAAATTCAAGTGAGCGTGAATAGAAAGCAAGCGTGAAGTTAAAATTCAAGTGAGCGAGTTGCAGATAATCCTTCTTCTGTCGAGTGAAAATTGTAATAAGGATCTACCAACACAAGGAGACCTTTTTTAGTGTTTTAAAATGGTTCTAAGTCTCAAATTATTAGAGTTACTGAACACTCTAATAAACACCATTGAAGACAACACAGTGACATTGAACAAAGCAACTCTTCAATCAGTGCTAACTTGTTTGCAAGTGATGCAAGCTAAAGTTAGACTTCTTCAATCTCTATCCCAGCTATTGAATGATGAGTTGATAGATCTCAAAAATCAACAGCCAGTGAAGTGTT